>JZKD02S2017617.1:0-33202 GCA_000966675.3 Picea glauca | reverse complement strand
AAGTACATGCATATATATTATTGCATGGAAATAATTATGTTGATGGCTGAAATGTTGCTAACCCCTGAAATTGAGAACATTTTAGGAATTGTTAAACACTGCAACAGGAAAGTTATGAGCGAGGTAGTCACAAGAATGGAGACTACATAAAATTTTATGTTCAAAAAAAATTGAAATAATGGGAGCATGAAGAGGTTATGTGGGAAGAGTACCCACATCTTTTTGCAAATTTATAAAGGCTTGCAGAGATAGTGTAAGTTGCACTGAGGATAGTGCAAAAATAAGGGAGGGGGATTGTAATGTCCCCAAGGCCGATCCCTTTATAAATCTGATGTACGAAACGAATTGTACATATGTGTTATAGGCTGGTGAGCCAATTTCCTATAAGCTGTAGGATTATGTGTTTGTTAGGCCAAGAAGCCTAAGTGTTTGAGGGCCAGGAGCCTGCTGTTGTACTTGTATGTATGCAGAATAATCAATAAAATATAAACACCGCCAGGTGCAGACCAACCACGATGAATGAGTGAAGGGGGACTAAGCGTTCACAAAGTGGGCAAGAAACTAGGGGCTAGAAGGTGGGAAAGGGGCTAAGTGTTGAGCCTAGGGGGCTTAAGCATGGGAAATAATATTTTAATATTATTTCAAAAAGAGACATGTGCATTTCTGTTTATCCTATGTTTTGGAAAGGGAAAGCGTGCAAAAGGGATGCAGGCTGATGGAACGCATGCAGTTCCAAGGGTGACAAGTGTCAGCCCTGGTGCATGCAGATAAAATGGCCAACATGAGCCGTGAGGGGGATTTCTCCTCCATTCCACCCGACTACCTAAGCGTGTACAAACTCTGATAAGTATGATTAACTTGACCTCTGCAAAGAATACCTCGTGCATCCCTGAGAGCTGGAAAGCCTGTGATTGTTCTGAATAATCCGTACCTCTCTATCCCGAAGCCGTGACTGTGAGACCCATTTTCCATCGTCGAACCAGTTCGAGGAAGCCTATATCTGGCTCTGAGGAAACTAGTGTATTCCTCTGTTCTGGAACGAGAAATTAAATAGTCTTTGTTGATTTCGGGAATAGCCTGTCTGTGTGTTGAATTCTGAAAGGCCGAAACATCTTTTGTCTGAGCGCCGAGCCTATGTGTGGAGCCAATCCGTGAGACCATCCACCATTGTTAAAACTGTTGGATAGCTCATGTATGTTTTCCCCGTGGGTTGTTGTGAACACGCAGTACTGGACTGCGTGAGGCTTGTTGGCCTGTGAGCGACTCCTCCAGGTGAGAGAGTGCGCAGAGGGAGGAGAGAACTCCTGGAAGGAACCCTGTAGCTACCATAGAGCCCAGATACTTCTGGTCTGGTCTGTTCCTGTAACCCAAGGTAAGGGAGACTGGCAGCCGAAGGACTGTCCAGGTGACAGAGAAGGTGCACTCTCCTGCAGTGGAACAGGCATGTGGGGAATGAGTTTCTGTGGGCAGTGAGCGAGGGAGATTCTTGGGAGAGATTTCTTCCTGGTGGTTGTGTATGAATGAATTCTCTATAACCTCAGCCTGAGTCTAGATTCATTGCCCTGGGGTGGAGCTCAGTCCCAGCTCGGGGGTGACCCACTGTTGAGTTGAGGAGCAGTGCAGTCTACGGCTAGGAGGTTCATGGGAGGCCTGCATTTGGTTGGTGGATTTCTTCACTGTCAGCAGATAAGTATCTAACTATGTTCTTATCACATTTTGGCATGACTGTGTTGTATATATTATCATGTTTTCCACTGTGTATATGAATTAGTATGAAGTTCTATTGATTGTTAATTATGACAATAATTCATATGAATACTCTGTGTAGAATGTGTTTACTTGTTTAAATGCATGTGGAGTATATATTGGACTGTATATGTTATGTGAAAAGTGTGTACAAATTGTTACATAGTGTGTTAAAAGCCTTGGTAAGCAAAAAGGCACACTACAGTCGCTACCACCAAATTCCATCCAAGTGAACCATAAGAAATAGAGGAATGAGAACGCCTCTTTCACTCATAGATGTGGGTAAAGGCGACTCTTCTTCATTTCATTATCGATAGAAACATTCAAAAGAACCTGATCTCAACAGTTTTCATCAAGTGGTTGGACCTTCTGACAACACCTCACCCACAACCCTACATCATCGGCTGGCTTCATTAAGGAAGTGATCTCTATGTTAGCCAACAGTGTTGTCTGCCCTACAACATCAATCCCTTCAAAGATGAGGTATTGTATGATATTTCTCCCCTTAAATTTTGTGATTTTATTTTAGGACAACCATATTTGTGGAAGAATCAGGTTGTGTATAAGTCTAGACCCTGCAGTGTTATTATTACTTTTGGTAGACAATTGTACAGGATACTAGAGGTAGCCCCGCCTACCACTATTCCTTTAATCTCTACTAAGAAATGCAGTAAGGTCATTTCACAAACCAGGAAGTTTGTTTTATTCATGATCTATGCCCACAGTAATCAGAAGGTCACCACCACATCTGTGGCCTCTACACAGAGCCTCTCTTTGCAGAAGAAGCAAGTGGACGAGATCGTGGAAGAGTACATAGACATATTCTCCTCACCCACAAGGGTATCGACGCATTGCAAAGTCAAGAATCCAATTGATCTAACCTTGGTGCACCTATGCCTAATGGACCAATCTATCATTTCTCCTTGATGGAAAATGATGAAATCAAGCGTCAGATCCAAGATCTTCTTCAAAAGGGGTACATCAGACCCATCTCCTGCCCTTGCGGAAGCCCAATTGTATTGGTTCAAAATAAGGATGGGACTTGTCTACTCTGCATTAATTACAGAGAATTAAAAAAAATCAAAGTTAGAAACCGGTACCAAATTCCCAGGATTGATGACCTTCTTGACCAACTCAAGGGAGAAAATTTATTTAGCAAGATTTACCTAAAGTTTGGTTACCACCAGGTTCCCATTGAACCAACTGATGTCTGGAAGAAAATTTTCAAATCTAAAGAAGGTCTCTTTGAATGGTTTGTCATGCCCTTTGGCCTAACAAATGAACCGACCACTTTCATGAAGTTAATGGAAGATGTACTGAGACCCTTCACCAACTCTTTTGTGGTGGTATATTTGGATGACATCTTCATATTTAGCAGAACTTGGGAGAATTACATGCGACATATTCAACAATTTTTCAGCACTCTGCGGCAACACAAGCTATACAGCAACTTGGAAAAATGTTCCTTTTGCATGAACAGGGTCCAATACTTGGGCTACATTATTGATGAGCATGGGGTACATGTTTATCCCACAAAGATCCAAGTCATCCATGACTGGCTAGCCCCAACCAGACTAACCGAGCTTCGGAGCTTCTTGGGACTAGCCAATTTATATCAATGGTTCGTGTTGGGATTCTCCCATATTGCATAGGCCCTCAACCACGTGACCAAGGGTGGTGGCAGGGAAAATTTTGTGTGGGCGAAGGAATAAAAAAAAGCATTTGATGATCTAAAGCATCGCTTATGCTCATCTCCAGTACTCTCCTTGCCCAATCTGCAACAAGCATTTGAGATTGATATCGATGTATCTGACTATGATGTAGGTGGATTTCTCACTCAGAACGGTCATCTAGTGGCATACCATAGTGAGACACTCTCAAATATTGTCTATAAATATGTGAACTATGATAAGGAAATGTATTCCATTGTACAAGCTTGTCATCAATGGAAACATTGCATTCTGGGAAAGGATACGATCATCCACACTGATAACAATCCTCTGCAGTTCATATAGACGGAGGGGAAGTTGCAGAACGACCGCGATCAGAAGTGGTCCACCTACCTTCAAAATTTCCATCTCAACATCAAGTATAGGACAGGGAGCACAAATCGTGTTGTTGACTACCTCAGTCGACCTCCCATGGTTGCACTCATCATTGTGCTCCATTCCTATGGACATGAAGCATCTAAGTGGCCCCAACTTTATCAACAAAATCCAGACTTCACCACCACCTATCATCTCTTGGGTACATGCGCAATTTTCACCAATTTCAATTTGGGAAACCCACTACAGTTGACTGGCACGATATTTTGGCATGGAGAAAATTGTGGCCATTCTCAAAAAAACAAATTATTGGCCAAAAGTTCGACGTGAAGTAAGAAAGTATATCAGATCTTGCACTTCCTATTCCATTTCCAAGCCAGCCATCAATAAGAAAGGCTTATACACCCCTCTTCCTACCCTCGAGAATCCTTGGGAATCCATCTCGATGGATTACATGTCTGGCCTTCCGTCCATCAAGCAAGGCAATGATTTTGTATTTGTGGTCATTGATCGGTTTTAGAATATGACCATCCTCATCCTACAAGAAGAACACCACAATGAAAAATATTGCCAAGCTCTTCTTCGAATGAGTATTGGTCCATTTTGGGATACCACATACAACCATCTCCAACCGGGACAATAGGTTCCTCAAAACATTTTGGTCGAGTCTCTAGTCATTGTTGGACACCAAGCTCACTAAATCCACTTCTTTCCACCCCCAAATAGATGTCCAAATAGAGGTTGTCAATCGGATTATTGTGCACATCCTGCGCATGTACAACTCTAAGCACTTGCATACATGGGATGAGATCCTCTATATAGCTCCACCAACCATAGCCCATATCAGGTGGGACTAGGATTCCATCCCTTGGGTCCCATTTATGTATCACTACCTCTTGCAACCACATTGATAGACTCTTTCAATGTTCATTCTGAGACCGGAAAAGCCACTAGATTCATCGAGCGGATTCAACACATCCACCAACAGGTCCATGATATTTTGTATATAGGCAATGCTAAGTACAAGCAATACCATGATCAACACAGGGTATCACACCAGTTTTAGATTGGAGACAAGGTTTGTTTACACTTACAGAAGGAGCATATTATAGGGTCCCATTGAAAGCTCCACCCACTTTTCTATAGGCCTTACACCATCACCAAGGTTGTGGGTAACAATGATTTTGAGCTCAACACTCAACCATTCATTGGTTTAAGCCCAATGTTCAATGTGGACCTCCTTCAGCCATGTTTTCCACCATTACTGGACACCTCAGATATCGTAGAATAGCTGACACAAAAAAATATCAACCCTAAATGCATGGAATAGGCATCCACTGATCAAATAGTGGACACACAGGTCAAGGGAACTCTCCAACAGAGGATCCATATTTATTGGGTTTTCAAGGAAGGGAGCTCCTACACCAACGCATGTGGCTCACCCAGGGCCAAATCCAACAGAATTTTCCTCACCTAATGGGGTAACTCAACGAAATGGAGACCATTGATTCCTAAGGGGGGAGGATTGATCTAGGTGGATATTGGTAACACCCCACCTATTCCAACTGGCTCCTCTTGTCAGTTTTTAGTTCAACACGTTCTTTTGTACTTCTTTGTAATTGTGGGTTCTACACTTCTAGGTTTTCTGAAGCACTACACATATTCCAAGTGGATACTGGTGGCCTCTCACCTAATCCAAATGTATTATTTTGTATGTTTTCATGTCAGTACATCTTGTTGTACTTCCAGGGCCGTTTTGGATCCATAAACTATTTTTTTTTTCTCTCCACAGTGAAATTGTAGAAGGATTTAGAGTTTAACGATGTAATTTGTAGTTCTATGAAATACCTTTCCAACGGGATATCACACGCCTAAAATGGAGGTCGTATGCAAAAGTTACGACCCCGAGAAGTTGAAGTACCAACTTACCCATAGGAGCCCACATAGCTTTTGGTGTTTCATCTCCTAGGGTAAAGTTTTTGGATGTCTAGGATTTTGGCATTCATAAGTAATATTAAAAAGGCCTCTAGAGCCTCATTGTAATCATTCTTCTCAGATGGATGGATGTAGTAGCCACATCTCTTCTCATAGATAGCTACTACCATTCAAGAAAGTGTTTCAGTTCTGCAGTTTTACAGTTTCAGCCTATTTCATTTATTCAATAGAAGATATTGTTCACTAGATATCTGTGGTGTTCTTCACATCTCTGTTTTTATTGTATTCAGTCTGTTAATCGGTTCATTATGCTCCTAAATATAGATCACCCATCATATGAAAACACCCTATAAGAGCCATTGGAAATAATTCAAAACAATACTTCAATATATTTGGGGTATAGTTTAGTTTTGAATACATTATGGTTTATGGGGGATACTTTGTTGGTTGGTTTCACTAATTTCAATTAGTCTAGTTACCTTGATGATTAGAAGTCTACTATAGGTTATGTTTTCAATATTGTCTCTAAACCTGTGATCCAAATTTATAAGTGGAACGAAATGAAAACACATATTTATAACATTAACACTAAGAAATAGTGAATAATAACATAGATACAATAAAACTTGAATTATATTATATAAGAAATATGTTGAAACTGTAAAATGCACATTGAAACAAGCTTGCTATAATGGTGGAAGCTTATCTCTAAGAAGATATGTGACAACTATGATCATTCATAAGAAGATGAGTACAATGAGGTTCTCCAATCCTTTTTACAATAAACATGAATTCCAAAGCCCTAGACATTCAAAAACCTAACCCTAGGAGATTAAGTGTCAAAAGTTATGTGGGCCTCGTTGGGGTAAGTTGGTACATCAACTTCCTAGGGTCATAAATTTTTCATATAATCCCCATTTTAGGAGAACGATAGCCCATTGGAAAGGTATACTATAGGAATAGACACTATTCCACAAAAACATACTTCCATCTATAGTTTGACTATGGTGAGCCCTAAAAACGTTGTTTAGGGACTCAAAACAACCCTAGAAGTTGAGGACCTGAAAACTAGGAAAAAATTGTCAAACTGAGAAACTGTCAAGATGAGCTAGTTGGAATAGGTGGGTAGCCACTGTTATCCACCTGGATCAATCCTCACCCATTGGGAATAAATGGTATCCATTTCATTGATTTCCCCCATCATACGAGTATTTTTTTGTTTAATTTGACCTCAGGTGAGCCACTTGCCTTGGTGCAGGATCTCCCCTGCTTTGAAAACCCAATAAAGTTGGATCCTGTGTTGGTGAGTTCCCTTGACCTGTGTTTCCAGAATCTAATCATTTGATTCTTGTTCCATGTCGTTAGGGTTGAGATATGTTGGTGTCAATTTTTCTTCTATCTCTGAGGTCTCCAATAATGGTGGAAAATATGGTCGAAGGGGGTCCACATTAAATACTAGATGCAATCCAAGAAATATGTTGAGATTAAAATAATTATCACCCATATCCTTTATGATTGTGTAAGTTCCACAACGGAGTGGATGAATCTTCTGATGGGGCCCTATAAGGCATTCCTTCTACAAGTGCAACCAAACCTTATCTCCCACCTGAAACTTGTGTGGCACCCAATGTTTATAATGGCATTGCTTGTACTTGGCATTGAACTTCTATAAAATATCATGAACTTCTTGGTAGATGTGCTAGATCTTCTCAATGAAACTGGTATCTTTGTCGGCTTCAATTTGAGCATGGAACGAGTCTTTCTAGGTGGACGCAAGGGGTAGTGCAACATCCATGGGAATCAATGGTTGAAATTCCAACCTCACCTAAAAGGGGTTGTGGTCAGTTCAACTATGTAAGGATTTGTTGTAGATGTGTTGAACATAGGTAAGACTCTCATCCCATGTGCGGGGATGATTGGAATTTTACATGTGAAGGATATGCATGATCATCTCGTTGATGACCTCGGTTTGACCATCCATTTGGGGGTGGAAGGAAGTGGATTTGGTGAGCTTGGTTTCCAGTAGTGACTAGAGGATCGACCAGAATGTGTTGAGGAACCGACTGTCCCGATCTAAGATGATGGTTTATGGAATCCCAAAATGTACCCACACTCGTTCGAAGAAGAGCTTGGTATTGGCCTATGTTGTGATTCTCTTCTTGTAGACGACAAAAATTGCCATTTTAGAAAAACGATTAACCACCACAAAACATAGTCATTTCCTCACTTGGTTGATGTAAATCCTGGCATGTACTCCATCGATATGGATTCCTAGGGCCTTTCAGGAGTAGGCATAGGAGTGTACATTCCTTGTTTCTTAATGGCTGATTTGGAAATAGCGTAAGCAGTGTAGGACCTGATATAATTGTTGACATCACATATAAGTTTCAACCAATAGAAATGTCGTTGCGACACTGCCACTGTGTTTTCAACACTGAATTGTCCTGCCACCCAACTATAGTGGGCTTCCCAAATTATATTCACTCACTTTCTTTATGGAACAAAGATATGGCCCAAATGGCATAGCAACCCATCATGAATATGGAAATCAAAGACATTTTTGTTTGCGCCCAACATCTAGTAGGTGGTGAGGAAGTCAAGATCTCTCTTATAGAGTTGGGGCCATTCCAAGGTCTCGTGTCCACAGGAGTTTAGCATTGTTGTGATTGTTGCAACTGGAGGGAGGTTGAGGAAATCAACGATGTGGTTGGTGCTTCTTGTCTTATACTTCATGTTGATATGGAACTACTGCAATTATGTGGACCACTTTTGATGGTGGTCATTCTGCAATTTTCCCTATGTCTACATGAACTACAATGGCTTATGATCGGTGTGGATGACTGTCTGTTTCCCGAGAATGTAATCCCTCCATTGGTGGAAGGATTTAACAATGGAGTAAATTTCTTTTTCATAAGTAAGGTACTTACAAACAACATCTGATAGTGTCTCTCTATGATAGGCCACATGGTGTCTGTGCTGAGTGAGAAGTGTGCTCAAAGCACAATTTGAAGCATTTATCCTGATCTCAAAGGGTTATTACAGTTTGGGTAATGAGATAACTTGGGTTGATCATAAGCATTGCCTCAAATCATCGAACGCTTTTTGTTGTGATAGGCCCCACATGAAATTTTTCTTACCACCACCCCTGGTTACTTGGCTAAGGTCCCATGCAATATGGGAGAATCCCAACATGAACCTGTGATAGAAATTAGCAAGGCCTAAAACTATTCTAATATCAATGAGTGTGGTTGGGGTTGGCCAGTGATGAATGACTTAGTTCTTGGAAGGATCAACATCCACCCCATTCTCATCAACAATTTAGCCTAGGTACTAGGCCCTGTCCACGTCGAAGGAACACTTTTCCAAATTTACATATATCTTTTGTTGTCACAAAGTGTGCAAGACCTGTTGAATATGTTTCAAGTGTTCCTCCAAAGTCTTGTTGTATATGAGGATTTCATCTAGATACACGACCACAAAATAATTGGTGAAAGGCTGAAATATATCATGCATCATCCTCATGAAATTTCCTGGGTCATCTTCAACCCGAAGGGCATGACCAACCATTCAAAAAGACCTTATTTGGACTTGAAGGTAGTCTTCCATACATATGTTGACACTATTGGGACCTGATGGTATCCAAACTTCAGATCAATATTATTGAATTATTTGTCCTCAGGATTGAGCTCATCAAGGATATCATCGATTCATGGAATCATGTACTGATTCCTCACTGTGATTTTATTTAGTTCCCAGTAATTGATGTAGAGTCACTAGGTCCCTTCTTTCTTCTTCACAAGCATGATTGGGCTCCCACATGGTGATGCATTGGGTTGGATGTGCCCCTTTTGGAGCATTTCTTGGATCTGATTCTTGATCTCCTCATTTTCCAATAGAGAGCGACAATAGACTAGCCTATTGGGTAGCGGTACATCACGGGTCAGATCGATTGAATTCTTGACCTGACAGTGTAGAGGTACCCCAGTGGGTGAGGAGAAGATGTCTTTGTATTATTACATGACCTTTTCCACTTTCCTATGTTTCATGGAGAGAATGGTCGCAGAGGCCATGGATGTGGCTGCAACATTTTTCTCACTTTGAGAGTAAATCATGAAGAAGACAAACTTCCTGGTCTGAGAGATGACCTTCCTGCATTGCCTGACATAGATCAAGGAAATGGAAGTAGGTAGGACTACCTTGGGCATCCTCTGCAATTTCCTGTCCAAAGTAATAATAACATTGTGAGGCCTAGACTCATATACAACATGATGTTTCCATAAATAAGAATGGCCCAAAAGAACATCACAAACTTCAAGGGGAGAGACATCGCACAATACTTCATCTTTGAAGGGCTTGATGATGTAGGACAATAGACATTGTTGGATGATGTGAAGATCGCTTCCTTTGCAGAGCCATCCAATGGTGTATGATTGTCGGTGTGGCATTGTTAGTAGGGCTAGCCACTTGAGGACCTCTACTAAGATGAGGTTCTTATGGGTACCTCTATCAATGATTAAGTGCAGTGGAGTACCCTTCACCCACATCTGTGAATGAAACAAACACTCACCTTCCTTTGTCTCATCAAGTTCACCAGGATGGATCTTGGTGGTAACAACAATGGCACTAGGTTCCACATCAATAATCTGTCTCCCCTTTTCTGGTTCTAACTATAAGTTGGAACCCACATCTGATTCATAGGTTTTCACCTCCAACAAAAATCAATAGTGTTATGCCAGGGGCTCTTATGGAAGTCACACCACTTCCCGATGGCTTTCTTCTTCTTTCAATTGTCCTTCTCTGTTTGTGGCTTAGAATGGTTGTCCTAAGGGTGTCCATATTTTCTTTTCCCTTTGTTATGTGGGTTGGGGCTGCCCTTTCCTTGCTTCTGCTATGAGGGGTTCCCAGACCCAAACTTTCATGTCTTTTGTTTAAGTTTCTTATCGATTTTGACAACATATGTCGAGAAACTCCATTTATTTATAGATGTATCTATGCATACCTCTGCAGTACTTGACCACCAGATGTCGCTCAGAATATTTGATACCCAACTTGGTGCACGAGGTATGGAAGACATTGGTAAACTCTGGCATTGTTTGGTCCATCTTGCATACAAGTTATGATAACTTCCAACAAGGTAGTATTCTTCCTTAATAACATCCCTGAAAGAACCCCAAGTGGGTGCAACTACAAATAATATGCATCAATTGATTTCCTTTTTCTCACAAGTAGTCTCTCACCAATATTTGACGTGGGGGATGGCCTTGAGGAGCACAAATGTAATCTTTTCTCTATAAAAAATGTTTGGGACAGAGAAATACCCTTCTAGAAGGTTCAACCATTTATCTACAACATTCAAATCTATTTGATCTTAAAATATAGGAATATCAAAATTGATTTGTACCTTCAAGGGGGTGGCGCCTCAGCTTGAGGTAGATGCATTTCTTGTCAGCAACTGTCGAAGGATTTGTGCAAATTTTTCCATCATCTCATTCCTCTATCACTCGAGGGATTCCTCGAGCAACATTTTGAAAGGATATCATGTCGCGTCGTATTTATTTTTGTCTGCCATGGAAGGTTTCTTGGGCATGCGGGAGAGCTTTTCCTCAACATAAAAAAACTTAAGACCCAACTCTCTATGCCTTGACCTCGTTGGGGCATGCACTAAAAAACAACAAGGAGAAGACCTCTCTGATACCACTGATCCCGATTTATGAGTGGAATGAAATGAAAACAGATATTTATAACATTAACATAGAGAAATGTTGAATAATAATAGAGATACAATAAAACTTGACTTCTATTAAATAAGAAATATGTTGAAACTGTAAAATGCAGACTGAAACAAACTTGCTAGAATGGTGGTAGCTTATCTTTGAGAAGAGATGTGACAACTATGCTCATTGGAAAGAAGATGAGTTCAATTAGGATCTCAAAGCCTTTTTACAAGAAACATGATTTCCAAAACCCTAGACATCCAAAAATGCAACCCTAGGAGATGAAGTGTCCAAAGTCATGTGGGCCTTCTTGGGGTAAGTTGGTACATCAACTTCCTAGTGTTGTAACCTTTGCATATGATCTTCATTTTAGGCACACAGTAATCCGTTGGAAATGTCTATCTGAGGAATACACATTATTCCATCAAACTCTGACATTATCTACAATTTGACTGTGGCAAGCCCTAAAAAAGTTGTTTAGGGCATCAAAATGGCCCCGAACGTTCAGGACCCGAAAACTAGGAAAAAACACCCAAACTGAGAAACTATCAAGATGAGTCAATTGGAATAGGTTGGTGTCCACCCATATCCACCTAGATCAACGTGTAACTTATATGAAGCTTATATGAAGCAATATGATCTTTCTCTATCTTCATTAGAAACAAAGTATCAAGAAATAGTTAATGCAAGTCAAGAATCACCATGGATTTGACAAATCTTTTCAAAGTTTGGATTCCAGAAAACCACACTCTCACGTGACAATCAAAGTGACATAAAAATTTCCAAAGATCGAATTCAACATCACCATAAAAAACACATTAATCTACACATGCACTTCATTAGAAATCGTATTCAAAATCACATTCTAGAAGTGTTGTTTTTCCCTATAGATGATCAATTTGCAAACATTTTCACAAAGTCTCTTATAGAAGCGAAGTTTTCGAAACTTTGATCTAGGTTAGTAGTTCAATAAGTTGTCATTAAAGAGTGATAGGTTCTAATGCCTCCTTTCTTCTCCTATTTTGTCACATTTTTATATCCTTAAATCCTATCCCAAGTTGTTCTTAAAGGAGGATGTTAGGATATTTAGACACTTGGGAGTTAACTAATAACAACTTGGTCTAATTCCAATGAGGGTCTAGCTTGAAGCCATGGGGGCACCTTGAGGTAGTGTTGGAATGTGTGGTTCCACCTAGAGATATTATATTAAATGGTATCGTGACTCATGCACACATAAGTTGATCAAATCCCACCCCCATTTCCTTCAAATTTTAATCATTGGATTAGGTGTCACGGGAAATATTATATGGGAGGTTCACCCCACAAGGAAAATACCCACCTATCCACCATGTTCCATTTTAAATGTTGACTTGGTCCCTTTTTGTATCATATTACTTCCTTCATTTGTTTATCATGATGTCTCTCACCTAACGACTTCCTTCCTCTCTGATGAAATATTTCCTCCATGTTGTGATCATTCCTCTATGCTTTTCAGACCAAGGGAGACATCATTTCCAATTATGGAAACTCATAGCTCACATATAGGAACCTTCCATAATCATTCGAGCTCCTCCCACACTTTATAGATTTATCGACCTCCTCCTTGGCGTCACCTTTATTTCCACTCTCTGCCAACCTCTGATTCTCTACGTCCATATTTTCACCCTGTTCTTCTTCCAATCCCTCTTCACCTCACTGCCTCTCCCCGTCCCACACTTATCTACTACTCTCTTCTTTTGTTTGGTTTCATGGTGCGTGAGAATTCCATTTGATGCATGGTTGTCTAGTTGCATGATGCATGGGAGTTCTAGGGACTCTTAGAAAACCGAGGATGTTGCTGCTAACTACCAAGTCCACATTCCACCTGAGATACAGGCCAAATTTGACCTTGCAGAGGAGAATGTACATGTTATCAGGTGCTTCATTTCAGATGAGGAGGTTAGTGAAAACATATTCCCTTGGATGTGAAACCCTATTTCCTCATGGGTCAGATAATCCAAGTATTATCTAACATTATACCTTTATTTGCATGTGAAGATGCTCATGGGTAAATGGTTTCTCAAGAAAATGATTCCCAACAAGAAATTATTCTTCAATTTGACAATGTGCATCTCCAAATTAAACTCTTAGACAAAAAGATCAACCCGCCAGCTAAGACAATCACTAGTGTGGACTTCTCCAAGCGGGATTATCTAGCCCTAGCTTCCGACAGCTTATGACCATCCTCCCTTGGTCTGATTTCACTCATGGTACTTCTAGTTTATTTTTTTCTTTCAATTTCTATAGGTCAGGGAGTTGTAGCCCCACCTCACTCTAGTAATTAGCATGATAGGCACCTATCTTTCTGACTTTTCCATGATAGTTTTAGTTTTGAATATACTATGATCTTTGTTTTAATGTCAAACTAGTTTCTCAAGTCATTGAAACTTGATAAAATGTTTTTTTGTTGTTGATTTGGTTTTCCCAGTGACAGAAAACAACATAAACAATATATAGTTTTTTTTATAGTTAATACAAAGTAGTCGAGATACTTTACAAAAAAAAGATCAACTTGGTATAATGTATCCTAAATTAAAGTTTCTTTCCTTAATATGCATTTATAGTTATGTAATTTGAGAATCACAATATGTTCTATATATAAAGTGATACGTGACCAATTGGTCCATGATCTCTATTTAAACAACATAAAAGGTCATTTACAAACTATTTCCCCATTTAAAATTTTAATTAATAATACATTAGTTTACTAATTTTTTTATTTATTTATGCCAACCGTTACTTAAGATATTCAATCTATATAAAAATAACTTACAAGATGTTCAATCTATATAAAAATAACTTACAATTGAGATTTTATCTGTGTGGAATGATGCTTATTGTGTGGAATGATGCTTATAGACACATACATGACAAAGACAAAATTATAATGCCCCATCCATCATAAAGACAAGATTCACGATGCCCCATCCATCATCTCACACTCATCTCAAACCTCGTTAACACTAAAGATGAATAATATTTATCCACAATTTAATTAAAAGTTCTTAAAAAAAATTAGAGAATCTAATTTTTATTTAATAAAATTTGACCTATATCATATCATACAGGTTTTTAGACCTTTAAATCCATTTGTACCATTAGAATCCACAAATTTAATCAATTTTTCGAAAAATAGGAAAGGGTTGCCCTCTTAGCCTACTCCTAGGTAGTTTTGACCCACTTCAACCAGCGAAACGTTTTCGTTTTGTTATGAGAGCCCACGTTCTTCATTTATTTTATAGTAGTTATTTCTCTTGGTCCTCATTAATTTTTTGACCTTCATAAATAAATCTGTGTCGTATATGTCGAGAATTGGGAACCTGTATCTGTATATAAGAATAAATATAAAATGAGGAGCCAGTGGCAATGGCGGGCAAGAGCATCTTACGAAGTGCGTGCCATGGCAACTCGCAGAGGCGCAGCAGGGTTAAAGGATCCCATCCTCGTGACTCGGGAGACTCCACAGCTCTTCGGCTGAACTTGATTATTAAAACAGCATTCACCTATTGGTGAGTCATGAGGATTTTAGCAAATTTTGCCCAATTCAATCCTGTAATTAAGAAAATCTCTCAGAGCTTTAATCGATTTCCATTTCCATTTTCCATATCAATAATCTTTGGGCTTGTCATACTCATAGTTGTGCGCACAAGCTTCAGTTTACCATCAATTGCATTAACGGAAGAAAAAACTGTTCCCAAGCCCAACCTGAAGTTCGCATGCGATACTTTCACATCCCATGCCTTCTGCAACACTTCCCTGCCCATCAAAATCCGCGTCCAAGACATAATAAAACGCCTGACGTTGCGCGAGAAAGTGGGGCAGCTATCCACTACAGCCGAAGGAATAGAGAGATTGGGAATACCTAGCTACGAATGGTGGTCGGAGTCCCTGCACGGCATTGGAACAGATGGACCGGGGATTCGGTTCAACGGTACCATAAAGGCAGCTACAAGCTTCCCTCAAGTCATTCTAACCGCGGCTTCTTTCAATGAAACATTGTGGACACTCATTGCAAGGGCTGTGGGCACTGAAGCTCGAGCGATGTACAATACTGGTCAGGCCGGCCTTACCTTTTGGGCTCCCAATATAAATATCTTCAGAGATCCTCGCTGGGGACGTGGGCAGGAGACTCCTGGTGAAGATCCTTTCACGGCTAGTAGATATGCTGTTGCATATGTACGAGGATTTCAGGGGGAAGATATTGCAGCACAGCCGCAGGAGCCTAGTAGGTTAATGCTTTCCGCATGTTGCAAGCACTTTACCGCTTACGATCTGGACAAATGGGAAGGTCATGATAGCTCTACTTTCAATGCTGTGGTAAGCTATAACACTAATTTGAGTTTTATGTGTTTGAATGTTCAACTACATTCTCTTCTTCTTGCTTGCTTTAAAAACCTAATATAGTTATATTTCACAGTCTTGACCTGGTTTAAAAACAATTAACTTGAATTTGAAGTAATCGTAAGCGGCCTGGCCTGTTTATTTAGAAATACAATTTTAATTTAAAAACACTTTTATTCATTAATTAAGTTTAAATGAAGAGGTTGAATATGTCTAGAGAGGTCAAGGTCATTGAAGCCAAATTTTAGGGTTTATAGGCCTTTATAAGGTCTAGATTGAACAAATTTTTAACCAGAAAATGTGAATAAACCGTTTATGCAGAAGCTAGGTTTGCTTAGTTTCTCTTTAGCGAATTCAGTGCAGGGATCATTACTGATGAAGTTTCAGTTTTCTGCATTTTAAGATTTTCTTTCCAGTGGATTTAAAGCTTATTCCATTCAGTCTTTTACAAAAGTGGCCGCACTTGAAACATTTTTGTAACAAACGTAGCACTGCAAGGTTATCTGGACCAATAGTTGCAGAGCTTTAAACATTTTTTTGAATTCCATCGTTTTGTACCAAAAAATTCCATGAAACAACACTTCTGCCCATTGGATTACAAATGCTCCGTTCTTCACTCATTCCAGGGCTTTTTTAAAAGTTCTTATGTTTTTTTGGTGTTTTTCATAAAAAAAAATTTTACTTTTGCAAGTAATTTGGTGAAAAGTTGTTGGATTTGTATATTTGAATGTTAAAATTGTATAATCTAAGTTTACTATGTTTTTTTAAATATATTAAATTTATTTATCCATTTTAAAATATAATTTAAACAACAAAAAAATACAATTTCATCCACATTTTTGTCACCCAATTATAATGCCCCCTTCCCAATTCTGAAAAAAAAAAAAACTTAAAACAATTAAACAAAATATTAATATTTTAAACCAAATTGTATTCCCTTATACTTTAATGCATCATTTAAATTAATTTTCATGTATATTCACTGATAAATTACGATTATTTAAGCACTGAGTTTCCTACGCATCCAGATCTCTTGTAATTCTTTTTATCAAAATAGTGCTTCGCATCCAGTGAGCCAATTGACATTTCTTCCTGTGCATTCATTTAAAGTAATAGTTCCACAGAAGTTTGATAAGCCCCCACTCGTATTAATTTGGAGTCAATAATGTCCTACATAAGTCACTGGTAGTAATCATTCTTGTTGAGAAAAAAATAGATTTTATTTATACATAAAACAGCAGAAAATGTAGTTAGATGGGTTAACTATAATGTTTTACATGAATCATTGTTATATGATTATTGTTGTAATAGTGTTTTCCCTTGTAATCAATGATCATTCTTGTTGAGGAAAAATTGTTGTTATTTATATATAAGATAGTAGAAAATATAATTTCATGAGTTAGTTCCAGTAGTTAAATACTCTAAATTGAAATAAAAAATCTTAAGGTCCAGATCCGAGAAAATTATATAATTCCCAAATTTATATAATTATGTTATTTATATATAATGTTTTACATGAATCATTGTTATATGATTATTGTTGTAATAGTGTTTTCCCTTCTAATCAATCATCATTCTTGTTGAGGAAAAATTGATGTTATTTATATATAAGATAGTAGAAAATATAATTTCATGAGTTAGTTCCAGTAGTTAAATACTCTAAATTGAAATAAAAAATCTTAAGATCCAGTTCCGAGAAAATTTTATAATTCCCAAATTTCTGGTACATAATTACATGGAAAATAAACAGAATAAAATTTCATCGTGTTAATAGAGATAATCTTACATTCATTTGATGAGTTTGTATTCACTGATATATAAGAAACCTATTCTAGATGTATTTTGAAATTTCTCCAATCCAGTTTATAATAACTGGAGGAATGAATACTTGGGACTTGGTCCTTGTAATTTTGCCCTCCCAAAATTTCAGGACATGAAAATCTTACCTGCTAAGTTGTGAACCTGAACAAATTTGTTTTATGGCCATTTTATGGTTTCATGATAATTGTTAAATGGAATAATTTCTCTATTATTTGTTTGACCAAATCTCATGGACGATAGGTATCTTAAATGCACAAACAAGATAAGTAAGTTTGCATTTATTAAATAGGTGAAGGATGGAGTGTTCTAGCGAGTTATCTTTTATCACGTATTTTGTAATTTCATTTTTGTGTGAATATGGAGAAGCCCTGAACAACTCCATAGTAGCTTTGTGTGTATGCTCTGTTCTTGTCATGGTTTCCTCTACTTAATCTTGAACATGGTATCATAGCTAGTGTAATACTCTTCAAAGATTGGAGAGCATTTGCAGGCTATTGGAGAGCGTTTTTGGGCTTAGTTAAGTCACAGGAGGAAGATGACGTGTTTTCAACACGTTCTGGGGCAAATGTTTGAGGTAAAAACTCTTAAAAAAATTCATTTTTGGAGATGGTCGCCCTCCTACCCTTCTAGATAGAGCGACGGAGAGAGGGTGGATGCCCCCAGCGTGACCAAAACAATAACACTTCCATTGCAAAGTTCCATCTTCACACACAATATGGATAGGGAGTGACCAAGTGTCCACAAGGAACATCGAGGCTAAGAAAAATTATGGGTTTTGCCCATTTTCGATAGAGGAGTAAGATTTCATCTAGATCTATACCAAAAAGGAGAAAGTCGGATTTTATAGGAGATTCATGGCGTCTAGCAACATTCCAATGCTCGCATGAGGGGTAAGAACTATGATGTATGGTCTATTAAGATTAAGAATTTCCTCCATTGTGACGATTGTTGGGAAACAATGGTTAATGGATTTCAGGAACCATATTCGACGAATCTACAAGTGATGACAAATTCTCAAAGGGATGCTCTCAGAGAACTTAGGAAGAAGGATAGAAAATCGCTATGGCTCATCCAACAATGGTTAGATGAATATATTTCCCCCAAATTCGCAGCAGAAGATCATGCCAAAGATGCATGGGATATTCTTGAAATAACCTATCAAGAACTGACAAAGTCAAAAATGAAAAGTTGCAGACACTCAGGAAGAGTTTTGAGACTCTTCAAATGAAGGAATCATATTTTGTGGATCATTTTATGACCCATGTCACCAACATCGTGAATAAGATGCGCACCCATGGAGAAGACATCCAAGAGAAAAAGGTCATTGAGAAGGTACTTCAAAGCCTTCTTGATAAGTTTAATATGGTTGTGGTCACCATAGAAGAGTCGAAAGAACTGTCACATTGAAAGTTGAAGAACTCATGGAATCTCTGTTAACCCATGAAAGTAGGTTCAGTTGAAATATTGAATCTTTGGAGAAAACATTTCAGTCTTAGGCCTCCTTAAGCAAAGGCAAAGTTCGAGGGAATAGAAGTAGAGGTAAATGAGGTAGAGGTCACTCTCAAACATGAGAGAGGTCATCTTCATAATGTTCATAATAGAGTGAACAAGCATAACAACCACATAGACACTCTCGTAACCAAAGGGGGAGAGGCAGAAATTTCAATCAATCAAGATGGACTAACAAATCAAGGATCCAGTGCTATTGTTGCAATAAATTTTCTCACTACGAAAGTGAATGTCAAGCAGATATGAATAGGGGAAGAGTAAATGTTACCAACACTGAAGAAGGAACATTTGAACCAGTGTTGTTTTAATGTCAAGTTACAGAACAAGCAAGGAATAGTCATGATCTTTGGTTGTTGGACAATGGCTGCAACAATCATATGACAAGTAACAAAGATTTTTTTTCTAGTTTATATAGCTTTGTCATAGCTCAAATTAAATTGGGAGATGATTATCAAAAGAAAGTTGTAGGCAAGGGTATAATTTATGTATTAACCAAGCAAGATGAAAAGAAGGATATTCATGATGTTTATTATGTACTTGGTATTAGACATAACTTAATGACTGTAGGCAATATGAATGAACATGGTTATAAGGTCATTCTTGAAGGTTCCAAGTGTACAATATTGGACAAACCAACCAGTAAGAAAATCATAACCACAATACAAATGACCAAAAATAGAATGTTCCCTTTGATATTGATAAATGTAAGTTTGTCACAGTCATATGCCCAAATTGTATCAAGCTCAAATGAGACTTGATTGTGGCATATTAGATACGGTCACTTACCATTTAGCAGTATTAGTCTTTTATAGAAGAAGTCTATGGTCAAAGGTTTTCTCATTATAAATGAACAGAAAAATTCCCGTGAGAGTTGTATTTTGGCCAAACACCAAATGGATATTTTTCTCAATGCTTCCTACAGAGCAAAAGAACACCTTGAATTGGTGCATACATATCTTTGTGGTCCAATGAAAACTCAGTAAATATGAGACAAATTTTATTTTATAACATTCATTGATGATTTTAGCATGGAAACATGGGTGTATTTTCTCAAACACAAATTAGAGACATTTGAAAAATTTAGAGAATTTAAATCTTTGACAAAGAAAAAGAGTGGGAAGTACATCAAAGTACTCATATCAAATCGAGGAGGTGAGTATGAATCCAAGTAATTTGCAACATATTGTAGGAAACATGGAATGAAGAGAAAGTTTACCACAAGATACACTCCACAACATAATGGAGTAGTTGAAAGGAAGAATCAGACAATAATGAATATGGTGACAAGTATGTTAAAGACCAAGAATTTTTCAAATGAATACTGGGAAGCAGTGGCATTCTCAATCTATATTTTAAATCTGCCACCAACCAACAGTCTAAAAGATCAATTTCCCCAAGAAGCTTGGAGTGTTATGAAATCTAGCGTTTCTCATTTTAAATTTTTTGGTTGTTTACCTTTTGCTCATGTTCCTGAAGAGTTGAGGAGAAAGCTTGATGATAGAAGTGAAAAATGTATATTTGTGGGATACGGTGAATAGTCTAAAACATATAGGTTGTATAGTTATATTACCAATAAGTTGATAGTAAGAACAGATGTGAAGTTTCAAGAAGATAAATCTTGGGATAACCAAACAAGTGAAATATTTGTAGAACAAATTCCTTCTATACAAGAAGATAAGCAAGTGGAAGCTACAAAACATCAAGCTTCTCCACCAAGAATTCCAAGATTGCACGTACAGGTTCAAGGAGAACAAGCTTAGCATAGTTCGTCTTCTTCATCGAGTAATGATTCAAATCCCACTATAGAAAAGGAACCAAAGAACAAGAAGTTTGAGAGAAATTTATCAGAAGAATGATGGCATGGATCAACAAGCACACTTTTTTTTGTTATCCTCTCAACCAGTATACTTTGAAGAAGCAGTCAAGGAAGAAAAATGGGTTGATGAAATGAATTAATAAATTGAATAAATCAAAAGAAATAACACATGGGATCTTGTGGATCTTCCCACAGGGAAAACCGACATTGGAGTTAAATGGGTGTATAAGATAAAATTCAATGAGAAAGGAAAAGTAGAGAAGAACAATGAGAGACTTGTAGCAAAATGGTTTGCTCAACAACTCGGTATTGACTATGGAGAAACATTTGCTACAGTAGCATGTTTGGATAATGTCAGAGAAGTTTTGGCAGTTGCAACTCAAAACAAATGGCTAGTCTATCAAATGGACCTTAAATTATCCTTTCTAAATGTATTTATAAAGGAATAAGTTTATATGGATCAACCACCAGGATTTCAGATTAGAGGTAAAGAGTAAAAAGTGTACAAATTGAAGAAAGAATTGTATGGTTTGAAACAAGATCCAAGAGCTTGGTACAGTCACATTGATACTTATTTTCTCAACAATGGGTTCATCAAGAGCAACAATGATCCCACACATTACACCAAAAGAGACCAGAGAGGTACTATTTTGATAATTTGTCTCTATGTTGATGACATGATTTATACAAGAAATTTGTTGTTGAATGAATTCAAAGGAGCCATGCAAAGTGATTTGAAATGACTAATCTTGGTCTCATGAAATATTTTTTGGAAATTGAAGTTGAGCAATGTGAAAAGAGGATTTTTATATGTCATCGAAAATATGCCATAAATATTTTGAAAAGGTTCAAAATAAACAAATGCAAACCAACACATACATTAATTGCAACAGGTACAAAATTAAGTAAACAAGTTGAAGGAAAATATATTGAGTATACTCTATATAAGACGCTTATAAGAAGCCTCATGTACCTTACAACTACCCAGCCAAACATTATGTATGCAGTAAGCTTAATTTCCAGATTTATGGAGAATCCCAAAATGGTATTCTACTTCAAAAGATGATTCACTTATTGGATATACAGATAGTAATTTTGTAGGTAGTGTTGATGATAGGAACATTACTTATGGGTATGCATTTTTGTTTGGTACAGGCTTGATTTCATGGGCTTCTAAGAAACAACCCATGGTCATAATTTCTTCAGCAAAAGCAGAGTATGTGGCAGGAACTTCAAGAACATGTCATGCAATTTGGTTGAGAAGGATCCTTAGTGATATTGCACATGAAGAAAATGAGTCAAGTCCTATATTTTTTGACAATAGTTCAGTGATTACATTATCTAAGAATTATGTGTTTCATCGCAAGAGTAAACATATTGATGCTCGCTATCATTTCATTCGTGAGCTTGTCAATGATGGTAGCATTATGCTACAGTTATTTAATTCAAAAGAACAACTAGCATATATCTTCACCAAGTCATTGGGAAGAAATACTTTTGAATTTCAGAGACACTACTTGGACATAGTTTGTGTTGATTTTTGTAATGATCCAAATTAAGGGGGAGTGTTATAGAGAGTTATCTCTTATCATGTATTTTGTAATTTCAGTTTTGTGTAAATGTGGAGAAGAGATGAACAACTCCGTAGTAGCTTTGTGTGTGTATGCTCTGTTCTTGTCCTGGTTGCCTCTGCTTGAGCTTGAAAAATAATGTACTCTTTGTCAAGTTACCTTCATCATTAGGGTTTTGTGTTAATCTTAGTGATATTTGTTTTCCTAACAATCTGCCGATAGGTACGAGGTCTTCAAGATTACGGATAATAACCTCTCTCATAAAACTATTTCTTGATTGGAATAATTTGGTGACGAACATCTATAAAACTTAAACGTATTCTAAGCGTTTTGCTTGTCCTTAATTTGGACAAAACCCCTTCAAGAGAAATATACGTTCATACTTTGGTCTCTTTGGCAATAACACCACCCTGATCTAGCTATAGAAAAACAAGCTAATTGTCTCTTTACCGTCTTCACTAGGGATCCTGAAAAAGCTTAGTTTTTTTCATATATACAACATCACGGTTACATGGATAATCCCTACTGAACTTGGAAATTGTACTTCGTTGTTTGATGTCCAGGGCCATGACATTTTTCTGTATGGTGTAATACCTCTATAGCTTGGTCGATTGGCCAATCTAAAAATGCTTCAGTAGTTCAATAATATTTCGTTAGAACTGACTCCAACGGAAATTGGTCACCTAAACCATCTAAAGCCGCGTGGCTTGTGCATTAATCATCCAAGTGGAAGAGTACCTGCTTAGATTGAAAGCCTGCAACATTTCGCATTCCTGGAGTCTAGTAAAAAAGTATTGGATTTGACAAGGCATCGCCTGAATTGCAAAATACCACCTCACCTCTAAGCAGGGGGAATACTGACGGTGTTGGACCTTGGGGGAAGCCCTTTTGAAGGAACCTTTCCATGTGAGGATGGGCGTTCTCCTCCCTTACAAAGAGAGTATAAAAAATAATCATCTGAATCGACAATACCAAACAGTGTCTCTATAAACACCGGATTTTTTTTACCTCTACATGAAAATGAATGTCTTGGAAGGATACGTATGCCATAATCTTGGTCTACGGAGAAACATCACAATGTTAGATATGACATACAATCAGGCACAAGAGCCATACCAGCTGAATTTGGTAAACTCTTTGAGCTCACTGTTTGGAATGTTTGGTAAATTTACAAGGAATATACCATCTGAGCTTCATAATTGTTCCAAGATATTCAAGTTGGGTCTCGGAATAAATTCGCTTACCACTTCCTCTTTTCACTCTGAGAAAGTTGCGGGATTCAAATCTTCAGAGAAACAACATTACACTTGAAAAATACTGGACTCTATTTCTAGTCTTCCAAAGTTAATACAATTGCAGCGAATTGAAAACAATCTTGAAGGTCATGTTAGTCTCTCGCCTGTTTTGAATCTCAAAAATAACCATTTTAGATCTAGGGATACATAGAGAAACCCTAAACGGTTGGATAAGAACTTTAGAAGACAAGTCCAGTCAACAGAAAATGTAATATTAAGTTATGAGCCTCTAGGAAGAGAAGACGACCCAGTTAGGTGATTTGAAGCACTATAAATAGAGGGCGCTTGAGCTCATTTGGACACACTCACTCTAAGCACATGACTCAAGGAGAGTTGCAGCTGTTGCAGTGGTCACTTGGTCTTTGGTTATGGATTAGACTTTATGCTTGGTACGCTAGCTTTGGAGAGAGGTATGATACCTTGGTTTGCTATTCGTTCTAGTGATTTCTTCTAGAATTATTCTTTCTATCTAGGTTAAGGTGTTCGGGGGTGGCCTTTGTGCCTATGGTTGGGTGACAATATAGTGATATTTTATGTGGTCAAACAAGCACACCTATTATTTTAACAGGTTATGGGCCCACACTATCTTCAGAGAGTCTAAGAGCTCGAAGGTAGATTAAGAGAATTTGCTCAAGTCAGAGTCTTGCAGCAACAACGAAACCCTAACCCTCTTGTTGAGGAACCTTAAGTAAAGCACTTGACCTAATTCCTATATAGCCTAGTGTGCCCTTGCCATGGGCACCTCTCGGTACTCTCATCAAGTCAAGGTGTCAAGTTTAAGTTTTTGGTCAAAGTCAAAGGTTGACCAAGTCAATGTCAAAGTCAACGCAACCATGAATTATTCTATGAATTCAAAAAACAAGTTAGAAGGGGCTTTAAAATTCAGAGCATGGAATACAAGGATTGACCCCATCCTTGCCAAGAATAAAGACTTAGATATCATGAAAAGAAAGATCATGCAACCACAGTTTGAAGCAGGAAAAGAGAAGGAAAGAGATATGTCAAAGGTACAATGCTTTGAATGTCATGATTATGGCCACTACAAAAAGAATTGTCCTAAAATAACAAAAAAGAGAAAAGAGAGACATCACACATCAACTACCAATGATGAATAACCTTCAAAGAAGACAAAGCATGATGAACAAATTTCTTCTATTATTCATCTCTTACTAGAAGCATTGAAGACGACAAGTGGTTGATCGATAGTGAATCTTCAAGGCATATTATAGGTGACTATAATAATTCAACAAGCATGAAGGAAAAGGAGAAACCTCATAAACTGGAGCTTGAAGACAAGAACTCTTACGCAGTCAAGGGAATTGGACAAGCTACTATCAAAATGGAATCAGGTAAATTTATCCATCTTAGTAATGTTTTATATGTTCCTCGTTTGAAAAAGAATCTAGTATCTATTTCTTGTTTGGAAGAGAAAGGAGATAGAGTAGATTTTGTGGATGGAAAAGTTCGTGTATGGTTTAAAGATTCAAGGATAGGAGACGCTAGAGTCATTGGAATCCATGAAGGAATATTGTATAAACTCCTAGGATAGAATACTCAAGCTCTAGTACATGATGAAATCAACCCTAGTGAGTTATGCCATAGAAGGTATGCTCACCTTCATTATCAAGCCTTGCCATCCCTAAAACACATGGTTGTAGGAATACCAGAATCACAATCATTACATGAAGGTGTGTGCAGAGGATCTGCACTTGGGAAGAATATTAAGAAACCATTCCCAAGCAGTGAGAATAGATCCAAAGGGATCTTAGAACTAATACAATGAGATGTATGTGGACCTATTCTAGTGAAATCTCTAGGAGGATCTCTTTACTATGTAACATTATATATGACTTCTCAAGAAAGACATGGTTGTATCTATTAAAGACTAAGGATGAAGTATTTAGAAAATGCAAAGAATTCAAGGCTGAAGTAGAGAAAGTAACAGATAATAGGATTTGATAATGGAGGAGAATACACCTCCAAGGAACTCATTTCCTTTTGTAAAGAAGATGTTAATAGGAGGGAGCTCATTGTCCCCCACAATTCTCAACAAAATGGGGTCGTTGAAAGAAAGAAAAGAACTATTGAAGAATAAGTGATGGAAATGATAAATGATCAAAATCTATCTATGTTCCAATGGGGAGAAGCAACCATGATAGTGTTTATATTCAGAATAGAGGTCCACACAAAATATTGAAGAACATGACTCCATAAGAAGCCTTCTATGGAAATAAGCCAAGTGTTGAACACTTGAGAATATTTGGATGCCCCATCTACATTCATGCTCCGAAGGATAAGAGAAAGAAGTTGGAACCTTCAGGAAAGAAAGGTATATTTGTTGGATATAGTGAATCATAAAAAGCATATAGAATTTATGTTTGAGGTTAGAAGAAGGTTGAAATCAATAGAGACATAACGTTGGATGAAAGGATTGCATTTAAGAATTCTATAGAAGACTCCATAGACTCCAACAAAGAAGAGGAACATGAAAATACAAAAGAAGAAAGTACATGTTCTCGAGAACATCCCAGTGAAGAAAAAGAACCACCACATGAGCATGTGGAACCAGTTATTGCACCTAAGACTATAAATAGGCCAACATGGATTGAATCCACCTTGCAGGAAGTAGATAAGCATAAAGCTCCAAGTGGCACCTTTAGACAAAGAAAGAAACCAAAAAGGTTTTCTAGCTATGCGACACTCATGACAAGTATTACCAATGCAGAACCTCCACCTTTGAGGAAGGAGTCAAGCAGAAAGAATGGAAGGAGGATGTGATGGAAGAATACCAATCTATTATGAAAAATGATATATGGGAAGTTGTGCCTAGACCTAAAGAGAAGTTTATAGTTACTCTAAAGTGGGTTTATAAGATAAATCATGTTGTAGATGGAAGTATTGATAAATACAAAGCAATATTTGTGGCTAGAGGATTCTCTCAGTAGGAGAGAGAAGATTATGATGATATGTTTACTCTAGTTTCCATATATACATCTATTAGAGCCATCATATCTCTAACAGCATCCATGGGTTGGATTTTACATGAGATGGATGTAAAGACCTCATTTCTCAATGAAATAATAGAGGAAGAGATATATATAGAGAAACCTCAAGGTTTTGAGGTACACCCAAAAGAAACCCATGTACAGATTGAAGAAGGCCTTCAATGGACTCAAGAAAGCTCCAAGAGATTGGTATGCATGTATTGATAGCTACTTGACAACACTTGGATTTTCCAAGAGTCATGCCTATCCAAACCTCTATTACAAGGTTGTGAATAATGCACCTATGATTCTACTGTTATGTGTTGATGATTTTTTCCTAATAGGTGCAGAGCCTCTGATTATTTAGTGTAAGAAGGAGCTAGCCACTGAATTTTATATGAAGTATCTTGGTCTCATGCACTACTACTTTGGATTAGAAGTATGGCAGAACTGTGGTGAAACCTTCCTAGGATAAGGGAAGTATGTCGTAAAGATCCTTCAAAAGTTTGGGATGATGGATTACAAATCTAGGGAAATTCTCATATTAACAAATTTGAGGAAGTTGAGAGACTTTGATTCTAATCTAGTAGACTCATTCTTGTACCGGTAATTGAATGGCTCCTTGATGTATTTGGTGAATACTAGGCCAGACATTTGCTTTTTTGTGAACATGTTGAGTCAATTCCAGGTGGAACCTAGAAAAGAGCATTGGATAACTGTAAATCATATCTTGAGATATCTTCGTTGGACAATAACTTATGGTTTGAGATATGCCTCAAAAAATGATGTACAACTACATGGATTTACTGATTCAGATTGGGCAGGGAGTGCGGATGATAGAAAGAGTACTTCTGGTATGTGTTTCAGTATGGGATCTCCTATGATATCATGGGCTAGCATAAAATAGAAGTTTGTTTCACTCAACAGTGCAGAAGAAGAATGTATTGCAACTTGTGATTCTTATACGGAAGTAGTGTGGTTCTGTAAGATGGTTTCTGGACTATTTGATGATGTGTTGGATTCCCCTATGATATATTTTGATAACCAGAGCTATGTGAATCTCTCAGAGAACCTGGTTTTCCATGACGGCTCAAAGCACATTGAGATCAAGTACTATTCTCTATGTGATAAAGTCCAGAAGGGAGAAGTAGTTCTCGAGTATATCTCCAATGATGAGTAGACTGCAAATATTTTGACGAAGCTTTTGTCCAAGATAAAGTTTGCATACTTCAGGAACAAGATGGGGCTCATGGATATTTCTCCCTTGGTTGAAAGGGAGGAGATGACTTCCTTGTTTGGGAGGGAGCACTGATATGTGGCATCATGGATTGTCAGTGAGTTGTGGATATGTATCATGCTAGTACAACTTAGATATGGTCATATATATTAGAGATGATACTTGCATCATGCTAGATATGATCATGCTAGTACAACTCATGTATGATACAGATGGTTGGAGTTGTTGATACAGTGGCCTAAGGAGCATTGTGCTAGTATAGCTTAGAGGTGGAAATGCAACTTAGAGATGATGCTTGCATCATGCTAGTTATGTTCAAGCTAGTACAGCTTAAAGGAAGAAGTTTATATGACAGACAACTTAGATATGATGTATTGACTTCATCCTAGATATGTCATGCTAGAACGTCTTAGAGATGACCATATAGCTTAGAAATAATGTAGAGGGATCATGTCATGCTAGATATGATCATGTGAGTACAACTTAGATGTGGCATACAACTTAGATATGATGCATTGGCATCATGCTAGATATGTCATGCTAGTACAACTTAGAGATGATCATACAACTTAGAGGTGACACAATGAGGCATTGATCTACATCATGCGAGTACAACTTAGAGGTGACATACAACATAGATATGATGCATTGGCATCATGTTAGTTATGTCATGATAGTACAAATTAGAGACAATGTAGATGATACGCCAGATCACACTAGTACAACTTAGATATGATGCATTCACGTCATGTTTGTACAACTTAGAGGTGATGCAAATAATGACATTGTTGATGCAGGATGATATCAGATGATATCGTTTGATTGTTGTGGAGACTATATATCTCTAGACAGTAGCTATATGCTATTGTGGTGGATTTGTTCCACTGGTAGTGACTGTGTGTCACTTGTTATTAGTTGTGTCCTACTAGGAGTGGTTGTGTACAACTGGACAATAGTTGTGTAATACTATGGATATATACACTTTTGTTCTATTGGATGGAATTGTATTTCATTTCCATGGATACCATCACTATTGTTGGAGATGATTTCCAACTAGATGGATAGTGATGATGGTGCTCGTGATTTGATTTGTGTGATCATGAGATAGCCTGTGTGGCTATGATGATGCTACCAACAGAATGATATGTTTGTGATCAAGACCATTACTAATAATACCTCCCTAGCTATGAGGGAGTGTTGACGTTACAATAGTTGTGGGATGTATTAACCTCCAAGTGTAACCTTTGATGAGACTAGAATATTTCGAGAAGCTAGAGAAACCCTAAACCATTGGATAAGAACCCTAGAAGACAAGTCCGCTCAAGAGAAAATGTAATATTAAGTTATTAGCCTCGAGGAAGAGAATTAAGTCCGCTCATTTGGACACACTCACTCTCATGACTACACAAGGACTAGTGGTGCATATGAGTCGAGGAGATTGCAACTGCTGCAGTGGTGACTTGGTCTTTGGTTATGGTTTGGACTTTTTGCTTGGTACATTAGCTTTGGAGAGAGGTAGGCTACCTTAGTTGGATATTGGTTCTAGTGATTGCTTCCGGAATTATTATTTCTGTCAATATTAAGGTGTTTGGGGGTGACCTTTTTACCTATTGTTGGATGACAATATAGTGATAATGTCTGTAGTGAAACGATCACACCTATTATTTTAACACCACCTAACATGGGTAATTTGAAGAAGCTTCAAATGCTTGATTTGTCAAATAACTAAATATTAAAAATAACCATTTGAGATCTAGGGAAGCACCTAATGTGTGTAATTCGAAGAATCTGCAAATGCTTGATTTGTCAAATAATTAACTATTAGAATACGTTCCTTTTACTAGCATGTCCCTTTTCAGATCATATCTAAGCTGTATGACATACCTAGCATGATTTACATAGCCATCTTAAATTTATGTAAATGTGTCATACAAAAGTGGAAGTGAAAGTAAGAAAAGACACCTCATATCTAATATAATAATTGTGGTTCCTTCTGCTTTGGCTAGAATTTGCTGTGTTGGATACATGATATTCATTACATTTGTTTTTTCTAGACTCTGTTGTTTTGGATGCATGATATTCATTTCTAATATAGGAATATTGCATTTGGGGGAAGCAAAATAATAGTTGAACATGTCTTTGAACTAAAATACAAGATCTGGAAAAAATTGGTTATCTGGAAGTATTCCACCTATGTTTCTCTGTAAATATGTAGTTAGACTCGAATCTCCTAGACAACCTAGTGAGTACTAAATTCATACCAGTTGAGCTTGGATCTTTCCCAGTATCTTTGTTCTTTGAGAAAATGAAAGAACGCATCCCTGCGAAGCTCGACAAGTGTTAAGTAATCTTACAACCTTAATACTCTATAATAATAATCTTTGAGCACCTATTTGGAAAGGCTCCGGCCTCTCCCAGATTATAAAAGATTAGCAGCCATACCAATCAACTTTCAGGCACTATTCCTCCTAGCTTCTTCCATTGTTCAAGCCTTTTTACCGTTACAATTCCCTGCAACCAATTCACTGGGCAATTTCACCAGGAAATTGGGGAATTGAACCAGCTTAATTTCCATATCAACTTTCAATGTGAATGGAAAGACATGAAATTTTATGTCATGTTAATTAAATAGTTTCACTTTAAAGGAATCCCCTGCAACTAATTCTCTGGGAAATTTGACCAAGAAATTGGTAAATTAAGTTTCATATCAACTTTCAATGTGAACGGTGAGACATAAATTTATGTCATGTTAATGTCGCTTAAAATATCTGAATTTTATGTGATGGGAAAATAGCCGTGGCTGACATCAATCATGCCCAAACTCTCTGAGCACGAGCCCGTGTTTGCAGGTTAGTCAACAAGACCTAAAAGATACGTTCCAACCACCATTCAAGAGCTGTGTGGAAGAAGGGCATGCAAGTTGTATGATGTGCTCTTACAATCAGGTGAATGGAGTCCCTGCATGTGCACATCATGACCTTTATAAAACAGCAAGATCTGACTGGCAATTTACAGGGTGAGTTGTTCTCACCTGGCACCATCATATTTTGATCCTTGTACAGCAATTCAGCTAGTATATCGTTTTAAGCTACATGCACTGGGGATAGCCATTAGACAGACAATACAATATTTTTTTCCACATTATGGAAATAGCTTTGATATATGACAACATGCACTTATCATGACCACTAAAGAGATAAAACACGATTCAGGTATATTCCTTCTGACTGTGACGCCGTCGAAATCATTCATGAGAAACAAAGCTATGGAAAAACTCCTGAAGATGCAGTCGCTGCTGTTCTCAAAGCTGGTTGGCACAACAATGAATTACTCCAACATTAGTGCCACATTTTCTTTGTTTAATATTATAAGATTCCTTAACGTTGAATTAATGTATTACTCATCTTGGTTTCGCAGGATATTGCCTGCTGTGTACATTAAAAAAAATCAAAATATTTTTTTAGCTATCAAGATAACCGTAATGCTTGTTTCATGATAATAGTTAGGCACTACTGAAAGTTCATGAATAAATTCAATATGCCCATATTCGATATGTCTGTTCACAGGCATGGATATTAACTGTGGAACATATTTGCTTCGGCACACAATATCAGCAATCAAGAAAGGGAAGGTCGAGGAATCATCTATTGACAGAGCCCTTTTCAATTTATTCTCGGTTCGTATGCGTCTTGGGCTTTTTGATGGCGATCCCAAGCATCAAAAGTATGGTAATCTGGGGCCCCGGCATGTATGTTCCGATGAACATCGCCACCTTGCATTAGAAGCTGCGAGAGAAGGGATAGTACTTTTGAAGAATACGGGGAATATTTTACCGCTATCAAAATCACAGATTGCCTCTCTAGCAGTCATAGGACCTAATGCAAATGCTCCTAGTACCTTAATTGGAGATTATCCAGGTTTGCAGACAGAACAATTTCATGATTTACTGTCTTGGGGATCACTGCACCGCTCAGTAATAGAATAGAATATTTTTATTAATTCTTATGCATGCACATCATTATACAAAACTTGATTTTGTCATAGACTTATAGATAATTAAATTCTTTTAATTTCTTTTGTCATAGACTACTGGATGATGAAATTCTTCATTTTTTTTATTTTTACTGGAGATCTTATGATTGTTTATTTATTAAGAATGTTTCTGTTTTGTTGGGATACTTAAGCGCTCGTTGAAAAGATTTACTATAGTTCCCATTAAAATTTCCCAAACATATCGAAAAATTAATCCATTTGAGCCCGGTAGTGTTTTCTTATTTATCGGTGATGAATGTATGCAGGTGTTCCTTGCAAAATCACAACTCCCCTTTTAGGCCTTCGGCATTACATCCAGACAATTTTATACGCCCCGGGATGCAATTATGTCAATTGTTCTTCCAATGAGGGTTTTGGTGAAGCAGCAAGGATTGCAGCAAAATCTGATGCTGTGGTTATGGTGGTTGGGTTGGACCTATCGCAGGAAACAGAAGGTCGTGATAGGGTAAGCCTCAATCTTCCCGGAGAACAGCAAAATTTAGTATCTGAAGTTGCACGCACTTCGAAAGGACCAGTGGTGCTTGTTCTTATGAGTGGAGGGCCAGTTGATGTCTCATTTGCCAAAACAGATCCTAGCATTTCCAGTATTTTGTGGATTGGGTATCCCGGGGAAGCTGGTGGCCAAGCGCTGGCACAAATTATTTTTGGAGATTACAATCCAGGTTATCAATGTGCCCCAGAAAACCTCAATTAACACATACTTCCACATGAATGCTTCAGCGTTTAATTCAACATTAGGTGTTCTGAAAATTTATAGGCCAGTAATTTTGATTTTGTTTATTTTAATAATGTTTAGACTAGTAATATATTTAGTTTTTCAAATTCATTCATTTGCTGGAGAATCCACAGTTAGTGTCATTTTGTCATCGACCTTTTCAGATTCATTATCAGGACTAATCATCAATTTAGAGAGCTGGCTGATCTTCGTCATTAATAGTGTATATGCAGGAAAGTAAATAAGATAACTAGGTCTCTAAATGTACTTTGAATAGTGAATAATATAAATAATTAAAGTTTTTTAATAAATATAAATAATTTAAAGTTTTTAGGGTTAGAAGGAGTTTAATTATATTATATTACTTAATAGTATTTTGTT
>JZKD02S2017616.1:503040-536163 GCA_000966675.3 Picea glauca | reverse complement strand
GTAAGAAGTTAGGGCGCGGGTTGCTTGTTTTGAGTGGTTTTTTGAGGAGTTACTCAGCATGGCTTTGGCTAGGAAGAGGCATGAGTTGGCCTGATGCCAGGTAAGCAGGGATAGTGCAATTTAGGGTTATAACAGCAGGTTCAACACATTTAAACTAATACCTTCCTAATGTCAAAGATATTTTCAAGGTTCTATTTTTATCTAGGGATCTCACTAGTACCTTTACCTTTGTGAGAGGTGGTGCTTTCGGCTTTGCTACCCTGCCCATACGGTGGACCAAATTTTTTAGTTCTCGCCTGAGCATTGGTTATATCTTGGTGAATTTGGTTTCTTGATATAGGTAGCCACATAGGTTTCTTGCAGGGGTTATTTTTTAGGTACCCTGAGTCAAATAAGGGTTGGATAGCACACAGACTTTATGGAGGATTTCCTATCTAGAGGGATCTGACCAACTGCACTGTGAAGTCTACAAGGGTCCTTATAATTGATTCCGACACCTCCACTCTATTGTTGCGGAGTCTCAGGCCCCTCTTGGGATAGACATACCTACTTTATTTAGGGAGGTCCCTTTCATCCATTATATCATGTTTGTGTGCATTGGCCTTTTTATTTATTTTGGTGTGCTCTCTGATTATTAGTTGGCCTTAGGATTTTTTATTATATCTTGAGTTCTAAGTCATCATGGAGCAAGACCAGCCTCCTCACTGGTCTCTTCATCTATTGAATTTACCATTGCATCTTGATCCTTTACTGAAGCCACCTTCTAAAAGATGTAGAGTTAATAAGCGTGTTACATATATCTCCACCTCCCAGGATCATGATCAACCTACTATGAGTATTGAGTCAGATATGAATGTCTTGGGAAGTCCTTTGACTCCCTTATCCTCTATGATTAGTGGGGTCCCCTCGAATCCCTTATCCTCAATGGTGTGGGTGTTGGAGGCTCCCTCATCTAGTGCTTCCCAACCCATGAGCTATTCTCAACCCATGGGAATGAATCCTTTTGGATTTATTTTCGGTATGTCGAATCATGATTCTCAGTCAATACCTTTGGCCTCTAATCCTTTTTATTTTGGTATTCCCAACATGATGTCACAACTCTCATCCTTTGTTTCAAAACATAATATGAATCCTAGTTTTGGGTCGAGGGCACGATGCCTCCTTATGTTCCTTTATTGTTTGGTGGAGCTCATATTCCCCAAGCAACTCCTATGGTTGGAGGTTAGAATCCTCCTTCCTCCAGGCCTAATTCTAGCTTCAATGATCCAGGATGGAGTGCTCAAATGGGCGGTCAATTTAGTTCCTAATTCCATCCAACATTCCCTCTTCCTCCACATTGATTCATATGAACGCATATATTATGGTGAATCCCCCTTTGTCCTCTGGTGTTCCATCTGGAGGGAGTCAATTTCTCGGTATGGGAAACCCCTAGCACGAAGTTCCTTCATCTGGGGGCAACATATATAATCCTTATCATGCTGCTTATGCAGGTATGGTGCCCTTAAAACCTTTCATGAATCATTTTGAAGGAGGATACTATCCTACCAGATAGGGTCATGGTATGTACCAGAACCATGGATGGTATCCAATCTCTGAACCCCAATCTTTCACGGGAGTATGGGCTCAGAAATTGCAACCCCAGCTCCCTTTTCTGGCCACACTAAATCTGCCAGATATGTCAAATTTAATGAATGACCCTATGCATCATGATCCATCATGCCCCCCCATCCCCACCAATATTCTTTTAGACATTCCAAAATTTGAAGGAAAGATTGGTGAGGACCTGGGTGATCATGTGACTACTTTTTATCTTTGGTGCTCATCTAACTCCCTAAATGGCAATTCTATTTGTTTGAGACTATTTCAACACACCATCATGAGGGTTGTCGCAAAGTGGTACATTGAGCTACCTGGGGGAACCTATAGAACTTTCAATCAAATGGTATTTGAATTTGGTTTTTCTCAATCACTTTCAATTACCATTTCGTTACGATTCCAACCTAGAACTTGTGTTGACCTTTTGCCAAGATAAAGACACACATATATACGATCATATCCAAGAGTGGAACAGACAAAAGAGGTTGATTAAAGCCTACATTCCTCTAGAGTTTCTATTGGAATGGTTCCTTAAGTCTTTTTTGCCTTATATTTCGAAAGATTTCAAAGGATGTTTCTACATCCTGAAAAACATCTGAGGAAGAAGCCATATTCAAAGCCCAACAATTGGACCTTATATATGCTTAATCTGGGATGCTTTATGAAATTCTCCCCAATGCATTGTAGTCAAACTATGATCCTAGACAAAATCTTGGGCCTCATGTCGATGACATCATAGGCTCCATAAATGTTAAGACTATAGACTTGGTGACAAACCAGTTGAAAGATTTGTCTCTAAGCCAACTTGTAGCAGGACAAGCTTCGATTTCGTCCTCCACCACCACCTAGTCAACAGATGTTCATTTTGTATAGTATTCATCTAACCTGAATGTTAACCAAAAACCAGGAGGGAGCAAGAAGAAAGGGCGAGGTAATAATTGTAAGGGTGGGAAAAATAATAAAGACAATGACGATAATAATAATGATAAATCGAATAGTAATTCTAGTGAGGGAAAGAAAGAAAAGAAGAAGGTGAAGTTTCCCTTAAACTTTGTAAAGATGATCGCCTTACCCACTTATGCCCCAAAATTGAGGAATCCTCGAGGCTCTTATCACAGTCGACCACTGTGATGAGAAACCCATTTCCACATAATCAACATATGGCCTTTGGGACCTCCAACACTGGACATGCAATGAGTGGGAGTAAAAAACCCTTGACACGTGAAAATGGCCATCTATGTGTCAACATGGTTAAGTCTCATATTGATTTAGCCACTTGATCTCGCGATTACGGTTCTTCACAGACTATTTTAGGTTTAGAGCCTCCTCCTCCCCCAGAAAAACCCTTGCAGATCGAAAATCTGGAACCTCCACCCCATATTTCAAAAGGAGTACTTAATCTCTTTGACCATAATCCTAATGCCAAAGCCACCCAAAAATATTCGATTGTCGAAGATTTGGGCCAAACCCCATGTGCGATGTTGGCTTTGGAGGTGCTCCAGACATGTCCTTCATAGAGGAATGCCTTGTTATCTACGTTAGGATCTCTAGACTCGTGTGGCTCGAAGTTTATCAAGTTTGATGTCACGGATGTTAAGCCTCGTTTACCTTACCACATGGCCTTTCAAATATGTCTGGAGTACATGAAAATTACCATCAAACGTACTGTACTTGATGAAGGTGATACAACATCTGTGATGTCCCTAACCTGTTGGAAAGCCATTGGCTCTCCACCTCTGTCTTAATCCATGACTATGTTGACCACATTTGATGGGCGTTCTTTTATACCCCACGGGATCCTTCCCACTTTTCTAGTTCATTTAGGTGGAAATATTGTGGAGTTCAACATTGAGGTGGTTGATGTGCCTCTCGACTACAATCTACTACTCAAGTGTAATTGGGCTTATGCCATGACATTCGTTGTGTCATCAGGTTTTCACACTTCATGTTTTCCTCACGAAGGGAAGATAGTGACGATTGATCAGTGGTCCTTTGTGCACGCTAGTCCTAATGCATCAGTGGGACCTTCGGTACCTGTGATTGATGATTCTCAGCAGGAAACTGAGAATGCTGGTGTCAGGATGTATTCCTCCTTGATGGGTACTTTTTATTTCATGGCACCAATTCACCATATTCACACCATTTCTAGTGATTCTTCGTCATCAATGAGGTCCATTCCTTTTTGTACTTCATATTTCAATGACCCTTGGACCCTACCTTCCCCGACTATGTCATATGAAGGACAGTCTCACATTGGGATGGCAATGCCATTGTCAACAGCATAAGTTGCGTATTAGGCTGTTCTAGATGATATTTCTTACCTATATCCTTCCTCCTTAAAGACGAACAAGATAGATCTAGTTTTAAAGCCCATATGGGCCGCTCAAACATCTTGTTCACATGATTGCCTCAATGATACTTTACCTTCGAATGAAGCCATCTTAGAGGCCATGTCTGGCCTTGATAGGCCTTGGGACAATATGCATCATCGATCCTATTTTTCCCAGAGCTTGTTAGGATTGAACAGGATGAATTTAGATCTACCTTGAGTGAGATGGTCGGTCACAACGTGATTCCATTATATATGCATGATATTTATGCTAAAGGAAACATGGAAAATATTTATCCCACCGTCGTGATCGACATCTCTCATACCCTTGGTAAAATCGAGAACATGTATATTGATGCAGATTGTTCGCCTAAATAAATTCATATCTACACCGATCTCTTCAAATAATTCCTTGGTGTATTCACTTGGTCATATGAAGATATTCCATGGATTGACCCCAGCATTGTTGAGCATGAAATTAAAACATATATGAATGCTAAACCTATTCGACAACATCTTAGAGCCATTAATCCTAGAAAGTCCCCCGCTATTAAGGCATAAGTAGAGAAGCTACTCAATGTTGGTTTCATATACCCGATTCCCTTGACCAAATGGGTGTCCAACCCCATTCCTGTAGATAAAAAGCAAGGAACCATCCATTTGTGTATGGATTTTAGGGACTTGAACAAGGATTGTCCTAAAGATAACTTCCCCACTCCTTTTATTGACCATATTCTTGATAAGTGTTGAGGAAGTGAAGTATTTTCCTTTATGGACGGATTTTTAGGGTATAATCAAATTCATATCAAACCCAAGGATCAACACAAGATGACGTTTAATTGTCCTTGGGGTAACTTTTCATACCAGAAAATTCCTTCCGGTCTTAAAAACGTCGGTGCGACGTTCCAACGTGCCATGACCTTTGCATTTCATTATCTTAAGCATGTCACCGAAGCTTACCTAAATTATCTCGCTTCTCACTCTCACAAGAGGGTAGATCACTCAACTCACCTTCGACTATTATTTGAGAGATGTTATTATCGCATTCGGTTGAACCCTCACAAGTGCACCTTCTACGTTAGGTCTGGTCGTCTTTTAGGATTCATAGTGTCTAAGCATGGGATCATGGAGGATCCTATGAAGGTTGAGGAAATACTTCGGTTGCCTCCCCCACGCAACATTCGACAAATTCAAGGTTTACAAGGGAAGGATAACATTTTGCGTCGTTTCATAGTGAACTATGCCAATTTAACTAAAATTTTCACGTGTCTTTTGAAGAAGGATACTATGTTCATATGGGATGAGAGAGCCCAAGAATCCTTCGATGCTCTTAATAAATATTTGGTATCGACGCCTCTGTTGAATCCCCCAGACTATAGTATAGACTATTTAATTTATATCGTCGCGTCTGAAGGGATGGTTGGTATGCTACTAATTCAGGAGGACGATGAACTATGTTGTTCTAGAGTTTATACTTAAGGCTTTAAAGTATAAAGTCTAGGCATCCGAAAATAAAGAGGGTTTTTGATAAATGAAAAGGAAATTAGTTCTTTAGGAAATTAAGCTATGGATGATTTCTGATTTGTCTTTGTCTAGCTTCCAATCGTTCCTGGATGCTTATGTTATGTTCAATGGCTACCCATGAACGTTCGAGTTGAACTCGGGTGGTAGCAGTTTCTAAGATAGTATTAAACAAAGTTAAAGCAATGTTGGTTTGATCTATGAGACCGGGTTCAATGTTGGTCTGTCTTGCAACAAGTACAATCATGGAAGAAAAGAAGTTTAAAAGATCTGTTATTTTTAGATTTTTTGTTTCTATTTTAGATTATATGAGAAAAGTTCCCAAATTTGAATTAATAATATAACAATTTCAGAGGTCATTTCCCGTATCTGATTTAAATTTTAAATAATGAATGTGACGAAAGAAAACATAATTTTGTTTGAACAATGTGAGGCATCAATCAGGGAAGAATATTACTTTGTAACAAAAGAAGAAATTAGACAAGAAACCTTTAATGAAGCATAAGATATTGTGATCTAAATAATTCACACGTCTTGTGTCTTCTAATAGCAAACACAGTGCAAAATCTGTGAACAATTAGATGACTAAATAACAAATAACCATAGTAGATGTTTTACTAAGTTGTAGTTAAACATTCATCAAAGATATATAAGAAATGATATTGAATATGAAGGAACAAAAGAACACATAACTCAGGATTGACGAAATAAGGAGTCTCCGGTTTGCATTTGTATTAATTCTTGTAAAGGAGAAATTTCTCTGCTACAATCAGCCAGGAAAAAGCATTCTTTCAGTCTTTTGAAATGATATTTATACAAAATATCACCAACCCTAGACGGTTGGTATTTTCTTAACTCCTAGGTGCTAACGGTTACATAATACAAACTTTGAACCGTTTCGCTTGGTTACTTTTTATCTCTCTATCATTCTAACAAAATGAGCATGCATATGTTACTTCATTATTTCTTTGAAGTATTTCTGAGACACTCGACGCACCTACTTAGAAACTGTACTAAAATTTTGGAAGGTTCTGTCATATCCTTTGCCTCAAACACATATAGCTTCCTCTAAATTCTCAGCAACCTGTCTTCAATTCTTCTATCTTAAAACTTTATTGACTGCAACTGTAGATTTGGCTTTATCAACCATTTATCCATTTGGGTAATGTCAAGCTTCTTTAACTGCAAAATTTCAAACTGAGTTTCATTCAAGCTCTCTTTGATGTTCAGTTGATTCTTTATAACATTGATCTGTCCTATTAGTCCAGGACAATCATCTTTTCCAATGCCAAGTGCTTTTTTATCTAGCAAATCAAAAGCCTCTTCACATTCTTCCTTTATTTCCTTGGCCATTTTCCTACTTTCGGCTATATTAGCCTCCCATGCCTTTAGTATGATATCGCCCCTGATTTGTTCTGTGACAATCAGTCTGGGAGTTATCGGTACCTCTTCTCTAGCCGAAAATACGACTACCTTTTGAAAAGTGGTCTGGGCTGCTGTAGCCTCTTTTTCTTTGAAAGCAATGTTATCTAATGAGTGATTTACTTCCTGAAAATGGTTTTGAATGATCTCTATTTTAGAAAACATGCTTTGTTTTTTTTCTTCTAGCTTCTGATGCACTTCCAGTGCCTGGGCTTGAAACACTGTTATATTCACAACCTGACCTTCAGTGGAACTCAATTTATCTTGCAGTTGCCTTACTAATTCTTCTTGTTGGATAACTTTCCCTTGACTCACTTGCATCTTCTTGCTCATCTCATCTAGACTAGACTTGAGAAATTGGATTTCCTATTTGTCAACAACATTGGCCTGTTCAAGTCATTTATTTATCTCATCTCTAATATTATTCTTTATATTTCATATTTGACTCTACAACTAGGCTATCATTTGATTCCTATGTTTCAACCTTGTTTTCAGATTGTCAACTGAAAATAAGTTGGTCATTGCCAAAGCTCCCATAGAGCCTTCTACCTCTGTAGCAAAGTCCTCTTCTTCTAGATTTTCTCCATCCATAAGTACCCTGTGATTTTTTACCATTGCACCCTCTCTCAAGTGCATCTCTTTCTTTACCATGACCTTTCTTTTCTTATTGAAAAAGTAATCAGTAGGAGGTATTTCTTAAATGGCGATAGGTGTAAGCTCGAATATGAATATTGATTTTGTGTTAGGGTTCCGCTTGGTGAATTGTAATGGTGTGATTGCCTCAATGGGGTTGCCAACTTCTGTAGACAATTGTTTGTCAGCACCATATGTAGTTTATTTATTAGGTGAAGATAGTGATTTATCTTATCCTTGTTTTTTTAATATCTTTGATTGATATTTGTCCTGGTTGCCAGATAACTCTGTCTCAGGGATATCCTTCTTCTGAATCAAGATTTCAGGATTCTCTAGATTTTCTGGGACTTCTTGTTTTCTAGAGCTTCCGATTTATGGATTTTGAGTCTATGTTTGTTGTTTAGCAAGAGACGTTGGGTTTTCTCCCTGTAATATTTTTGGAATACTAGCTCTTCGGTTCTTTTGAAAGTTTTAAAAATCAATCTTTTTCTCAGGTGATAGAGCTTGAACTCGAATTAGGACTTCTTGGTAAGATCTCACCCCTTAGAATAATTCATCCAGTGGGGATTCTTCATGTTCATATTTTTTAAGGTTGCAACTGGCCATATGGTTACCCACAACCCTCTGTGGGTCGTGTTTCTTAAATTCTATGCAAACCAGCTTTATTTTGTCTAGGGCCGCAACTTCCACCCTAGAGTGGCCAAAATATAATAAAGAAAATACACCAATTTGTAAGGGAAAATGTGGCCATACCTTTTTCTACACCGCTTTGAGTTCTTTGCTAATTCCATTGAGTATAGTTTTTTGTGCAACCTCACAGCATGCCAGTCGGTCTGGAAAAAATTGTGGTAAAACGTATGGGGGAATTGAACAACCGAAAACTCATATGTAAGAGAAGTGCTCTTCAATACCAGTCAGCTACATTATTCAGGTTAGCCATGACTGTGTCTAAAATTCTGGGAGGTGGGTAACCGAATATAACAATGTGCATCAGTACTGCTACCAAATTATAGATTTCATAAAAGAAGTCCTTTGCCTTGTCCTCCCAGAGTTTTGAATGATACTCATGAATTGTATCTGCACTATCTGGAGTCTAGCTCCAGTTGATCAGTGGAAAGGGCGTCATGAAACAAATGACATCCATAATATAAGCTGACATAAAAAATGAAGCTGGTAGTCCCTTGGCCTTCTTTGCCTGGTGCTTTGTAACCCTTTTGGCTAGATTATCCTACAATATTTTCTCCCAATCAAATGAATAACCTTCCGCTACAGTATGTATAATGGGTACCATTCTTCAAATAAATGGGTTATGTTCTCCTTTCCATAAAGTCTACATAACATCATGCATATATACATGAATTGTGGTTCTAATGATGAGATTGAATATATATCGTTAGAATATAGTAGGCGTGAACAACAGTCCTTGATTAGATCAAAAAGGCTCTTTCTGTATTGATCACATTCTGTCTTATTAAAATCTACTAGAAAACTAGCATTGTAGACGAATTTTGATGTTGCAGGCAATTTATACATCACATGTATATGTTCCAACAGAAAAGACCCAACAACTATTTTCTGAGAGTTGAATATTGTTCTAGTTGAGACATCCACATGATCCAATGCCAATTTGATCATGTCACAGTAGGGTAAGAGACTTGACCTTGTGGCTACTTTGTGCAGCCCTACTTGAGCGATGATCTTATATTTGGTAGACAAGTTATCCTTTTCGTTGCCGCTAGAATCATATGGGCAATTTATCACTTCGTATTGTATAGTGTTGAATACATGCGTCCAGTTCTCAACTATGTTTATACTTTTGGGCGAAGTATCAGAAACAACATCTGTGTTCTGGCTGAAACTTTCTCCAATCTCTTTAGGCACTTTCCGTGGAGCCATGATAACAAATTTCAGAGTTCTATCGCCTGTTACAAAGGATGAAGATGCAAAAAACTAGTTATTTCACTTAGCCAGCTCTATGAAAATAAGAAAGTAATTCGAAACTAAAAAATCTTCCTTACCTTTAAGCGCACAAACCATGCATATACCTTACTGACAACGCATTTAATTTTTTTAATAGCAAGATTTGGGTATCAAAATCGTATCTTATTTGAAATTATTTCCATGAATCCAATATTAATGTCATTAAAGGTCGATACCTCGGGAGAAGTGCATAATTTGAATGCATATGAGTTGTTATTAAGTGATAGATTAATTAGATTATAATCCTGGTTTAGAACATTAATTAATCATACTTATCTTTTAATTAATTTTTGGCATTTCTGATCTCAGGGATCTTTTGAACAGTTTAAATTAAGACTTACAAAACACGAAATTGCAAAAGGATTAATTAGACGATAATTATTTGTTTTAATCTCTTAATTAATCATGATTGGAAATTAAACCTTAACGTTTCGTGTATTTAAGTATCAAGACTTTGATAACACTCGACGCAAAAATCCCGAAACGTGAAATCGCGATGGGATTTATTAACTGCTAAGCATATTCTAACTCATAATCAGACGTGATTAGACCATAATTTTTTGGGGTTTCGGGTATCGTGACCTCGATGTTTGTATCATGTGAGAACTCATGAATCACGAAATTGCGATGAGATTTATTAACATTAAACTTTATTAATTTTTAATAAAGACGGCTTACCTTTTAAAACTTTCGTGAATTCAGGGATCGAGGCTTTGAGGAGGCTCAACATTGACCCTTTGTATTTCGCGAAATGCCGACTCCCGAAATTCCGAAAGCAAGTCTCCATATATTTTGATTTGTTAATAAAAAGGCGGCTCCATAAGAAATTTTTAGATAAAAAGAAACTTCTTTTAGTCTCAAGTTTGGAAAAAAATACATGTTTCAACAAACTCCATGAGCACATTGTCTAATATCTCAGTCGAAACTTGGTTGATCATGAACTTAAATAATCTCACGTAGAGAAGTTGGCCTTGATCAATGTACATGCAGTTCAGAGATTACGAAATTATATCTTACTTTGTGAAACTACTGTAGTTGTGGATATAAATCCATTTCAATACATCCTTACCAAGTGTATCATAGGGGGCAAACACAATAAGTGGATTTTTATCCTACAAGAATTTGATCTCGATTTTTCTTATGTGAAATCTAAGAAATCGCTAGTTTTTTCCGAATTGATGTCAGACTTCCCTAGACTGGATGAGGACATTTTTCATGACAATTCGTTCACAGATGGACATATTTTCCTTATCTCATGTTCGTACCCATGGTATGGAGAAATTTTGATCTATTTTCAAACCTTGAAGCTACCCCAACATCTGTCGAGAGACAATTGACGGCATATACGTCATCAGGCTAAGAACTACCTTATTATCGACAACACTTTGTATTGTCGAGGGGTGGACAATATTTTACGTCGTTGCTTGAATCATGAGGAAGATGAAGCTATTCTCAATGACTGTCATAGTGGGGCATGTGGTACCGTCAATCCCTTGACTAAGTGGGGGTGTATTTTATGGAATGAAACCCATCCTTGGCTGGGGGGTACCAACATATTATCGTGGTCATGGAATATTTTACTAAATGGGAAGAGGCCATTCCTACCATTAAAGCCAATGGTAAGACTGCAAAATTCTTCGTGTTCAATAAGATTATAGCCTGGTTCGAAATCCCAAAAGAGATTGTCATTGATCATGGCTGTCACTTTCAGGCTGAAATGATGGAGTTAGCAACAAAACTGGGGTTTAAAAATGATCATTCTTCCCCTTATTATTCCTAGGAAAATGAACAGGTAGAGGCAGTGAATAAATATCGCAAGACCATTTTGCAAAAAATTGTTATCCAGAGTAAATTTGACAGGCATGTGATGCTTTACCCTACACTTTGGGCATACTGAACCATGGTAAATACTTCCACTAGTTTCTCTCCTTTTCAGTTAGTACATGGCATCGAGTTGATTCTTTTGATTGAATGTAAAATCCCTTCCCTTAAATTGGAAATTGATCTCCTACCTGACATATCTAATATTGAGGAATGCCTCATTCATCTAGAGCACCTCGGTGAGCAGTGTCAAGATGCCTCTATTTCTATCAAAGTGAATAAACGATGTGTTAAGGTTCAATATGATAATTTTGTCTGTCCCTAAAAGTACGCTGAGGGTGAATTGGTTCTCCTTTATGACCAAGCCAAAGAACCGTTCGGGGAAGGAAATTTCAACCCCATGTGGCACGGTCCTTATATCGTGTGCGTGTCCTAGAGAAAGGAGCCTACTAATTGCAATATTATTAGGGAAACATGTTGGATGAGCCTAGAAATGGGTTGTGCCTTAAAAGGTATTATGCTTGAGCCCTCAAACTCGGGTGTGACCCTTGTATACTAGTGTATATTAATGCATATACTTATTTATCTTTTTATTTGCATAATCGACTTGCTTATTTATTTTTCCCCTTGGTTGGCAGATGCCAACGAAATATTCGATTTACTTAGGATTCACGGAAGGTGTCAGTTGTCACACGTGGAACATGGCTTCTTTGGCTTGGGTCATTTACTCACCCGAGGGTCAACTGGTGTCTTTAGTTGGCATTCGTCTGGAGCCATCATTGAATAATGTGGCTGAGTATAGCATCATTATGGAGCTATTACGCAACACCATTTCACATGGTTTTCAATCTTTAAAAGTTCACCTGGACTCCCAGTTAGTCGTATGTCAGTTAAACAACAGTTACCGTGTGAGAGATCCTACTCTACTCCAACAATTCCTATGAATATGACTTTTGGAACGATACTTTGATTTTCTTACTTATAATCACATCCATAGAAGTTTTAATCAAGTATCTTATGCATAAACTAATTAAATTTTAGATTGGCATTTGTCACATAACTAACTAAAGAAAACACATTCATACATTTATACATTGTAACATATATAAGTAAAGCCGAAGACCAATTTTGTTTTTATATTTCATCCTTTTATTCCAAAAAATATGGTGCCATTGTACAAAATGGGGCTCACACCCTCAAAATACATATATGGTCGGTACATAGCATAACCATGGCATCTATGCATGTGGTGTCAGATGTGTATCATGATATCACACAACAACGTTTGCAAGACGTCCGAAGAGTCACACCCATGCATGGGGTACACCCACCACTTGTCGATGCATCGCCTCTGGTAGATCCTCCACTTGAACCATAGGAATCATGTGCATCAATCGAGACAGGTTCCCCTATACGTTTTGTATCTCTCTTTCTCTGTCCCCACCTACTAACACATCTCCTTATCCCCTTCTTCAATGTCGTGGGAATCCCTCTAATCGTCACAGAACTGTGTTTGCGTAACAAAACAATTGTTAATGCTTGATACCATACAAAAATATTTGCGTTTTTTATTTTTCCTTTATAAAAATGGAAAAACATAAAAAAATGAAATATATAAAACCATTTCTTACCAATATCACCATAGGCAGAGCTTGGTGGAAATGGCATGCCAGGGTCCCCTCTATATTTGATTCCTTCGTAAGGATAGTCGATAATGGCTATGACTTGTTGGTGCCACCAATAAAAGAACTCATCATTGTAGGGGGTTGGCACCCTACCACCTCTTAGCTACCTCATCACATCAGTCCACCATGACATGGTTGGATCACGTAGTTCATGTGGAGTAATATCTACTCTAGGGCTCAAGCCTGGAACCCTCTCAAAGAAAAAACTACAAAGTATGGATGCAAATCTAAAATTCCTCATTCACCCTTGTTTGCAATCGTTTAACAGGCTCTTCATGTTGCCCAGTAGTGAGGTACACTAGTCATAAACAATGGGTCTCAAACACTCCACCACATAGAACATGGGTGGCCTTGATGTTTGGTGCAACGAGGTCGACCCTGATATCTGTGTGAGTACAAGCACGATGATATTTAGACTCAGGTTCTTGATCGCTCTGATCGTGAGTTGGATCCCTATTTTATATGCGCCTACAACTCAGTGGGTGGAGATGTACTCCTTCATATTCATAACATCTTTGTCCCCTTGAACCTTAATATTCACCACCTCGCCTGGACAAGACAATCCTATGATAAAGTATATGTCATCCACTTTAATTCTCAATGGTTTCCCATCAAAATTGAAGGAATCTATCTCTGAATCCCAATAGTTAATTAGAGAAACCTCACTTGATCCCTCATTCCTTTGAGGGCCCAAAATTTATAGATCTCACATCATTTCAAATTTTGTTGGGCCCTTGCATCCCATCTTACCACTGCTACATCCACCTCCTCATGCTTCGTTTCCCTCCATTCAATAACCATCCTGCAAAGGAAATATCATTTTTTGAGTTAATCCCCTTAAAAAAACTTGTTTGCGGACTTATACGTGGGATAACCTTATGAAAATTGCATAAAGGGCTTCATATACACATGCATGCTTCTATTTTCCCACGTATATGAGGTCTTATACGCGACCCGATGATTTGTCACCCGTGTACACCCTAGTTTCTTTGTAACGACCTCTAATACTAAAAAAATTGGGACTAAAACTTAAATGTAAACCATTGAAATGGAAGTAAATGGAATGGGCACTTACTTGGTCCAGACGGTTTCTGATTTTGTTGATCGTAGCTCCCGCAATCACCACTAGACGATCGTGGGTAAAATGGCCTCAAAAGCATTATGTGGGTGAAAAACTAAAAATGGTATGGCAAAATTTCTTGTTTTTACTATTAAAATAGTATTTTGTCCACTTTGTATAGTTTTACCCTATCTTTTATATTTTTATCCTTATGGACTAATTGTGCAATGGAAAGACTTGGTTTTTAGTGGTTTTTTTCCAGGGTTTTTTTACGGATTTCCAGTGTGATATCACTTGTTCGTGCCTCTGGAAGGTATATTCTTTCACTAGCATATAGGATAGGTTTTCAATCCACTTTGCATTCTTACATTGTCCCATGACCATGACTTATACACCCTAGGTATGAACCCATTTCTCAGCGACACAAAACCTTCTCACTGCTACTAGAAGTGTCATTATTAAGTGGTAGAGACTTACCAAACATGAGTACCCTAGTTAGAGACTTTTTGTCATTTGGTGCTCATGCATAAGTTATTCCATAGGATTGGGAGTTCCTTATAGTCCCAATATGAATTTGCGTTCAAGCCCAATTTTTTTACTCATGAGCATTCTGACTATTACCTATGGGACTCCCCCCGAGTCTTGGTTAAGATCTTTTCCGACTCCCAAAAAAATGAAAATAGTGTAAAGTGAAATTGTCTCTTTCACACTCGCTAAATGGTTTTAAAGGACGTCTATTTGGTATAAGTTTAACCCTTTTCTAGACCAAGTAGACTACTTATGAAAAAGGAATACTCTAGTCTCCATTGGCTAGAAGAATAGGGGACTAAAAATACGAAAAAGGACATTTTCGAGTTAAGTTGTAATTGCATTCCATCATCCTTCTTGCATTGTTAAGCCTATTTTTGGTTCCCTCTTTCTCGTTATAAGCCTCTAGCCTTAGCAATTTGCATCACTATCCAAGAAGTGCCTTACATATATCCTTTGCAGCTTGACACCCTTGACCTGTAGAGGAAACATCCCCCTGAGTGTCCACACCCCACATGCACTTCCTTGCATTGAGCATAGGTATGTTCCACTGCTTTTAACTAGTTGCTTACTCACAACACTCATTTTCTCTCATGTATCATAGAATTTATTTGCTTATGAAAAAACAAAAAAAGATAGGCAAGAAAATAATATTATCTCTTATCGGCAATAGTCGTGTCACCTTTGAACAGAGCACAAACTTTTGATTCCATTTTCATCCAAGGTTTGGGTTTATCATGACCTTAGGAAGTTGAACTCGTTACTTAGAGTTTACTCCTCCGACTGGTTATTCTTCCAGTCTCCGTGGAGAGCTTGTTGATGCCTCCCACGTCACAATATTTTGTCGATGATCATTATTAATTCCATGCTTCATGAGTTATCCATATGTCTCATGCTCTTGTTCAAAGGAAGTTTAAAGCCTGTGTCGGCCATTTCTCAAAACTCTTGACTTTACATGTCGGACATACCCTTAGTGTATCTGAAAATCACATGAATATGTTGTCCTACCTTTCACCCTAGACCTACTTTCATAATTGGTAGGTAACCTTGAACCCGATAGATGACATCTCCTCATTGGGCATTGACTCGGGGGTTTCCCTTGTGATCGATGGAAATAAATCTATTCACACATTGGGATTCATTCAGTGTCTTGGATTCCATTAGCCCTATTGATGGTTTCCTTGTCTTTGTCAGCAATTTTCCTTATTGTTTGTTATTCAGAGGGTCTCTTTCGGCACTACTTGCATCTGGTGCATGAGAGAGATGCACATGGTCATTGGTTCATGAACATCCTATTCATCCAAGCTTCTCCTAATCATCAAGATATTTCTTTTTACCTCGTGTTGGATGATGAGAGATGCCTTATTGCTCTCCTTTTAGCGGGTCTTCTTCTGTCGACTTCAACTCATCTATTATGGAAATGAGACCTAGAGTCCTATGAGTACCCAGAGGCTTGCAATCATCAGTGGTAGGTTCTCCCGACATCGATGGTTTGGAATACATCAATGTCTCCTAATCGATGGATTCTTCAAGTGTTCGACCTAAACACCCCTATTCACACTTGTGGAATGTACTTGGTGCCTTGACACCTACTTTCATTATTGGTGGGTTGTCTCCAATTTGTTAACGGTATACCTTAATGACTGCTAATCAAACAAAGTATCAATGTCTTTGACCTCAACTCCTATATTCACATGATGTAGACTTTCACCTTCGGTAGATAGTGTAGAAGACCTCTAACTTATAGTAGCAACATCCCATATATACTATTGTATTTCATTGGACCAGTACCTATGAATTTAGTGACCATGGAAGATTATCTTGTGCTCCATTGCATACATATATCTTCAGTTGATTTTGAGATTGGAATCCACTGTGTCTTGATCATGACTATGACATCCTATGGTATATTTCCACTTTGTATTGCCTATTCATGACCATGAAAAACTATTTGATATATATCCACATGGATCTATAGTGTAATTCAGATTGGCATCCATGTGTACAAAGTCATTATGGATTGTAATATTCTCATGAGTAACTAGTACTTCCAACTAAGTCTCCATTACTCCACTTTAGGGAATTATAGTATGTTTCGGCCATTGCAGATACTCCTTTGACCTCACACATTAGGGGGCATCAGTTACAACAAATTTTGCCTCACTCTATGCATCTTTCTTGGATGCCCCCCCCATTTCCCTCTGCAAACTTGAAGTCTCCTTTTTGTTCACTCCAGAGCCAAAAATACATATTTTTGCACATATATGTGCCCTACCAGTTATACAAGAAGCGTATATGTAGGTTTCTCCACTACAACCCACGTACATCAGGTTTGGTGCTCAAAAATTAAAAATTATGTCGGGTTTCCATGCCATGTCACGAGATCCATGATCCTTGACCTTCCATCTACTGGAAATGATCTGAACCAACCCTTTAGTTCCATTTGGAAGCTATAAACTGAGCCATATCCAAGCCTAATCAACAATCCAACTTTGAGAGAAAAGACACTCTAGAGAAATTTCACTTCATATTGAGTCTACATCCCTTTGTCCCTGAAAGTTGAACTTCTTGTGTTTAGCCCCCAATATCTTCGTACTTTGTGATGGATAATCTCATTGAATCCTACATATGAGTTTTCCTTTGCGGAGGATTGAGGTGGTGGAGGCCCAAATGGAGGGACTTAGTTTCTCGGTTCTGATATGTGTCATTACAGAAATTTGTCACCTATGTAATTACGTTGATTACTTTAATAGAAATACTCTTTTCTCATCCAATTAATATCTTGCAAATATATGAATTACTTTCCATGGGTGTATTTGTTATGTATGTTAATGGATTATGCTAGTTTATATGCTGACATTATATATCATCACCACATGCTTGCATATATTGGTTGTTGATGACAATTTGCAATTATAAATATTTGGGTCACATGCTCAACGATGGTGTTCTTCAAACGTCCGGACAAGGTAGGCTTCTAGCCTTGTCTTGTTAGCATTCCATTTATATAGCATACTTAATATTAGAGTGGATTTCTAGGTTTCATTCTGTGTGTTGTGGTTTTCCCCTAGCCATAACGAGATTTTCCTCATAACACTATGGAAATATATTAAACCATAGAATACAACCATGGAGTCAAAATAGAAATATGGGCACATAAAAATGTATAGAAGGGCATAGAATGTACCTCTATCATTCAGGGCCAAAAATATTAATTGGCCTGAAACTTCAGCAGGCTATATCTAGCATCATGGAGCTTAGATGAGGATAAAACTTGGCCAAAATATCCATCATATAGTCAAGAAGGAACCGAGTTGAAATCCTATCAAATTTCCAAAGGAACAGGTGCAAGGATGCATAAGCAGAGTTAAAAAAATTGCACCTGGTTGAAGGAGTTTTTGGGTAATAATCAAACGACTATAACTTTCTGCTCAAAACACAAAATTGAGCAAGAAAATAGTCATTGGAAAGGTATTGGACAAAGGAGTCCATGTAATCACCCAAAATTGTGAGATGAGAAACAAAATTTGCATGGAGTTAGAAATAAAATTTATGGTGACCGTAAAGGGGCAAAATTGTGCATATGTTAACAGAATTGTATATTGTGGTTTTAGCTAACAAATGTTGTTGTATGAATGTTTTCAGATGTTATGGTTTCAATTAAAATAGAGAAAGTGATGGTGATTTGTATAGATAGGATACATAAGAATAGACACCATTCTTCAAAGTGAGCATTGGGTTTCTTTAAGAAGTTGTTGAATCTGATCTTGGGTTTAATAAGAAACATGGAAGACCTTAATGAAATTCTTGTTTGGGGAAAGAATTCCAGATGACAATTATGCACATCAGATGTGGATGCTAGGTGGGAAATCCATATGAAATACATGATAATACATGTACCATAGGTTCATATGGAGATTCAAAGCATGGGAATATGGAAGGATGATTTTATAGAAAATGAAAGAGTTTGGACCTGGTATCAAGAATGAATAGAGGAACTTGAGGACAAAATGTTATCTCAAGAATTGAACTCTCTTTAGCCCTCAATGATTATTTTATATCTTTCCAAAGAGGTTTTGGGAGTTGAGTTTCGTTGTGTACGGGAAAGGGTCATTGGGAAACGATCCCAACTGAAAAACCCGCCCAAAAACACAAAATTATTTTATTTTTTACAAATTTTGAGGGCATTTGCGGGTTGCAGTGTGGAAATTTGTGGATGTCCGTGTGTTGCACTAGGAAAGCCTATGGATATGATCTTAGGGCATGTTTTTAAATTATGTTTGAGAGGTATTTTGGGGAAAAGTATAGTAAGCATTGGGAAAGGGTTGGGCCATTGCACAAATGCATAGGTGTGCCATTTTGTGCTATAATATATACCCCCTAATGTGTGAGGTTAGAAGGGAAAAATGATGGCCGAAATACATTATGAAATATAATTGGAAAGGATGCATTGAATTATCCATGTAGGTTCCCAAACAACTGATCCAAAAACAATAATTGTCAGCAAAGATCAAGCAAGAGTTTTTTTTCCCAAGTTGGGCATACCCATGCTCAGGATTGATGTAAGAATGGTTGCCAAAACAAGTACATTGCAAATCCATGGAATATGTAAAATATAGTTATAGTTCATAGACACTAACAATATACAGTGGATCCATGTGATAGAAATGAGGTAACAAGCATGGCCATGAAGAATACACAGTGGATCCATGTCAAAGTATATCATAGCCATGAATAGATACACAGTGGAGCTATGTCTCAAAATCAATAATAGAGGTTAACTGGAACCAAAGCAATGAACGAGTTGATCCTCTGTGAGTACCAGTCTATGAGGTGGCACCATATGAGTCGGGAAGGAGCACAAAATATGTGGCGCTTGTACTTCACCCAGAGTATTCACTATGATCCATCGTGGTACAAGTCTACACTATGTGAATAAATGAATCAAAGTCAAACATAGTGAGACATCATTTGATTACCGATCATTGAGGCATACCATTAAAAAATGTGAGACAACCCACCAATAATGATAATGGGACTCAATGTACCATGGTACTATATAACAAGTGTGAATGAATGAGTTGGCTTCGAACACCTAGTAGAAAGTATCGAGGAGGGGACATTGAGGTATTCCCACTATCAATAGTGAGGGAACCTACCACTAATCACTGCAAACCCCAAGGTACCAAAAAAAACTCTAGATCCATCTCCCAGAGCAAGATATGTCGAAGTCGACAGGAGGGAACCCGCTAGAAGGAAGGCATTAAGGCATCCTCCATCATCCAGCACGAGGGGTGGTAGAAAGCCAACTATTTGGAAGAAATCAAATGAAGAGACTGATACTCATTATGATGAGACTAATTTGGGAAGGTTGACTTGCAAGTTCAAAGGCTGACTACATAATGGCTGACACAAGTTGAAAATTTTTCCTTGAACATAATCACGACACATTATGTGACTCAGGTAGCATGAATATAAGTCAGGATACATTTATGACGCAGGAGGCATCAACAAATGCTCCATATATTTGGAAGAGTAACCAACCAAGGGAGATAAAATTCAATAACAAGAAAAAGTCTCCTAAATCCATACTAGACCCAAAATGATGAGATGCCAACTCAAGATTGTGCTTTGTTCAAGGGTGACAAATTGTTTCCAATAAAAGAGATAGATACTTTCCCCCCTCTTTTTGTTTTTTTTTATTTTTTTGTCTATTTCATATTATTAAGGCCTGAAAAAGAATAAAGAGTGTTATAGTATAGTGGAGGAAACGAGTGTTGTGAGCAATCAAACTAATTCCAAAGCATAAGGAACATACCTATGCTCAATGCAAGAAAATCATATGCGGGATAAGGACACTTGGGGAATGTTCCCTCCAAGGATAAGGCGTCGAGTCACAAAGGCATAAAATGCAAAGGTGGGAGATAATATGAATGTATAAGCAATGGGTTCAACAAAATCATGTTGAAGCCGACATTAGGCCTAAAATCATGAGCAGTCAATATGCAGATGCAGCTACGACTCAACTTTAGGAAGTAAACCTCCTAATATTGTATTTTTCGTAAGTTTAGTCTACACGGCTCGAAAAAGAATAAAATAATACCAAGGAGAACTCTTCTGGCCAATACTGGACCAAAGAATTCCTTTTTCCTACATATTCAGTTTGGTCTGGAAAAGGGTTAAACTTATACCGAAAATACGTCTCTTCAAATCCATTTTATGAGTGTGATAGAGACAATATCACTTGGCCATCTTTTCATATTTAAGGAGTGTAAAAAGAGATTAACTATGGACTCCCTCGTCCTTTTTCGTAAATTTAGTCTCTTGAGCCTGAAAAAGTATAAAATACAACTTATGAGAACTCTTCTAGCCTGTAGACTAGAGTATACATTTTTCATAAGTAGTCTTGTCCAGTCTAAAAAAGGGGTGAACTTGTGTTACACAGATGTTCCTTCAGGTACATTTAACGAGTGTACAAGGAACAACGTCACTCGGTAATCTTTTCAATTTTAAGGAGTTTGAAAAGAGATTAACTATGGACTCCATAATGTCATTGTGAGTAGTATGTAAGGGAGGGAGTCCCACTGGTAATGGCCAGAACAAGAGTAAGTAAGAAGCATGAAGTTCATACACCATGTCATGGCGAGACTAAACAGGACTCCTGAGCCTAATAGAAAACTTGCAACATGAGCCCTAGAATACAAAAGGATTCTAAACTAGGATGCCCATAGAAAGTAGGCTCTACCACATGAATTATGACACTTCTAAATAGCAGAGAATTTTTTGCATTGTAACTCAGTGGGGTCGATCCTAAGTTCGAATGAATCAAGAAATGAATAATGAAAAAATGCATGGAGGGAAATGCCTAACCTATATGCCAGTTTCAAGATCATTACCTGTCAGAAGGGATTGACATGGAATGTAAAGGTACCAAATAAAATGTCTCCAAATTCCTATATATATGACCAAAAAACTTACCCAAAAGTTAATAATTCCAATATAGAAACCTCTGATAAAAACATGTGCTAAGGAAAACGGAATTTGAAAACACGACACCCAAAAAGTACAATATATACAGAGGACAACACAGCCTTGTGGCTTATGCATAGTAGTTCTCCAAGTAGAGCCCATTTCTAAGTTTAGGCTAAGGGTTTCATTGGTAACCAACCAGTAAATCTTACAGTTCAAGAGGAGGTTGAAGATCCATCATCATATCTTCAAGGATGGCCTCATCTGAAGGAAAATCAAAATTTGGGGCTCAACATCTCACAAATACCAGAGCTCGAGATCTTACAAACAACAATATCAGACTCACGAGGAAACACTAGATTACTCTGGCCAATAGGGGGAAGCAAGGGCTCTCATGCCCCCATCAGATAAAACACTTGATCAATTGTCGATACCTTGTCTCGAGAAGGTGAACATAATTGTAAAGGATCCTTCTCAGTAGCAATTGAACACCGAGGATAAGATGCCACATAATTCACCCATGGTGGGGAAGAGTCTACTCGAACACTAGGAACACACAAAGAGGAAACCTGAGGTAAAGCTAAACCAAGATGGTGATTATCAAATGAAAGATGATAAATAGTGACATTGCTTCCATTGTGAGGGAAATGCATCACATGAAAGAGAGTAGACACCACAACATTCATTGCATACACATAATCATGCCCAAGAAGAAAATTAAAGTCTAAATGACTTGGCACCACTAATAGATCGATTCAGACAATATTCCCACCTAAAGTGATAGGCAACTAAGGAAGAATCCCCATACATTCACTAGGTATTTTTTCGAAAGACAGTAGCTCACTGGTAGCTGACACAAGCTTAAGAGAAGCCAAATATTGCCAAGCTGAGGATGATAAAAGACTTGCATAGGGTCCTTCATCTACAATACTTCATAAAATGCCTAATTTATTAATTCCAACCATTATCCGGAAGGGTGTAGAATAAGGAAGGCAAGGCTCTCCAAGATCATTCCAATAAAAGGAAACCATCTTAGGAATTGGAGGGAGCGCACTCAAAGAGAGTGGAATTCCCCCTTGTTTAGAAGATATTGAACTGGAAATGCTAAGGACACGGTCAAAATACAAATAACTCCTCAAAAGAGGAGTGGCATCAACCAAAGATTGCATCGACAATACCACTTCCTTAGACTTGTCACTCTCCAAGAGAAGAGTGGGATCGGTCAAATGCATCAACGCAAACACTTCCTCAATCACTGGTTGAATAGGATGCAATTCAACATGGTCAATAGACACATCACCCCCCAAAACAAGAGTGGTGTTGGCCGAAAATTGCATCGGCACAACCACTTTGTCAACCAAAGATTGATTATATTGTTGGGAAACCGAAGATGACTCATGACTAGAAGGGTCATCAGAAAATGACCACGCTTCTCGTGCCACGAAAATAGTAGGGAACAAATGAGTAAGGTGATCTCCTTTGCAAATATTACAAGGGAACTTGGTCTTATGTCCTATATGTCTAGGATTCTCAATCGTCTTAGCACCACCAGCGCGACTTATAGTGGCTAGCAGGTTTCCCCCGACATGACTAGAAGAGGTTGGTTGTATGTCTCCAACGTGACTAGCAAAGGTTGGTGACAAGACTCCAACATGACTCACATATGTCAGTGACTCGATGCAAGTATGACTAGAAGTGATTGGACTTTTTCTCCTAGCATGACTAGCAGAGGCTAGTTGTGTGCCCCCAGCATGACTAAAAGAGGATGGTTGTTGGTCTTCAACATGACCTACAAAGGTTGATGACCTATCTCCAACATGACTCGCAGAAGTTAGTATCTGATCTCCAACATGATTTGCAGAGGTTGGTGATGTTTGTCCAGTATGACTAGCAGTGACTAGACTAGTGCCCCCAGCATGACTTGCAGAGGTTGGGTGTTTTCCCCCATAATGACTTGCAAAGGTTGGTTGTTGGTATTCAACATGACTTGCATAAGTTGATGACTTATCTCCAATATGACTCAGAGAGGTTGGTGACTTATTTTTCTTACTCTTCCTCTTCTTATTCCTTTTAGACTTATGGTTACTAGTAGCTAGGATTTCACTAGAAGAGGGAGAAGGAGGAGAAGTAGACTTTACATGTGTAGAAGGTGAAGGATTAAAATCTGTATGATGCTCCTAACATAAGGTACTTATCTAAGAAGCATCAAGAGCATTCGGGACATTTGGAGTGGTCCACAACCAAACCGATAGTATTAAATTCAACCCAGGAATGTTCAAAGTGGCCATCAAGGGGGCACCAACATTTCTACATGAAGGAAAAGCACAATAATTCACTTGGGCATGGGTCCCTTAGTTGGTATCCTCAATAAATTTGGTCATACCCTTATTATGCACAGGTTCGTCCCTTGCGTGATTGTTCATGTCCATAAAAGTCTCACACATTGACTCTAGTGAACCAGTGGTATAAAAACCCACACCTTCTAAGAGTCATCTCCATGCTTTCAAGAGAAATACCATAGGTCCTTCCCGACCAGCAGAGTAGTTGTTCAACCACCCTAAATCAATGATCCAAAAGCGGTGACACTGAATCAACCTAAGGCCGACTACACAAAGTAGCACTCCAATAAAAACCCCTAAGAGAAACATCGCAAGAAAACAAATTTTTCAAGTCTTCATCCCAGGTAGATGAGATCTTGAGTCCAAATAAATGAAAAAGTGGAAAGGGACCTTCCAGACGAAGGAATGGGTTGATCAAGTCCCATGGACCAATGAACGAAGGAGTGAGAAGAAATTATCCCGACCTCCACTAACCAGCCTTATCGAGTGAAAGTACCCACGCTTCACGGGGCACCCTCCAACAGTACTGAAAAGTGTGATACCAAATTTTTTCTAGGTACCATGACAAGTCCCCGCAGTCACCTTTGAGATCCCTAGGACAATCCACTAAGGTCACCAACTCACATTCAGCGTACGAGGGGTATAGTCGATAGTCGAGATCAAACATATGGGAAGGGTAGCCAAGCCTGAAGCCTTGAAAGCACCACCTCTTACAGATATATCGGTTCTAACGAAACCCCCAATATAAGATATCTCCACTAAGCTTGGTCAAGCTTTGTAGGGGAATTATCCTTGGCCCTGCTTCATGCGACCTCGTGTTTAGTTCTTGTGTTAGAGGAGGCTCCCGACTATACTTATACAACAATTAGATTTGAGATTCTCCCTATCTCAGAATCCTTTGTTTTTTTTGTGGCCTTGGAGAGTTATCTCTCCAATCCTAATCCAAGGCCCTAACCGTAAACTTGTTTGTGGACCCTAGAAACAAATTCTATTACATTTTAAGTTTAGTTTTCATTTTAGTAGTTGTTTTTACTCAAAGGGTATGGAGGTCCAATTGATGTTGTTTGAGACTCTTACAAAAATGAAACTTACAAGAACACTGGAAAATAAAAATCAACACTAATTCTTCAAATTAAAAAGAGTTTCACAAAGAAAAGGAATGAACAATCCTTAAAACCTTAAAATGAAATTTTTTCTTTTCTAATGCAAAATGAAAAAGAGGCAAACAAAAGGATTTTTTTACTTATTTTTCTTTTGAAATGATTTCCAGATGAGAAGAAAATAGAAACCTATGATAATATCTTTTTCTTTTTCAAATAACAATGCAAAGAAAGAAAGAGACTTAAACTAGCACAAAACTAGTTTTTTTTTTTTTTTCTTTCTATCAAAGAAAAACTAAAAAAAGATGATAAAAGAAACTATAGAATACATGATGCTAAAAATGCAAGATAAAAATAAGCCACGAATGTTGGGAAACCAAGAGGAAGGTCTTTTTATTTTTCTATATGATAAACTTTCAGATTTCAACAGAGTAAAGACAGAAAGGAACTCAAAACAACCCAGGTGACTGATCAAACCAAGAATTCAACCCAGAAAGGAAGAGAAATTTAAAAAAAAATCAACTTCACATAGGTCTGTGACTGTTACCAATGAGAATCATGGATATTCGCAGGCTCTAGAGATGCAACACGTGGATGTACGTGGGCTACAGAGGTGCAACTCATGGATGGCAAGGAAAGATTAGAGAAAAAAAAAAGGGCACTCTGAAATGGAGGGCGTCGGGACTTAGCAACAGTTCATGTGAGGATAAAAGAATCATAAACTAATAGAAAAAGACAAAGAAATCAAACAAGACACCCTAAGAGACTGACCCAAACTAGGAGAATCCCCAGTGGAGTCGCTAAATTTGATTAAGGTATTTTTCCCCTGTGATCATGGGTCTGGATCACATCAGAGCAAGACTAAGTGGAAGAGATAACAATCTCCCCTCAACGACAAGCACACAAAAGATAAAGGAAATAACTACTTAAACTAGGAGAACGTAGGGATAGAGAGGAGAAAATAAAGTGCACCTTGTTCTCCCATCTGATGTCGATCCCCACTTCAATTCATTGAAGAGATCTCGATCTTCTACAGGAACCAGCCTATAAGATAGATACAAAACAAGGGCTACAATGAAAGTATTTATGCAATCAAAAGCATGTGCATATTATATGTCATATTCAAAGTAAGCATAAAGATGAGCATACATTGAAGACAAAATCTGAGGGAAAACAAACTCTATATTATCAACAAGGGGAAAAGGTAAGTTACAACCTTGTCCAGCCTTAGGCACCATCTTGAATCCAATTGTCTGGGTTCCTCCAAGAATCCTCAAGCATCAACTCAACCAATTTATTCTTCCTTCAATGAATCATAGAGAGATAAGGAGACACCTATAGTCACATAAAATGAGAAATAAGTGTTGGAAAAGGAGTTTTCATAGTACAGGGGATGTTGCTCAGAGAATTATAGGGAAGGGAGGCTTGCTATATGATGGCAGCATAACTTTTCATAAAAGTACTTGACCTCTCTTTATCCCTCAATGATGTCTTATATCTTCCCAAAGAGGTTTGGGGAATTTAGTTTCATTGTGTACAGGCAAGGGTCATTGGGAAACGAGCCTAAGCGAAAAACCCACCCAAAAACACAAACTTATTTATTTTTCACAAATTTTGAGGGCATATGTGGGTTTCAGTGTGGAAAGTCGCAGATGTCTGTGTGTTGCACTAGGAAAACCTGTGTATATGCTCTTAGGGCATGTTTTTTAAATGATTTTTGAGAGGTCTTTTGGGGAAACTTCTAGCAAGCATTGGAAAAGGGTTCGGACATGGCACAAATGTATAGGTGTTCCATTTTGTGCTATAACACCAAGCTATTCAGAGTCTTATGGGGCATTCAAGAAACTATAGTAGCAATAAACAAGAAATTGTTAATATAGTGAGAGAATGTTGGGTGCACTCCCAAGGTGTTAAGTACATACCCAAAGTAGATTTGGATAACAAGTCAAAATGATTCAAGCATGGAGATGATTTTCTGAAGGGAAATCAATAAGAGACCATAAGGAAGAAAATGGTTCTATGTAACTTGGTATGTAGAAGAGAGGGTACCTAAAAGAACCCATCTCAAGTGGAAAAGAGTTGTTGGTGATATTCTATGAGATTGGAAGTATCACTAGAATTTATGATGGCAAGTAAAAGCAATGTTAACTACTTCTAGTTAATATCGATGAATTTGAAAAAGAGACACTTGTGTAACATTATAGTATGTTGGAAATTGACTATGCAAGTCAAGGTTGAGGCTAGGTGGTTAAGAGAAGAAAGTGGAATGGATCAAGAAACCACAAGAGCTAAAGTGTTCAAAGAAGGCAAGATGAAATCAATTTTGTTCAATAAATTAAATGGATATTGAAGATCCAAATGCTATAAACAATGTGATTGGAAATACAATTTAGTCATGTATGTGTTTGTTTAGATGGATCAAGGAAATAAATTAAGGTTGAGCTTAATATCAACATAATATGTGGCTGAAACTGTTAAGTGATCAAGTGTGATTTCATTGAAAAGGGGTGCTTAGGATAGAGAACGATCATGCATAATGATTTTTATGAGAGCACAAGAGGAAACAAGAATTCAGGGAAAATGAGGATAGCCAGGAACAACAAAGAGAATTTTGAATGACGACAAAATTTGTTGCAATTGTTGTTGCAACAAAACTGATATGGCTTGTTGGACAGCCATACATAGCACCGAAAGTTAGATTACATATGCAATTATATGTTAAATATACATTCTTAATATATATATATATGCATTAGTGAATGTAGATTGTTTTATATATATATATATATATATATATATATATATATATATATATATAACATGTTAAAAACTAGGAGTAGTCTATGCTGTTGCTAAAGGTGGTTGTTGTGTAAGAAAGATAAAATTTATTGCATGGTTGCAAGTACTACTAATGATATTGCTACAAATGGAAGTCATACATATAAAAAGGAACTAATGGAAAGATGAAATGTTGCATAAGAGGTGGGTGAAGGAGGAATGGGAACTCCTAGTGCTACCAACTAATCAGGTAACATCAAATTTATTTAAAGGCAGCTATGCAAGTAAGAATTTTATGAATTTATGTTGTATAATTGTTGAAGGAAATTTTGGTAAGAATTTCCTCAACCATAATTTATTTTATAAAATGGCATTATTGTATAATTTTAATGAATTAATGGAAACAAGATACCACTAGGTGTGGTAAAGGCTGAAGGCCTATGATAATTATAAAAATTTCTTAGCTTTTGAATTACACATGATATACTAGTATGTCATGAATTTATTGGTTATGGATTAATAACCAAAGAAATAAAAGGGTATGAACTTGTTATAGGTATGAATGCCAGTAAATCTAGTCATGTATGATGCCATGACATGGTTGAATATGGAAAGGCTGTAGAGCCACACAAGTGTGCAAAGAAACTTCCTACTTATAGCTAATGTTTGAACTAAATAACACCATAGAATTATATTCTTGGTGTAGTGTTTGGGTCGAATACGAAGGCATCCAAATGGTTAGATAGGCAATAGGAAGTGTATGGATGATGTGTCAAGGCATTGTCCAAACCTTCTAATTCACCATGGTGGGATACATGACTTAGATAGACGACATTATGAAATCAATGCAAGGGTGCATTGAATAGATAAGCATGGATATATTATGAAAGTGTGTAATTGGTAGAATTACACTCATGCATGATAGAGTTGTTTATGATTGAGTGAATTTGTTGAATGCATTTTGATGAATATATGTATATAAGATATTTAATAGAAATGATTGTTCTAGAAGAGGAAATGATACAATTATTACTCACTCCTAGAGTTGAGAACAATTTAGAAGTTGTAAGATATTGCCACAAGAGAGTTGCAAGTTAAAGTAGTCACATGAAGATGGACTACATGAAATATTTGTCAAAGAAACATAATAATGATGGATAGAGAAGGAAAAGATTAGTTGTTGATAATATATGTGAAGGGAATGACAAATTCATTGTAATTAATAAATGGAATGATAGAAGTGATTGAATTGTTAAGCATGAACAATTCTGAGATCAATTTATGAACTTTTGTGGCTATTGCGATAAAAGTATATTTCACAGGAAATACTAACGATATGTCTGGATGAATGGAAGATGAAAGTATTGCAGGGAAAAGTGGTCTCCAGTATGGTGTTGCTGAAATCCATAAGAAAGGTTGCATCCTACTATTGCAACACCCAAGAAATTAAGAGATGGAATCTCATACATGGGGAAAATTTGAATTTCCTTATGAAATAAATTTAAATTTCTAAATAATATAGATGAAAATATTATCTCTTGGTTGTATATGTGTGATACAAATGAGATGGTGGGTATTGAAGCTGGAATGCTTGGGAAGAAAGGTTGTTGTTTGGACACTAAAGTCCTATGCTTTTCAAAAATACATATCCTTAGTGGGGTTCTGGAGATAAGTTGGTTTTCTCTTTGTGTGTGAAATCCTTGGCAAGATGGATCGTTTAAGGACTGTGCAATAGTGAAAGGATGCTTGAGCCTAGAAGGGTGGGTGTAACAGAGAAGAGGAAGCTAAAGAATGCTACAGTGTTTGAATTCTTTCCTGAAGTAGCTTTTTGGAATAGAGCAAAGGACTTTTAACTGAGTATGAAGACATGAATCTAGTGCTTGAAAAAAAGAGCACCAGAAGGATAACAATCTTCAATAGCAAGGGCATGGAGATTTTTGAATAATTTTGGAATATACATTGTATATAATGCATTGAGGATAGTGCATAAATAAGGGGGAGGGGAATGTAATACCCCCAAGTTGATCCCCAGTGTAAATATACTTTTGTTTTATAGGTTGGTGAGCCAAGATATTATAGGCTAGAGTGCCTACATTATTATTAGGTTGGAGAGCCTAGATGCTAAAATGCTAGTGAGCCTATTATTGTAAAATGTAATCACCCTCGTATATTAATAAAAATACATCACTGCTACAGACCAACCATACAAAAGAGTATGGGGGGATAAACTCTACTAGGAAGGGAAAGGGGGGATAAGATTCTAGAGAAAAAGGCTAATCTAAGGGGTATTAATCCCAATGGAATATTATATTAATATTCCTTAAAGCCAAAGTTATGGATATAAATATATCCTAAGTTCTAAGTATGGGGAAACATATCACCCAAGTGGGGACAAGGTAGTTCCCAACATGGAAAGTGTCAAGTTGGGAACATGGATACCTAAAGTGGAATTTTAGTACTTTTTCCTATTATTCACCCATTATTACATCACTCTCGACTATCCTCATTACACACTTTGCAATCATTATCCATGTTGGCACTTGGGAAGCTTGGAAGCGGTTCCTGGGTAAAATTGGGCTGAAGAGGCGGGTTGTCAAGCTCATGTGCTATTGAAGAAGTGGGTTGTTAGGCCTGTGTGCTATTGAAGAAGTGGGTTTCCATGCCTGTGAGCATTATCTCTAGGTGAGAGAGATATTGGGAATGAATTCTCGAGGTGCCAAGCTGTAACTAAAAGGCTCTAAGACTTCATGTTCATCCAGTTGTTGAAGCCATGGAAGGGAAGTGGGGTAGCCAAAGGATTGTTGAGCAGAGAAGGGGCACACTTCCTGGGGTGGGACAGGCATGTGGGGAGTGAGATATTGTAGGTTTTTTTCCATAGTTGGCACCTTAGTTTGGGTATTTTGGTTATTTACAAACCTTATCCTAGCTTAGGATTCCTTTGTCTTGGTGAATTTTTATCCCTGGCTCGAGGTTGACCCACTACTAAGAGTTTTGAGCAATGTGGTCTAAGGATGGAAGGAACATGGAAGGTCTGCACGTAGTTGGTGTTTTTACAACAACAAATATGTGTTCTTCTAATGAGTATTATTTTGTTGTGTCAGTTGTAACTATATTTACATGTTGTTTATTGTGTGTAATGTATATATTTCTATTGCTACTATGTTTATAATTGAGTTAAATATGTCGTGGTTTCTATGTTATAATTATGTTTGACATTATATGTTGTTAGGAATGTATTTTTTTTTGTATGCAAAGAAATAAATGGTATCAGATAAAAAAATTTGAGTTGTTGGTAATGGGGACATTACAGATCTTGTCCACATATAACCATCAGTTGTTAGAGTTGACTCTATCAAATTCGCGTTGTCTAGTTGGCTCATTAAGGATTCCCTGACCCAATTGTCCATTCTTCCAACTCGTAGTCAATTGCTTGGTTGGTTGATCCATCGACCCACTATCTTTAACTATTGGTTGATTTTCCGACCAACAGGATTGTCGACTACTCGACTCACTAATGTAGAGGTCTGGTTGATCGCTCAACCAATTGTTTTTAGATGTGGGTCAACCGCCCAACCAACTGATTCTAGGAGAAGTGTGATATCATGTCAGTGCTTGATGTTCCAACAGTAAGTACTCTCAATGAAGATAAATTGGATAGTTGGATTTTCACCCTAGAAGGGTATTTCTAGACTAATCTAGATTGGACCTCTACACATAAGATATAACAAGTTACAATGCTACTTGAAGGCATTGTTTCTAAATGATGGTAGAATCAGTAGTAGCGATTGGAGGACCCTCATTTCATCCAAGTAATGATATTTGTATTGAATTGGATACAATTTTTGCTAACACTTGGATAACATGTGACATCCATGTTTTTAATCCTCAATTTAGTGATTTATAATGTAAATATGATATATTGTTGTGGGCCTGATGATGTAATATGTAAACATTGTATATCTAAATAACAAAATAAAAATGTAATGTCAACTATAGATGGAAACGACAGAGTAATGGGATGTTGACCCAAAAATCTACTCTGGGCTCAACATGGTGTTTTACATTATCATTCCTCCACAAACGTCCCTTTGTGCTATGGTTCCAGTCGAAGACAGTGGCGGGGGTCATAGTTACTATGGCCTCTACCCTTGAAAGAGTATCAGTTGGATACCTCCAAATGGTTGTGAACCCTCCCACGTGACAATTCCTCATATCAATACTATTTAGTTCAGATTCATGAGCTAAGCACACAGTTTGCAAGAATTTTAATGTTGGTCCCCTTCACCAGTCACTAGGAGGGTCCCTTGGGGATGGGGTCCTTTCACAAAGGGTAAGATGAATTTTGGTCAAAATTTGGGACATAAAATGTTGCATTTTGTAGGGATTGGGAAAATATTTCCAACTGGCTATCATGAGCCCGGTTCCGAGTCTGAATGACCCCGTACGAATGATGCAAAGTTAGTGTCACCCGAATGGCCAAAACTAATAGTTGTGACTTCCTGGTCTGATTCTGTTCATATTCCTATTTCAAAAGGAAAATCAAACCCATACATGTTATAGGGAAGTGTGATACCTTTCCAACAGTATATCACGTGCTTGGTTTTGACCCCAGGTTGGTAAGAATGAGCTTTCGCAAGTTCATGACCAATTTCGGACATCAGATTGGTTGTAGTGCTTCGGGGTTTAAAACTTGTTGGTGAAGAGTTTTAAATTAGATATTCAAAAATTCCACGCTATAATAGACTCATATACCTTTCCAACGGCTCCTCATTTGCCTCATTCCGACCTCAGATGGCCCTGTTATAGTTGTCACAACTTGGTCAATTATTTCAGGCAAAGAACTCGCATAGCAGGGTTTCATGACAGCTAAAATAGCCATTAATGGCCCCATCAAAAAAATATATGGCCAAATCATCGATATATTTTCGACAGTACCTCATTTGTCTCTATTGGATATTGTATGGTGACTTGGCGCCTTTTGCAAGATTGGGTGCCATGTGAGCCCACTAGCAATCAGGGGTTTTAAGCAACCATTGTTCCAAGCCGAAATTGAGGGCTAAGGTGGCATTATTTCAGATTGGTGATGGCATATTCTCAACGGGCTCATAGAGACCTTTTCAAAAATGTGCCCTTCATCCAATTTTGACTCTGTTTCATCTGGAAACCTTTTTGAGGCTAAGTCAACAACAGCAAGGTCAAAGTCAAACTTTGACTTGCACAATTTTCAAAGAATATTAAAAAATAATGGGAAAAAATTATAAAAATTTCATAAATTATGGAAAATAAAGGGGAGGATACACAGCCCCCCTCATGCAATATTGGGGAAATTTTTTTTTTTTGGAAAATTGGAAAATACAAACCC
>JZKD02S2017616.1:464580-479506 GCA_000966675.3 Picea glauca | reverse complement strand
CTCCACAAATTTAGCCCATAATTTCAGTGGCATGTCCCAAAGTGACAGGGACTCATTATTGGTCCTATAAGCATGCGCCAAAAGCAGGCCTAGTTGGGGGCCTCTGAGGCCAAATTGGGTCGGATGAGGAAAACCCATTTTAGCTACAGGTATGAAGGCCTGTAGTAGCCTATCAATTTTGGTGTCCAACCCATAATTTTACCCCAATTTCAAATTTTTCCCTGATCAGTCTCCCAACCGGCTCCTTCCTGCGTACCTTTTTGGGGCCATATCTAACTCATATGGAGTCGGATTTTCCCTAAATGAAAGGTAGAGGAAAGGTAGAAGATAGAGATATAACATGGGTACAATAAAGAATATTTTTTTGGTTGTTTGGTACAGAGTAAAATTCTCTCAAGTTTCAGGACTAAGGAGTCCCCTCACCGAAACAAGCCCAAATCGAAGCCATGTTTCGGCCAGCTCGCAGGGAAACTTATAGGCAGCAAAGGGGGGGTATAATTAGGTTTGAAAAGTGTTTGAACAGTAGGAATTTCCTTACATACAATGACCAAATCCCAAAGGCCCCTTTTCCTCCTAAGAAGCTCTGCAATTTTCCCACACCTTGGAGCTTCATCCCGGTGAATCTGGTAGCCATGGATGGCATAGAAAGTGTCCTAAATCACCTCACCTACAGCTGCAAAGCATGAAAGTAGTCAAAGAGCATTTGGGATGGCACAAATCCCAAGGAAAATGGTGATGTGTCATATTGATTTTGTCATTTTATGAAAAATGACTTTTTGTAATATGTAGTCTCACGTGATTTTCTTTTTGGTATGTATACATTGTAATTAAGTGGTTAAATTAGATTTGATTTGATCCCTTTTGGATAAGATTCCATTTTAGGATAAGGTTACTTTTTGGTGAAAAGACAAAAGACTTTAGGGTTGGTCCACTTGTCACTTTTCCAAAAGTGACAAGTGCCTTGTGACCTAACCCTAATCCTTCACCTCTCCTTTATAAATAAGAGGGTTGGCATTGTAAAAAGGGAGGATGAATATAGTAACAAAGCTTTGCTGAAATTTTTCAAGACTCTTTGTGTGTGTGATACTTGTTAGATTTTAGTTGTTGGATGTGCCACTTGTTGGTTAAGGGTTGAGAGGTAGAAGTAAATGCTTGTTATGTTAGCTATCTCCATGAGAGATTGGATAGCTAGGTGTTTGTTGTTGCTTCCTTGGGTTTAACTTTATTGCTTTCATTTTCTAACAACTTGGTTTAACTTGTTTTGTGTGTTTTAGTGCATATTTTATGAAGTACTTAGTTTTTTTCAACCTTAACTAGTGATTGGGAGTCCTAGGGCCCCTTAGGATAGCCCTCAAATAAACCCCTTAGTTGGTTGTTCATACTAGTTTTCTTCCTCTTTTCGTTCATGTACATTTTTGTTATGTTTTCTTACCATTAACCTTGTTGTCCCAAATAGGAAAATTGGTCAATTTGGTCAATTCCCCCCCCACATGACAACCAATTTAGTTGGTTGTTATATATCTTTTATGTGCAAATTTTTGTTTCATTTAATTGATTTTTTTTCATATATAGATACTAAAATTTCATTTTTTGCCTACAGGGACATAACCGGTCACCTATTATGTTTCTCCTAAGTGATTGGGGAACACCTAAAGACCTGTTTGAGGCAAAGGGACCAGCAGGACAGCGAAGCAAAAACATCAAATCAGATCAGTAAATCTACCCAACCACTCTCATATTCACCTTATTTTCACTTTCACTCATTCCAAAAACTTTGGCACACATACCCATGTTGATATGCTTTGTTTGTGTAAATAGTTTGAGTAGTTTGCTTGCAAATTTGTGTTCATAAAATCTGATCTATACTTGCGTAGATATTCATCACTATTTATAAAATTCAAATTACAGTAAACTTCTAATCCCCATACAAGGGATTAGTTGGGGCTTTCATGCACATGGCGGCCTTGCCGCTCGCGAAGAGCCTCAACCCATTACTTTGGTTTGAATGGTGTAAATGTTTACTTGTAATTAATTAATTTTGTCATATTTTTATTGTATAATTTCATTCACTAATCTATAGGTGGCTGCCCCTAAAGGGGCCATGCAAAAATTAGCAAACTAAGTACACTCAAAAATCCACAAAACACTTGAAAACAATTCAAGGGTCTGCCCCATACACTCAAAACAAAACTTGTACTATTTATCTACATACATATACATATTATTTAGCCGTGACATATATGTCACATACCTATTTACTTTTTTTTTGTATAAAGTTTTAGAGAGATTTCAAATTCAGTGACCAGGAGGCACACTTGTGAAATCAATACGTGACCTCGCCACATGGATGGTCTGGTATTTCATTTCAAGCAATTTCAATTTTGTAGGATACTAAGAGTCAAAGTTGAGGAGTCTTCATCAGGAGCCCCTCAGAAGTTGTCTAGTTAGTATAAATCGAGTGGTCTTTCCTTAGTACCAGACGGTCAAGGAGTTGAATAGATTAGCTTGGTTGGAATACTATTATGCTTGTGTAAGCTCACTAAAACTCCCTTTAGGTAGTTTATGGGCTTGTTCCTTTTCACAGGTATCCTTCTTCCATCCAAGCGGCTTAAAGAGCTCGAAAGCACTAGAGACGAGAAGTGGTTAATCCCTGCTTCTCTGAACTGCATGGGAAACTCTTCAACCTAAAGATCGTGGTCTATTAAGACTACTCCTGTTATACTAGTTGGCACAGTTCCGGGGTGTGTTTGCTTGATTGGGAAAACCTTCAAAACAGTGTGGTGGCCAAGGCATGTGTTAATAACAAAAAAATCACCAATAAAATACATTTAAAGTCAAACCTTTCGCCAGTCCACCCTTCACCCACGAACTAAAATTGAAGTTATAAATACTTTCCCTTATAACATAGTTGTAACAACTTGTAAAAAGGTTGTCCATCTCCTTTTATAGCCCCCTTTTTTATTTGACAATCCTCTGGGATCGCTTCCCGGGTCACCCTTGGGGGTATCAAGCCATTTTGAGCTTGTTTCCATGTGTTAAAAGCTTCAAACAACTTGTTGTTCACAATTTAAAACCACTTAAAAGGACTTGGTTGTATCTTTTAAGCTCATGTTTCACCCTTGTTTTGCACTCTTTCACTTGAGGCATTCATTGGTTAATTGTCCAAGACCCTGGTTTACCCCGGGAACCCATTATGGGCCATTTTCCAATGCTTTAAGGGAGTGAACAATGTGTTTTTTGCTTTATTTATTTCATTTTCCTAAAAATTAGCGAGCTTATTTTCATCCTATTATCCATAATTTTCACCCCCCAGGCCATTTTGGCCATCCAGGAAGCTAAGGGAGGACAACTCCTAGGGTGGGTGGTCTTGAGAAAGACTTCATGTAAGTCTTTCACCTCTCCTTTTTCCCCTTCATTACCACCTCAGGAGAAGGACCACCTGAGGTGCGGGTAGTCTCTACCTCGTGTTGAGCTATCAAAAAGGTTGTAACTGGCTTCACAGTCAGATAGGTCAGATCTATCCTAACTGATAGATTTTTCTTATAACATGGGGGTTGAGTTTCCACAAGAGAGGGGAGGGTCTAAGAAGGGGTCAAAGGGGGAATTATTCATGTGTATTAATCCAAACCCACCTTCTAAAATTATCATTGTGTATAAACCTTCTATTTATATTTCAGTGTTCCCAAAGCCATCATAAACACATGTAGGAGGGTTGGTGTGAAAAGTCACATCCTATAAATATGAGAGCATGGGGGATAAGTAGAATCAACATTGGGGAATGTGAGAGTCAACATGCATGGGGGGGAAAGGAATTTCATCTAGGAAAAGAGGGCAGTTTTTACATGAATGTTTTGAGATAGCAAGAGAGTGCAGAGTGTTGGAGCTTGAAGCCAACCATAGTGGGCATGGGTGGTACATGTTTGGATTTTCAAATGCATGAAGAAGAATGATATTAGGCCTATATAGTGAAATGTTTTGAGATCAATTACCCTACAACAATGAGATTTTCATGTTGTAGCTGAAATCCCTAAAGTCCGCGACAAGAGAGATTCCTATCCAACCTATGATGGAGCCTTGGAGGGAAGTGGGAAGGCCTAAGGAATTGTGTGCAATGAAGGGGAATCCCATTCCTTGGGTTGTGCAAGTTGAGAGGAAGAGATTTGGTGGATTGGGATAGCTGTAGGAAAATCAATTTGTTGTAGGTGAAATTGGGATGTGTGTGGAAGTGGAAAAACACCCTTTCTTGTGGAGTTGTAACCCCATTTTGGGGGTGATTTGTTGTTGAGACTTAGAGCAACAAATCTACGATTGGGTGGAATGTCCATGCCCTATAGTCGGTTGCACATTTGTTTTAAAAGATAAGTGTTTATCTTTTTTACATTATTTTTAATTATAGGTTTTGTTTACTATGCATATACATTGTTCTTGGGTAAATATATATGATGTTGAATATGAGTTTAATAAATTGCATTCATGTTTAAATTAATGTTCTTAGATGCATGGACATTTTTAACATGCTGCATATATTTAAATTAATTGGTATTAGAAAATTATAAATTGTTGGGTTTAGTAGTGGGGGACACTACAAAGTGGTATTAGAGCTTCTGGTTCAACACCAAGCTTGTATGTGCCAAGACTAGTGCTAATTTGGTATAAATTCGTTGTTGCAGAGTTTCACCTGTGATGGATTTGGGGTGAAATTGATGACACTGGAGTGAGATACCAAAAATTTATGAACAATTCAAGTCTAAATTTCCCTCAAAACCATCGAAGAGTTGATCAATGGCATCAATTTGCAGGTTGAAGAGTTAAATTTGGCTTGGAAGGTCAGATTTCTTGTTTTAATGGTGATGGAAGAGTTGGAGAATCAACGGCCTATATTATTTAAACATTAAGAATCAATAATTGAGATCCATTTTCTGGTTTAGAGAACTTCAACAAAGTTTGGAAAGTTTGATAAATCGATGACTAAGATTACTTTGATCTTGGAGATCAACAGTCCATATCCAATGCGAGTTTGGAAATAAATTCTAAGTGTATTGGAATCAACGAAGTGGGAGCAATGTTTGTTTGTCAAAAGAGAATATCCGATGGTCAATGGCCCATGGAGTTTGGAGTTTGGAGTTTGGAAAATTTCGGTGAAGTCTAAACAAAATTTAAAGAGAATTGATAATGGCCAATGGCTGATGTCCGATGGACGATGGAGTTTGGGTTTGAAAAATTTCAACAAATTCCGAGCAAAAGTTGAAAGGGAATCACTGATGGCCGATGGAGTTCGAGTTTGGTAAATATTGGCGAAGTCCAAACAAAATTTTAAAGGGAATCATTGATAGTCAATGATTGATGAAGGGTTTTAGATATCACCGAAGAAGAGGAGAAAAGGAGAAGAGAAGGAAAGAGAAAGATAAAGAAAAGAGAAGAAATAAAAGAGGAGAAAGTGAAGGAGAAAACAAACAATTTACAACAAAAAAAACTCTGGAGACAAAAACTTGTTTTGACCATAAAAGGAGCGTTTAAGCTGAGAATTAGATGAAATTTTAGTTGTGTTTCCGCAGTAATTAGGGCTATAAGAATTCTAGTGAGGGCCACTGGCTAATTCTGCTTAAATTTTCTAAAAAACAAAAATTAGTGACTTTCAAATATCTGGGTCGTGCTCAGTATCTAGGGCCCATAAAAAGGTGAAAATTTTATAGGGCACTCAAAAGGTAGGCACTAAGAGAACCATTTGGGCTCCTGGAAAAATTCAAAATGGATTGGTGTGGGGATACTTAAAAAGGGAAAAATCCACTATTCTCGGGCGCATTTAAGGGATTTTTGAAATCTTCAGAAGAGGAAAACAGACCCTAGATCACCAATCCAATTTTTTTTATTTAGTTTACATTTGTTCTACACATCAATCCAGAAAATTTTGTTCTGAGGTTGTTTCTCTCATTTTCGCTATGTTTGGGAGATAACCAATTTTGGCTAAAAATTCTAAGTCTGGAGAAAGTGCAAAAGCACAAAGTTGTCAATTCCAAATTTATATAGAATTTGACTATAGCATTGGATTCCAAATCCAAAAGTTGTTGTGTTCATAAATTCTATCCATTCCCGATATAAAAAAAAAAATGATTCCTAACTGATTTTCTTCTACATGTGGTAGAAAATGATCTCTTAGATAAATTGCAATAGTGAAAACAGAGCACAAATGAATTAAAAGAAATGACAAACTTTAGAAGGGTGTAACTTTTAGCTCATAAATGAGAATGAGGCATGAATATATGCATTGGAAATATAATTCAGAGAAGAATGTATCTAATCAATTAGAATTGGATTCCAATGCATCCATATGTATTATAAATCTAGTTCACGAATGACCTGCAATCTAATTAATGAAATGTTTTACAATATGCATGATTATAAAAATAATTATTACATGCACATTTCTTGTAGAATTAGAGGTAAAGGAAAACAATTTTGGTTCCTATATGAGGATTAGAGATATGGAGGATTCCCAAGGATCTTACAGCCATGAGGAGGACTCAGGAGGTCAGAGGTCTACATGTCATCATGGGAAATGCAGAGATTGAGTCCAATGGACATAAGGGAAAAGTGGATCTTGTAGAGTTGTTCATTGAGACTGAGAATCTTGCAAAAAGAAGTGCAAAGATATAGAGTATACAATGAAAGGATGATTAGATCTTAGAAAGAGATACTACAGATTCTGAATATGTTGCAGAGACAAGTCAATAATATTTTGGCACAAAACAAGTATCCAATGCAAGGAAAGTACAAACATTAAGATCTCATGATAGGAGGGATGATCATAGAGAATATAGATAATCAAGGAGTATCAACAGACATCATCACCATCTCTCACTCACCAAGACACTCGACTAGAAGAGTACATGCAAATTCAAGGTCGGAGAGTAGCCCAAGTGTGTCCCTTGTCCAAAGATAGAGGAGGAGGTCAGAGATAGATAATTTTCAAGGAGATTTTATGAAGATTAAGACTTCTAATTTTGATGGTGATCATAAGAAATATGAAGATGTAGAAGCACGGTTGTTGGGAATGAGGAAATATTTTCAATTTCATAACTATTCACCGAATGTAAAAGACATAATTGCAACCTACCTTCTTCAAGGAGAAACATCCATGTGGTGGGATAAACTCAAGCAAGTTAAACATCTTGATGAAAAGATAATTTCCTAGAAGCAATTCAAGAGATATTTATAGAAATAGTACTTGTCAAAGAATTATTATGAAAAGAAGATGAAAGTTTTCTTTGAACTTGAGATTATAAGTAGGATAATGGGTGAGTATGAGAGGATGTTCCTTGAATTGTTGAGGTATTTTGGCTTCATAAATTATGAGAAGGTTAAAATCCAAATATTTATGAGTGGGATACCTTCTTTCTATAGTGATAAAAACCAATTTGATGATCTTAGAGCCTTGGAAGAAGCCATAAGAAAAGATAAGTATCTTTGTGAACAGAGCAAAATAAGACCATCTTTTCAAAAGGATTGGGATGATAATAAGAGAGACAAGATGGATCAGAGGAAGAAAGGATTCAACCAAACATTTGTTACGAACAATTCTCAAGCATTTCAATAAGGGAAACCATCTCAAGGTGAGCATAAAATGACATATTCCTTGGCAAAAATGCTAAGACAACATCCCATAAAGTGTTGGGGATGTGAAGGAGACCACATGTACAAGGATTGTCCTCATAAGGGAGATAGGATGAAGGAGACCACGTGTACCTTCTTTCTATAGTGATAAAAACCAATTTGATGATCTTAGAGCCTTGGAAGAAGCCATAAGAAAAACTAAGTATCTTTGTGATTGGAGCAAAATAAGACCATGTTTTCAAAAGGCTTGGGATGACAATAAAAGATACAAGATGGATCAGAGGAAGAAATGATTCAAACCAACATTTGTTACGAACAATTCTCAAGCATTTCAATAAGGGAAACTAGCTCAAGGTGAGCATAAAATGACACATTCCTTGGAAAAAAATGCTAAGACAACATCCCATAAAGTGTCAGGGATGTGAAGGAGACCACATGTACAAGGATTTCCCTCATAAGGGAGATAGGATGAGGACTATGCAAAAAACTCAGTAATTTGATACAATGGATGATGTGGGTAGAAACATGCAAAGGATTTATGTAGCCTTGGACAATAGACAAGAAGACTACCAATCCCACATGATTGAGGTGGAAGGTAAGATTGATAATCAACCCATAGTTATTTTGATTTATTCTAGAGATAGTCATAGCTATATAGATCCAAAAATAGTTGAAAGGTTTAAATTGAAGAAACGTAACCATGAAAAGTCTTGGTTAATTTAGTTAGCTACTGGAACCAAGAGAAGGATCAATGATATGGTGAAGGATTTTCCAGTAAACATGAATGGAATTGGCACTAACGCAGATTTGAACATCATACCAATTAGCTCATAAGATTTCTAAATTGGTATGTATTGGTTGGACAAGCACCATGTTGTCCTAGATTGTTACAACAAGGATTTTGCATGCCTTTGTAGATTTTAACCTTGTACAATATTTTACTGCAAATAGATTTTCGATAAAAGAACAGAAAAGATACAATGGAAAATACACACATTACACAGAGATTTTTCCCCTGGAAACCCAAACCGGGAAAACCATCATATTCTATATTCATTCATAGTGATACATTGTGTACAATACAATATATATATAGGATCCAGCGGCATCCAAAACCCTAACCCAATAACCTGGATTAGTCAACAACCCTAATTCATTAACCAAAAATAGAAAACCATTGGCAAAAACCATGTGCTGAAAAACCTCCCAACAATGGACACGAACATTGAGGTGAAACGAAAAACGAGGCAAAAATGTGACACGTTTCCAAAGGAAAAAAAATTCTTGGGGGCGTTTCCCTTGAACCCTCACAAAGGGGAGATATCTCCCCCCTCAAACCCCCCTGTGGACTTGACGCAACATAGCAGACACTAGGACTAGTTGTGCAAAGAATACAAAACATACCAAACATTCTCCCACTTGTTGTTTTATTTGCATACAAGGGGTTACAAGGTTACATAGTCAACAATCCAGAGCAGCAATGCCCATGGATCCTCTACACCAAGAGAACTTCTCAGTGCTCACAAATTTTGTTAATGAATCTGCAACATTCTTCAAAGTGTCCACCTCCATTAGCAACACTTTCTTTTCTTCAACCATGTCTCTCACAAAGTGATATTGAATATCAATATGCTTTTCCTTTGAATGATAAGTCGGGTTCTTCGCCAGAAAAATTACACTATGACTGTCACAATCTATCCTTACAGCTTGTTGTACCAACCCAATACCTAAACAAAATATTTGTAACCATATTTCTTCCTTACTTGCATGAGTGGATGCCATGTATTCAACTTCTATAATTGAAAGTGCCACTACATCCTGTCTTTTGCTCATCCAACTGATTGCTCCTCCAAATAGGTTAAACACATACCCGGTTGTAGATCTACTATGATCTAGATCTCTAGCCCAGTCTACATCCACAAAGCCATGTATATCCAACACTCTATCCAATCCTGGTCTTCCTTGGTAGCATAATCCATAGCTAGCAGTGCCATGAAAATACATAAAAACCCTGTTGACTGATGTCCAATGCTCCTTCCCTGGTTTTGACATATACCTGCTCAAAACTCCCACTGCATGTGAAATGTTCGGTCTAGTACATACCATTGCATACATCAAACTGCCAATTGAACTTTCATATGGAACACGAGACATGTCCTCCTCCTCTTCATGTGTCTTGGTATACTGATCCACAGATAACTTTACACCAACATGAATAGGGACCTTGGCCGATTTACATTCCTGCATATTAAACCTCTGCAATATTGTCTCAACATGTTTTCTCTGATTTAACCAGAGTTTCCTCTTTTTCTGATCTCTTTTAATTTCTATGCCCAAAATGAAATTTGAAGCACTAAGATGCTTCATGTCAAATTTAGAGGACAACTGAGTTTTCACATCCTGGATAATCTTCTTGTTGTTTCCTATCAGCAACATGTCATCCACATATAAGACCAAATAAATAAAATGATCACCAATTAATTTAAAATACACAAAGTGATCCTCTTTGCTTCTTGTGAAGCCAAGTGCTAGCATAAAAGTAGCAAATTTTTTATACCACATCCTTGGTGATTGTTTTAAACCATACAGGGACTTTTTCAACTTTCATACCAGCTCTATGTTTCCCTTCACAGCAAATCCTTCTGGCTGCTTCATATATATTTCCTCTTCCAGATCCCCATGTAGGAATATTGTCTTCACATCCATCTGTTCTACTTCAAAATCAAATGCAGCAGCAACATACAACATAAATATTATAGAATTTGACTTGGCAACAAGAGAAAAAATATCACCAAAATCAATTCCCTCAACCTGGGAATAACCCTTTGCTACTAACCAAGCTTTGTATTTCTCCACTTTTCCTTTTGCATTCAACTTATTTTTAAATACCCATTTTCTACCAATGGGATTTCTTCTAGATGTTGGTTGTGGAGCCTGATTATCTTCCTAATTCAGAGGTCTTTGTTTTCAGCCGTGTTTATACCCCATGAAGTATTTACACCCCAAAAGAGTGTACACTCCTCCACGTGGGGGATCGTTGGGTATGTGTTATATTATTTGCATGGGTGTCTGTGTGGGCGTGTCAGATACAACAACTTCTCTTCCATGTGCGCCAGGTGCTTTCCTAAGGGGGGGCAAGTATGCCCCCCCTCGTTACGTGCAGCGTTTGGGGCAACGCCCCGAAATTTTTTTTTGGGCGATTTTTGCTATTTTTAGCGGATTTGTAAGTTAATCTCAGATTAAGGGATTAGGGTTTTTGTATCTACAAAATACCTAAAAACATTGTATATATTGTATGGCAAATGGTGAAATTTGATATAATGAATATAAGAAAGGTTTTCCCAGTTGAGGGTTTCCGGTATAAAATCTCTATGTACTCTGTGTATGAGCCATTGATATACTTTTGTATTGCTTAAGAATCTATATGCATTGCTTTACTTCATAGGTTTAAAACTTACATGGATTGCAGAGGGGGGTTAGCCCCTCTGAGGGGTCTGGGGGTTCCGGGGATGAGCGAGCCCCTAACAAGGGTTCGGGGGCGAAGTCCCTGAAGGAAAATTTTCTCTGTAAATGTATATTGTAATTTCATAGTAAATATTGACCATTCATTATAAGTTTGCAGATCTAACGGTAGAAGTTATGTTAGGTTTTGTTTTCCTAGAAGGAAACCCTCTTTTATGAGGGAAATGTATTGTGGATATGCATCATTGTGAATATTGTATTCTGAGTGAAAAGATTGTGAGAGAAAGAAGAGGATGTTACAGCAGGTGTGTTGTAGGTTGTATCCCTTCAATTGTTGGATAATAATAAAGGACCTGACAATTTCTCTGGTGGACGTAGCCCACACTAGTTAAACCACATATATATGTGTCTCTATTGTATTGTGTATCTTCTGTGTTTTATTTCTGCATTTGTTTTATTTTATTTCTCCACGATCCTATTTTTCTAAAAAATGGTATTAGAGTGAAATGTAACTCATAGGAAAAGAAGGTTTCGGGTTCGAGTGGGAGCAATGGCGAAAGATGGAAATTTTAGGGTCGAGAAATTTAACAATCAAAACTACCAGTTATGGAATATGCAGATGGAAGATTATTTATATCGGAAGGATCTATTCCTACCATTGGGTGGAATAAAAAAGAAGTCAACGGCCATGAAGAACGAAGAATGGGAGGTTCTTGAAAGAAAGGCACTAGGAACGATATGGCTGAGCCTGGCAGTGTTAGTGGCTTTCAATATTTCAAAAGAAAAGACAATGAAGGAATTGATGGATGCATTGGCTAAACTGTATGAAAAACCATCGGCATCCAATAAGGTATTTCTAATGAAGAGATTATTTAATATGAAGATTTCAGAAGGTGGGTCTGTTGCAGATCATTTAAATGAATTTAATATGGTTACTAATCAACTAAGTTCTGTAAAATTGGAATTTGATCATGAGGTCAGGGCTCTTCTAATCTTGTGTTCATTTTGAGAAAGCTAGAACAGCTTGGTCATGGTTGTAAGTAACTCTATCTCTGGTTCAAACACTTTAAAATTTGATGATGTTGTTGGTGTTATCCTTAGTGAGGAAATGTGATGGAAAAGCACGGGTGAAACGTTAGGTAATGCATTAAAAATGGAGAATAGGGGAAGACAAAAGGATAGAGGAAAGGGATTAGGGAACCACAGGAATTCTAGGAAGGGAAGATCCAAATCCAGATTTGGAAAGATAGAGTGTTGGAATTGTGGGAAGAAAGAAAATCTAAAGAAAGACTGCAGAGCTCCAAAGAAACAAAGAGATGGACAGGAGGAGAAAAATCAAAAAGCAAATGTAATAGGTGATGTGTTACAAGATGGTTTGATTATTTCTGTAGATAATATTTCTGAGTCTTGGGTAGTAGATTCAGGGGATTCATTTCATGCCACACCCCATAGGAAACATTTTCTAGATTATGTTCAAGGTGATTTTGAATAGGTTCATTTGGGTGATGATGCACCATGCAATTATTGGAATGGGAAAGGTAAAAATAAATCAAAACAATGGAAACCAATGGTTGTTGAAATAGGTAAGACATGTTCCATATCTAAGGAAAAATCTAATTTCATCAAGGCAGTTGGAAAGTGAAGGTTGTATATCCATATTTACAGATAAGGTGTGGAAGGTCACCAAAGGATCATTGGTGATAGCAAAAGGAGAGAAGGTAGGTACAATGTATTTATGTATTGTTAATACTGACTCTTCTATCTCTTTAGAGTCTACAGGAGTGAATACAGTACTATAGAATCATAGGCTTGGACACATAAGTGAGAAGGGGATGCAAATACTTCACAAAATAAATTTGTTGCCAGATCTTAAACAAATTGATTTGGATTTCTGTGAGCACTATGTTTATGGAAATCATAAGAGAGTCAGATTTCTTAAAGTCAGAAAAGAAAAGAAAAGTGAAATGTTAGAGCTTGTGCATACAGATGTATGGGGACCAACTCAAGTATCATGTCTTGGTGGATCTCATTATTATGTTACTTTTATTGATGATGCAACTAGAAAAACTTGGGTTTATTGCATTCGACAAAAATCTGATGTTTTTGATACTTTTAAGAAATGGAAAGATTTGGTTGAGAATGAGACATGAAAAAGGTTGAAGTGTCTTAGATCAAACAATGGAGGTGAATATTGCAGCAAGGATTTTGATGATTATTGTTCATACCATGGGATTAGTAGAGAGAAAATAGTTCCAGGAACACTACAAGAAAATAGTGTGTCAGAAAAGATGAACAGGAAAATCATGGAGCGTGCGAGTATGAGATTGCATGTTGGTTTGCCCTTACAGTTCTGGTTAGATGTTGTAGATTTTTTTGTTTACTTAATAAACAGAGGACCTTTAAGATATTTGGATGGTATAATTCCAGAGAAGGCATGGATAGGTAAAAAGGTAAACTATTCTTTTTTGAATAATTTCGGTTGTCGATCATTTGTCCATATTGATAAAGAAAATAGAACAAAGCTTGAGGAAAAATCCAAGAAGTGTACCTTTATTGGATACAGTGTTAATAATTTTGGTTATCGTTTATGGGATTATGAAAATAAAAAAATAATTAGGAGTAGAGATTTCATATTCAATGAGAAGGTCATGTACAAAGATCATTTGCAAGGAAAGAAATAGGAAAAAGAAAAACCAGAATACACAGTGTTTGATGAGATCACTAAAAAAGAAATTCCAAAGGTACCAGAAAATCAAAATGTACAACAACAGGATCAGCAGGTACCTCAAACTCCTGCAAGTGTAGTTAGAATATCTACCAGGTTAAGTAGACCCCCTAAACGATACTCTCCTTCATTTTATTATTTATTGTTGATTGATTCTGGTGAACCGGAATGTTATGAAGAGGCAATGCAGATAGACATTAAAAAGAAATGGGAGCAAGGCATAAAAGAGGAAATGGATTCCTTGGTGAATAACTAGACTTGAAACTTGGTTCAGCCGCCTGCAAGAAAAAGAGCATTGCAGAATAAATGGGTTTACAAGTTGAAGGAAGAAGACGGAGGAAAAAAGCGATACAAGGCTAGACTTGTTATAAAGGGGTTTGCACAAAAGAAAGGTGTAGATTTTGATGAAATATTTTCTCATGTTGTTAAAATGACTTCAATTAGGACTATTTTAAGTCTTGTGGCAGTAGAAGATTTGAATCTTGAACAATTAGATGTAAAAACAACTTTTCTCCATGGGGATTTGGAGGAAGAGATTTATATGCATCAGTTGTTCATTAAGGTTGGTTGTCATTGATGTCAACCCTTGAACAAAGCCCCGTAGAAAAAATGTTTGGGTAATGGAACTAAGATTGTTTGATGTAAATATGACTCATTATTTTCTTGTCATGGTTGATAAGAATTAAATATGGATGAACTCCAAAGTGGTCCCCTTATGGTGAAAGCCCTCATGAGAAGACGCTTTGCGGAGTAAGGGAACCCATGATTAATTGTGGAATAATGAGATGAAGGAAAATGAATTTGTCAGGTAAACTATCCTAGATTGATAGTGCTTGTCATGCCATTTCCAATGGTATGTATAACATCACATAACTCCTCACGGTTAGAGAGTTATGACCATGTGAAGTTGGAGAACCCAGGTTTGGGTAATGGACCCAAGTTTTTTTGATGAGTAATTGTCTGGTTTTTGCTATATTTGAAGTTAATAATATTCTATATGGATATTACATGTTATTCCATTTCTGGTGGTATGTGTAATGTCACATAACTCCTCACGGTTTGAGAGTTATGACCTTACGAAGTTGGAGGACCCTCATATGTCATCTAGAAGCCCCAAAAGGTCAAAGT
>JZKD02S2017616.1:428557-452220 GCA_000966675.3 Picea glauca | reverse complement strand
TTATACAACTTGGAAGATGGACATTTGAAGTTGGAAAAGATACACACTAACCATAATCCTAGAGACATGTTAACTAAGGGAGTAACCAGGGAGAAACTGAGTTCCTTCTCATTTTAAGTTGGTCTTAAAGCATGAAGATGAAGATGAGAAATTTTCCAGATCCAAGAAGTTTCATAGTCTAGTAGATGAAACAGCGTTGGAGTTGTTGAGATCAGTCTCCAAGTGGGAGATTGTTGGTTGTGGAGCCCGATTATCTTCCTGATTCAAAACTCTTTATTTTCAACCGTGTTTATACCCCATGAAGAATTTACACTCCTCCACGTGGGGGAGTGCAGAGGGGGGTTACCCCCTCTGTGGGGTCTAGGGGCAAGCAGGCCCTCAACGAGGGTTTGGGGGCAAAGCCCCTGAAGAAAAAAATGTTTGGTAAATGTATATTGTAAGTTCATAGTAAATCTAGACCATTCATTATAGGGTCACATATCTAACGGTAGAAGTTATGTTAGGGTTTTTTTCCCTAGAAGGCAACCCTCTTTTACCAGGGAAATGTATTGCAGCTATGCATTATTGTGAATATTGTATTCTGAGTGAGGAGACTATGAGAGAAAGAAGAGGAAGTTACAATGGGTGTGTTGTAGGTTGTATCCCTTCCATTGTTGGATAATAATAATAAAGGAAGGAGCTGAAAATTTCTCTAGTGCGTGTAGCCCACACTGGGTGAACCACGTATATCTGTGTCTTTGTTGTATTGTGTATCTTTTGTGTTTTATTTCTGCATTTGTTTTATTTTATTGCTCCGAGATCTTGTTTTTCTAACACCAGTTGGCAACTCCACTAGATCCGAAGCCTCACTCTTATCCAAGGCTGTTATTTCTTCATCCATGGCATTTTTCCAAAGCTTTCCATCCTCTGAATCCACTGCCTCCCGCACAGTTCTAGGATCATCATCAGTAATAGACAAAGAAAAATTTGAACAAAAATCAGATGGAATATACCTTTCTTGTAGCCTTCTTTCTCGAACCGATCTCCTCAATACTTGAGTATGAGGATCTTGTTCTTCTGATTCTTGTTCTTCTGTAGAGTCTGATTCATCATCCTTTAAATCAAATTCTATTTTATATGGTTCTTCCTTACTTGGTAGGACTTCCTTTTTAACAACATCCTTCATTTCTCTAAATACCATATTTCGGCTATACACAAACTTCTTAGTTTCTGGGTTCCAAAGATTATAACCTTTGAGACCATCTTTATACCCAATAAAGATACACTTTTCAACCTTCTTATCTAGCTTACTCATATTTTCCTTTGGAGCATGAACATAGGCCTCACAACCAAATACCTTGAGTTGTGTGAGAGAAGTTTTCTTACCAATCCATACCTCTTGTGGAGTCTTTTCATCCAACGTTGATGAGGGTGACTTGTTGACCAAGGTGAACATGCAGTACCCAGTGCCTCTACCCAGAATTCTTTCCCTAACTCGGCATCATTGAGCATGCACCTTGCTTTTTCCATCAGTGTTTTATTCATCCTTTTCTGCAACTTTATTATGTTGAGGTGTGTATGGAGTATTTTTCTGCCTTGCTATACCGCATTTCTTAAAAAATTATTCAAATTCATTCCTGCAGAACTCTCTACCATTATTTGTCCTCAAGACCTTAATTCTTTTCTTTGTTTGATTCTCAACAAGAGCCTTAAACTCTTTAAACCTGTCAAAGACTTCAGATTTCTTCCTGGGGAAATATATCCAAGTATTCCTTGAGAAGTCATTTATAAATGATACATAGTACACAGATTTTCCCAATGATGGAACTGACACGGGTCCAAACACATCACTGTGAACTAACTGTAAAATTCCTTCTGCCCTCGTTGCACTAGAGGGGAATTTTACCCGATCATGCTTCCCATACACACAATGTTCACAAAAATCAAAATCTAGAGAGCAGTTAGACATACCTTCAACCATACCTTTATTGTGTAGTAGTCGAAGACCTTTCTCTCTGATATGCCCTAGTCTTTGATGCCACAGCATAACATTTTCTCCAGATAATGTAGGATTTCTTTCATCTTCAACTCCAATATCAGGAATAATGGAACTATTACACCCATCACTAATAGTGTTTCCTTGCATCTTATAAAGAGTTCCAAACTGAACTCCCTTCAGCAACACCATTTCTCCTTGAACCATCCTACAGGTTTCCTTTTCAAATATTATTTTTACCCTTGCATCATCCATTTTACTTATAGAAATCAAATTTATGGCCAAACCTGGGATGTGCAGAACACCGAGTAGTGTTCTAATCCTTCCATCTATGACCCTCAACTTGAATTTTCTTCATCCTATGAATTTGGTTTTCGATTCATCACCTAGGAAAACAGTACCTCCATCATACATTTCATATTCACAAAACCACTCCTTGTGGGGAGTCATATGAAAGGATGCACCTGAGTCAACCAACCATGCCTCATGATCTGCATGTGTTCTTGAAGAATCTAAGTACACATCCCCTCCTTCTTCCTTGGAGGTCTTTTCTTCTATAGAAGGAGCTTCTTTAGATCCCTTATTTTTCTCAATTTTGGATCTACACTACTTCTTGTAGTGCCTTTCTTTTCCACATATCCATCATACCTTTACAAACTTTTTGAGAGATTTAGATCTACCCTTAGACTTAGATCTCCCACTTAAGGACTTAGATATGTTTCTTTCCTGGAGCGTCCTCCTGCAAATAATGCATATGTGTTATGTACTTCCATGTTCTTCTATCTCATCTCCTCCAATAACAAGGATGAGAGCACTTCATCAAAATTCAAGGTAGTTTTATTACTACATATGGAAACAACCAAACTATCCCATGAGTATGGTAAAGAGAACAGTAAAATGATACACTTATCTTCATCTAAAATTTTAATCTCAACAGATACTAACTGACTTACCACAGTATTGAAGGTGTTCAAATACTCTACAACCAAGTCTCCATCTCTCATCCTCAGGTTATATAGCTTCTTTCTCAGGAAAAGTTTATTTACTAGGGACTTAGATTGATACAACTTCCCCAACCTATCCCATAAATATTTGGTTGTAGCTTCCTCTGACACATTCAATAATATTGAATCTGAGAGACAAAGTTGGATTGTTCTCTTCGCCTTCCGATCCAACTTTTTCCAGTCATCTGTTGAAGTTACTTTAGGTGCAGTACCTGGATCCACTGATCTCTGTCCACCAACAGATCTTCCATCTTGAGATTCCACAACTCAAAACTTTGCCCATTAAATTTCTCAATCTTTATTTTCGTACTACTCGCCATTTCTTTTCACATGAAAAATTAATACCACAGATCTCCCACTGTAACAAGGCTTATCACAATCCTGAGCCAAACCCTTGACCACAAAAGCATCCCCCTGAAGCCAACAAAACTCTGATACCAAATATAGATTTTAACCTTGTACAATATTTTACTGCAAATAGATTTTCAATAAAAGAACATAAAAGATACAATGGAAAAAACACACATTACACAGATATTTTTTCCCTGGAAACCCAAACTGGAAAAACCATCATATTCTATATTCATTCATAGAGATACATTGTTTACAATACAATATACATATAGGATCCAGCGGCATCCAAAACCCTAACCCAATAACCTGGATTAATCAACAACCCTAATTCCTTAACTGGAAATAGAAAACCATCGACAAAAACCATGTGCCAAAAAAACACCCAACAATGGACATGAAAAACGAGGCAAAAATGAGACACATTTCCTGAGGCAAAAAAAATTCTCGGGGGCACTGTCACCCCCCTGCGACCCCCCTCAAACCCCCATGCACGCCTGGTGCAACGTAGCTGACACTAGGGCTAGTTGTGCAAAGAATATAACACATACCCAACAACCTTGATGAGGAAGGGAACTCAAGGACGATGCAAGTTATTCCAAGGCCTATATCTGTTAAAGAGATTTGAACATTGTAGTTGAAAAGAAGTTTTAGAAAAGGGTGCCAGATATATGCAACCCATATGGAAGAGCCAAAAAAGGATAAGGAGACGAGTCTTGAAGATTATCCAGTCTTGAAGGAATATGAAGATGTGTTTGGGGAATTTCCAAGGCTGCCACCAAAGAGAGGTATCGACTTCTCTATTGGCATAATTCCTAGAGATGCCCTGGTGTCGAAAACACCCTACAAAATGAGCACATCAGAGCTAAAAGAGTTGTAGATGCTGCTAGAAGAATTATTGAAGAAGGGGTACATATACCCAAGTGTTTCGCCTTGGGGTGCCCCGGTACTCTTTGTGAAGAAAAACGATGGAACTCTGAGGTTGTGTGTTGACTTCAGACAACTTAATAAGGTTATTGTAAAGAACTAGTACCCTCTACTAGTGATTGATGATGTTTTTATCAACTAAAAGGAGAAAAGATATTTTTCAAGATTGACTTGAGATTGGGTTATCACCAAGTAAGAATCAGAGAAGAAGACACCAGAAGGATAACATGCAGCACACGATATGGTCATTATGAGTTCATGGTGGTGCCATTTGGCTTGAAAAATGCACCAACTAATTTTGTGTGTCTAATGGATGGAGTGTTCAGAAATTGCCTAGACAAATTAGTCATTATCTTCTTGGATGAAATTTTTATCTACTCCAAGACAGAGGGGCATGAGCAACATTTGAAGATGGTACTTCAAGTGTTGCGAGAGCACTAATTGTATGCCAAGTTAAACAAGTGCACTTTCTATCAAAGGAAAATCCATTATTTGGGTTATATCATCTTAGAGGAGGGCATAGCAATGGACCCTGAAAAGATTGAAGCAATCAAAAGTTGGCCAATGCCGAAGAATATTTCAGATGTGAGATATGTTATGGGTTTAGCTGGTTAATATAGGAGATTCATCATGGTTTTCTCCAATATTGCACACCCGATAAGATCCTTGCAAAAGAAAGGAATGAAATTTGAATGGACTACCAAGTGTGAGGAGTGTTTCCAACATTTGAAGGAATTATTGACCAATACACCTATTCTAAAGGTTGCAGATCCAAATGAGGATTTTTTTGTGTGCACAAATGCATGCAAGGAAGGGCTTGGTAGAGTCCTTACACAAAATGGGCATGTCATATGTTATGAGTCAAGGAATCTTAAATTCATGCCTTAAAAATGTGGAGGGGTTATCTCATGGGAAAAAAAACTGAGTTGAAGATAGATCATAGTGGTATGAAACATTTGTTTGAGCAACCTGCACTAAATTCCAAACAAACTAGATGGTTGGACTTTCTCAACGAATATGATTTCGATATCAAACACATCAAGGAGAAATAGAATAAAGTGGTTGATGCACTCAATAGAAGGGTGCATGAAATGAATGCTACAACCATAAGCATGTACAATTCATATTGAAAAAGAATAATTTATAAGTTGTAGCATCAGATCAACATTATGTACAAGTTAAAGAAAGTTTATAGCAGAGCAATGTACAATAGAAAGGTAAAGATTAAAAGATGGAAGAATATGGAATTCTCTTATACATGAAAAGATTTTATGTTCCTAATTATATGGAATTGAGAAATTTAGTTTTAAAAGAGATTCACAACGTACCATATGTTGGACATCCAGGATACCAGAAGACAATTGCAACAATAAAAGTCCAGTATTTTTAGCTTGGAACGAAGAAGGATGTGGCGGATTACATATCCAGGTGCATGGAATGTTAGAAAGTGAAGACTAAACATAGGCATCCAACATGATTATTACAACCATAGCCCATTCCTGAATGGAAATGGGAGGTAGTTACAATATATTTTATCACCAAGTTGCCAAAAATAGAAAGGCATCATGACTCCATCACGATAGTGGTGGACAAGTTTACAAAGGCTTCACATTTAACACTAATAAAAACAACTCACACTGAAACCAATATTGCAGAGATTTACATGAAGGAAATTGCTAGGCTACATAGTGTACCTAAGGCAGTAATGTCAGATAGAGATCCCAAGTTCACTTCTAATTTTTGGAAGGGGTTGTTTAAGGGACTTGGGACTAATTATAATTTCATCACGTCATATCATCCAAAGTCAGATGGGAAGACAAAGAGAATTGACCGAATAATTGAAGACATATTGAGGATATATGTAATGGACAAGCCCTCCAAGTAAGAAGACTAACTTCATCTAGTTGATTATGCTTATAATAATGGGTACCGAGAATCGTTGAAGATGATCCCATTTGAAGCCTTGTATGGAAGGAAATGTAACACACTAGTAAATTAGGACAACCCAGCGGAAATAGTAGTTATTGGGACAAAATTGTTAAGGAAAATGGAAGAGTAAATGGTAAATATCAAGCATAATTTAGAGGTTGCACAGGAAAGGAAAAATAGTTATGTTGATAATGTTGGATTACTGAGAGGGGGGGTGAATCAGTAATAGATAAATTTAATCCTTTTTAACCATAAAATGCAAGTGTTATATCAATGTAGCATTATCATTCAATAGTTGCAGAGTAAATAAACAATGAACAAATGAGCAATCATATACATACACAGTGCACTAGTGTGTTTACGTGGAAACCCAAAGCTGGAGAAAACCGCGGAATGCTTTTTCTTATATGTCTTTAAGAATTACATTCATTGGAAGCACCAACTTCCTTTGTTTTCCAGCTGCAACTGGAAGGAGGCTCCAACCCCCTATTTTCAGGCTACAGCCTAAGGGAAGATTGTTGGCACAAGGGCAGACCCAAGGTTCAATGATACAAGAGCGCACCAACAAAACCCTAACTGTCGGCCCTTTCGACAACACCTACAAAGCAAGTGAAGTCTCACTCGAGGTAGAGGCAGGGGTGGTTGCAGGATTCAAGCATCTGCAACCTTAGTTAGGACACAGATCTATGATTATACTACTTAATAAAATATTCAGCACCTTTAGTTCCTTAACATGCAATCATTATCTACTTCACTGGTAAAATAGAGCTTCACATCCGTCACAGAGATCTTAACCCACTTAATCACTTAGCATCAACATATTATTCAGATCTAACAGATCAAGCACTTAGCACATACATATAGGTCATAACTAACTTTCTCACATATAATAAGCACCAAGCATGAATAGATCTATCTATCAAAGCACTTAGCATATAACATACGAACACATAAAGATAAGGCACAAAGCAAGATGGCACATTGTTTACGTGGTTCACCCCCACCCTAGGGCTACGTCCACCAACTCTTCTCCTTTATTATCTCGGTCAAGTAGTTACAGCACAGAGCCTAAACAATCCTTACTCCACACAGGATAGAAGATCTGTGTAGCTCACTAGATCCTTCTTCATGCGTTACATCACTAAGTCTTTCTCAATCTGTCACAACCACTTGCACTCAACTTCGCAAGCCTCTTACAATCATGCATAAAGCATCCAAACCCCTAGTTTCACTTAGCATACATCCATATCACTTAGGTCTATCACTTAGCCATTCATCTCTATTACTATCTTTCTAGCCTAGGCATCTATTTATACACAAAATAGGCCTAAACATGGGTGAACCCATGGGCCGACATCCATTTCCTATTACATATTCCCAAAAACCCAAAAAGGGGCCCAAAAGGGGGTCGAGATCCCTTGATCTCTGCTTCATCTTGCGCTCCTCCTTCGACAGGATGTCGAAGTACCAAAATAGGTCAACATGACCAAGAAACTCCCAAAACTTGGTCAAGGGCCAACAGGCCCCCAACACTCACCTATGACTCATCCTACGTCACTTCGGCCTGACTAATTCTACCTCGAGCACCTCGAGCTTGGCTCGAGATGCTTCGACTTGCTTCTTTGTTGTAGCCTCTTGCTTGGTGAAATCCTAGATTAGTGCGTCACTCACCATTCCTTCCAGGCGATGCTCTGATGTGAGGACGATCTGTTCAAGATTTTCTCCTTGGCTCTCGATCTCTGTGAATAATAGGCATGCTTGATCTTGCACGGGTTGAAGTCATTGAGTGACATCCATCACTTTACTTTGAATCATATGAACCTGATGTTGGGTTGTGCATTGTTCATGCATTCTCTATCCTGTCTAAAGTGGACAGGGATTTTAGTTGTACCTATAGTGTATCTGCGTGTTGTTTTTCTTCTTAGAGCTGCGACTCTAGCATCTGCAATTCTGGATTCTTTGTAAGGTTCTCATATGTCTGGGCACTCTGGTTTCTTAGCTTCTTGAACTCCAAGGCAAGAGGTTTTAATCTGCCAACTGCATTGTGAGCAATTGCTTCTCGCTGGTCTCTTATCTTCTGAGGTGTTTTGGGTACAGCGTGGAGCTCTAGATCTGCTCCGGGTGTAGCTTCTAGATTACCTCTTCCAATTGTTCCACCTATTGTGGAACTTGTTCCTCAGTATAGACTTCAATGATTTTCATAGAGCGAAGTGCTCTGTTGACCCTTTCCTTAACTTCAAGTTGCTCAGCGAGAAACTATTCCTTTTCTTTATGCAAATGGGTTTTTTCGTCATCAAACTTCTCTTGCATAGCATTCTTTTCTGGTTCTGCATTGTTGCATTGTTCTAGCAGATCTCCCTGTGCTTGTGCCAAAGAGTGGGTGGCTTGTGTTGTCTCCTCTTGTTCTCATTGAAGGAGATATTTGACCATATCAACAATCCGGTGGAGTTGAGTTGGCTCATCTCCTATTTCTGGTGTTACTGCCATGAGGGGCACAGTGGATACTGCGTGGCTGGACTGTAGTGCCTGCTGCACTTCTTGAAGTTTGGCCTTGATGTGACTAAATACCTCCTCCTGCTTGACTTCCTACTTCTCTACTATCTCTATCGAGGCATCATTCAATGCAGTGACAATGAAGTCAAATTCATCTGAGGTTAAGGTGGTCTCAAACTTGGTTCTGGTGGCTTTCATTTTCTTCCTTGAAGAAGGTTTCGGAGGGGAAACCTTCCTTTTCTTCAATGGATCCTCCTCATTTCTTGGCAGTGTAACCTCGACTTTCTTCTATTCAGGATCTATACCATCTACCTCATCATTATTACCTTCGTGCTCTGGTGAGATAGAAGTCGTCTTTGTTGAGGTACTATCGATGTCTTGAGCCTCGTCCTTCTTCTTTGTCTGGCTCAGCCCGGGTGTATCTTGCACTGTTTCTAGGCTGTCTACATCGAACATCTTTGCGGGGTCCACTAGAACAAGGAAGTCCATCGACCATTCCTTGGTAATTTCCTCCAAGTCATCCTTCATTAACTTGTAGTATGACTGCAGTTGTTGGTGATGCTCATCAACACGTGTGGTGATATAAATGAAGTGGCAGTTCGTGTTGAATTTCATCAAGGGTCTAAATCTGTGAAGTGTGTTCGGGGTTATGCGAGACGTGGCATGTATGTCTACCTTCAGCTGGTTATAGTAAGTGTGTAAAATGGCATTGGATTTCCATTGCTTGTTCATGTTGTTGGAGTACCACAGTGTACTGAACTTCGCGGCCAGTGGCTCAATGGGCTCGATGTCTGGGAAGGTTTCACCTTCCAGTGTCTCCCATGCAGTGAATGCGATCAATATGAGAAGCCAGTTGAAGTGGAACTCATACCCTTGATCTTATGCTTCCCTGCAGTCCAATTCAAGCTAGTTCACCAAGTAATTTGCCCAATTCATATGTAGGCCCTCTGCTCACTTCCCTGTGAGTTCACCTACAAATCCAGTTACTTGGTTCAATCGGTTCTTGCAAACTGATTGAACTAGCTTGCCTGCAATCAACTGACAGGAAAGGCGCACTGCATTGTTTTGGATATAGGCTACCGTGTAGCCTCGCGTGCCCTTTTCTACATCTCTGTATGTATCCTTTATCCTCTGGGTGAGAGCGTGATCTACGATCTTCCCAGGGTAAAAGTCTTATGGGTCGGGGCCCTACATTCTTATCCCTATGATTCGATTGATCAAGGTAAGATCCACTGTGATGCGACGGTTCAACCATAAGTATCCTCCATGATAGCAGGACAGCAACAACTTGATGCATACGTTCACTTCATGATGCCTCCCGGAATGATGAATCTTCATTACATTGAGTAGGGTTGACTGCGTGAGGTTCTGGGTCCATGATTGAGCGATAATATTGGAGTTCTTTCCTTTTGTCTACATCAGGTATTTATGGGGGGTGAGCATACTATAAACTTTCTTGTCGTCGAGGTTGAAGTCACTAAACTTCAACGCTGCGAGCTTATCCTGGTCGACACAAACTGTGTGCACCCCTTTCGGAAGATACGCAGTGATCAAAGCATACTCTAAGTCTCTGGGTACACTATCTCGATTGATGGCACCTCTTATAGGTGGTAGATAGGCAGGTAGGATTCTCGGAATCAGTTTAGCATTCGCAATATCGTCTCGGTGCTTGGTGCACTTCTCATTGGTCGGTCGGGATGGACCGGCTCGAGTAGTGGACGAAGAGGCCTACAGTCCTCTTTTTTACAAGGCTTGTACACCCGTAGACACCCCTCTCTCTGACATGACTCTCTTGATCATCAAGTCGATCAGAACCTCTTCAACAACTTTCTCTGCAGTTCTCAATGCTTGCGACACATGCACTCAGGATAAACAATTTGCAGGATCGGAGAACAAATCGGACATGGTAATGAGATAGAGAATGAGGGCACAATGATCACTGTATAAACTCATTTTAGGCTGTGGGCTCGAATTCTTGATTTGGCAAAAGTGTTCTCGATGCATGGTGCGATGAGCTAAATAGGTAATTCGACAATATTTGGCTTGCAACGGGTATGAGCCACCATTAACTCCTGTTCGATCCGTTATGGCACAGTCCAATGGTTGGATGACAAACATTTATTTCTTTTCTATCCATTCGGAGTTTGAGTCGAACGGTTATATCGGTCCCAATGGCTATATTGCTTCATCATGGTGAAGTACTCTATGTCGCAATTCTGATATTTCAGTGAAGCTCCAATTCTACAATTTTTCATTATGCGAGGTCTCTTCTAGAACCTCTTATAACCTTTCAGTATTAGCCCTTTTCTTTCTTAACTTTCTATCCTTCTTTCCAGTGATCTTCATCTTGGTAATGAATTTCTCATTCTGATTATTTTCTTCTTTGGTCTTAGTTACTTCGCATTGTTGAAATTTTGTCCTAGGGTTCCTGTGTAATACTTATTCCTTTTCTGGGATAGGTAATTCAGTCTTCTGAGGATCCTCTAGTGTTCTCTTAGCCTCAACATCCGAGTTTCTAGTATTAAATATCTGTGATCTACTCTTATGTTCCTCAATTAAGTGCATGATCCTTCTGGTCATAAAGTCTTTTAACTCTTGCTTCTTCTGTTCCAAACTTCTTCTTCCTCCTTTCGTCTGGCTTGATCTCTAGTAATCCAAGGTTTTCCTATTAGCATGGTAAACGAGGCTCTGTCTTCAGAAAATTTAATAATCTCAAAGTCCTCTTCTGTTGAGGTTCCATTGACAGTCATAGGTATCCGGGTGAGCCTTCCACATAAGTTTACTAGCTTTCCTCTGAATAAACGTATTCCTCCTGGGGAAGGGATCATAGCAGGCCTTCCTATGTCTTCCCAAGTTTTTTCTTACATAATATTCATCTGTGTTTCCTCATCTAGTACACGGTCAATGTCAAAGTCCCCTATTCTTGCTTCGATGCATTCCTTCTCTTTGAAGATCTCTGATAAGTTGACATGTCAGTGGTCATTCAGGGTTTCTTTTATTTGTATCCATACTTTCTCTTATTCTTGTTGGGGTTCTGCCTTTTCTGGATCTGCCTTAGGGTTCTCTTGACTCAGGTGCATTCCTTCAAGCTTAGCAATCATTCTAGGGAAATCCAACACTTCATGGTCCATAGCCTTACAATAGAGACAACTAGGTCTTCTGTCAGGGAATCCCTTAGCAAGATGTCCTGGTCTTCTGCAACTATAACAGAGGGTTAATCCTCTCTTTCTTCTAAATGATCCCCAACTTCTTCTGTACTGCGCACTAGGATCATGGTAGCTAACCTGTAGAAAATTCTTTCTAGGGTCTTGCATCCATTTGTTAGTCCAAACATTCTTTCTATGCATAGGTATAACATATCTTTCAGTATTCTTATCATATATATTCATATCAAACCTTATTTCTTCTATTAACACCCTAGCTTTCAAACTAGGACAAAACCTATCAGATATACCTAGATCCATATTCTAGAAACAAAAATTTCCACCTATCTTACTTTTACAGAGCACAAATATTTCATTTTGAAGACTTCTCTAACTATTCGTACCTTTAATAGAGCACAAATATTTTAGATCTAAGACTTCTTTAACTATTCTTACCTTTAACAGAGCACAAAGCTTTCAGATCTAAGACTTCTTTAACTATTCTTAGCTTTAATAGAGCACAAAGCTTACAGATCTTACCTCTTTCAATCAGAACTTCTTGCTTTTACCTTCCTTGGAGCACAAAGCTTTCAGATCCTACTTCTTCTCTACAGATCCGACCTTCTTTCTTTAGCACAAAGCTTTATAGATCAAGTAGAATACTATGCACTAGGGAACATATCCAAGCACAGATCTTTCATAGTTTCAGGATGAATCTTTTGCACAGAACTTCCTCTTTCTCAGTTCCCAGCAATCACAGTTTCAGGTCCTGGCAACGGAACCATTTGTTGGCACAAGGGTAGAACCAGGGTTCAATTCTACAAGAGCTCACCAACAAAACCCTAACTACCGGCCCTTTCGGCAACACCTGTGAAGCAGGTGAAGTCTCACCTAACATAGAGGCAGGGTGGTTGCAAGACTCAAGTGTCTACAACCTTAGCTGGGACATAGATCTTTGATTATACTACTTAATAAAGCATTCAACACCTTTAGTTCCTTAACATGCAATCATTATCTACTTCATTGGTAAAACAAAGCTTCGCATCTGTCACAAAGATATTAACCTACTTAAGCACTTAGCATAAACAGATTATTAATATCTAACAGATCAAGCACTTGGAACATACATATAGGACATAACTAACTTTCTCACATATAATAAGCACCAAGCATGAATATATCTATCTATCAAAGCACTTAGCATATAACATATGAACACATAAAGATAAGTCACAAAGAAATATGACACAGTGTTTACGTGGTTCACCCCCTACCTGGGGCTATGTCCACCAACTCTTCTCATTTATTATCTTGGTCAAGAAGTTACAGCACAAAGCCTCAACAATCCTTACTCTACATAGGACAGAATATCTGCATAGCTCGCTAGATCCTTCTTCCTGCATCACAGCACTAAGGTTTTCTCGATCTGTCACAACCACTTGCACTCAACTCTGCAAGCCTCTTACAATCATGCACAAAGCATCCAAACCCCTAGTTTCACTTAGCATACATCTGTATCACTTAGGTCTAGCACTTAGCCATTCATCTCTATTACTATCTTTCTAGCCTAGGCATTTATTTATACACAAAATAGGCCTAAACATGGGTAAACCCATGGGCCGACATCCCTTTCCCGTTACATATTCCCAAAAACCCAAAAAGGGGCCCAAAATGTGTTCGAGATCCCTTGATCTTCGCTTCTTCTTGCACTCCTCCTTCGATAGGCTGTTGAAGTACCAAAATAGGTCAACATGACCAAGAAACTCCCAAAACTTGGTCAAGGGCCAACAAAGATCCAACTCCCCAATTCTCTGGCTACAACTAGAAGGATGCTACAACCCCCTATGTTCTCCGGCTACAACCACCTGTCCTTGCCTCATCCAACCACCCTGAAATATAAGTAGAATGATGGAACCATTGTCACACTATCACTATGAGATATACTGATGTAAACCTGTACCAATCAACCTGCACCACACAATCTGTAACAACCTATAATCAACATGTACCATAAACAAGTGCATCAACAATGCACCAACCTATACCTCAACCTGTATCATCAACGAGTGTATCAATCATGCACCAAATATGTACCAATCATGCATCAAATACACATAAACTATGACTCATCAAGATATACCAACATCATCAACTATACACCTCATGTCTGTGCCAACTCATCAACTACTTGTCTCAACCATGTACCCAACATGTACCCCAACCAAAATCCCTCGTCAATTTCATCATCCAAATATGATTTGTAACTCTTTAATAGACCTGGTGTATATGATGAAATACCTACAAACCTTCCTTAACTTTAACAACAAGAGACTAGCATTTTCATCAAACTTTACTTTAGTCTCACATGACTAATTTTGGATTAGTCAAAAACCCTAACTTGAAATAATCATAACTATGTACCTATAATGAATAAAGATATGAAAATAGTACACAATGCTCTTCAGTGTCTTTTATGCAATTCCTCCAGGTTTCACTACTTGGAACCTCTCAGAAAATGAGTTATAGCAAAAATGACATTCCTTGTTGAATTTTGGCTTATTCTAGAGAGCGAACTTGTAGAGTGTGCCCCGCACGAAATATTTGTTGTATGGATCTGAAAATGGTACAAAAAATACTAAACATTGTACTCTAACCAATACATTTTTTCTTAATGAATTTGGATCTGTTATGAATAAGTTATGACGTTTTTACCTGAAACACATGTTTTAGACTAGTTTCGGGACTAGCCACAAACCCTATTTTCCACAGAGTGTAACTCCAAAAATACAACCACCCAAAAACTGAAATTTTTATCATGTCTACTTGGATATGTTTCCTTAATGGCCTCCAAATTTTGTGCTCTGAATCATTCTAGAAAAACCTTTATTGTAAAAATGGTGAGATGACCTGTAAATAACATACCTTAGAAAGCATCATCAAAAGAATTTATCCTCCCTTGAATTCAGCCTTCTTTACTTCACCTTCCCTCTAAAATTCACCTTAGATATCCTTTGGTTACCTCAGTCACTTATAGATATTCAATATGCTCAGGTGTTATTAAATGAGAGACCCTTGCCTCTTATTTATACTCTTATGTAGCTTCCTCAAGGGATTACCTTTAAACCACTTTCCTTATTTTAGGGCTAACTCACTTCTAACCACTTGTCCACTTAGTAGTTTTCCCAATAACTTTATTATTTAAAAAAAATCTTTTGTATCCACTTTGACTTATAGTACACTCATCACTTCACTTTATTATTTAAATAATTTCTTCTTTGCAACCACTTTGACTACTTTGACCTTTTGGGGCTTCTAGATGACTCATGAGGGTTCTCCAACTTCACATGGCCATAACTCTCTAACCGTGAGGAGTTATGTGGCATTCCACATACCATCGGAAATGGCATGACATGTATTATCCATATAGAATATTCTTACCTTCAAATATATTAAAACGCATACCATTATACATCAAACAAACTTGGGTCGATTACCCAAAATTTTGTGCTACCGGACTTTCTTCAAGGGTTGGCATCAATGACAACCAACCCAAATAATCAAAAATATCCCCATTTGGCATTGATGGCAACACTCTGATGCAATACTAAATTTATATCACTCATGTTCCCCCTGTGACCATCACTCCCCTTGGAACCATGCATCTGTGCTCTTTATCTAAGCATTTACCTTTGCATCTGATAAATATCTCCCCCTTTGTCATCAATGGAAAAGGTATCTTTCCATCCGGGGTTGCTCCCCCTGACTGAACTCTTCCTAAAACTGATCTCCCAACCTGAACTTTCCTCTTTATGGTGTTTCATCATGTAAATCTAAGACATATAAGATAATCATTCAAAAGAATTCATTTTGGATTAGAAATTACTCTGAGTCTCTAGCGAAGATACTCAAAGGCTTCCCGTGGAAGCGGTTTTGTAAAGATGTATGCCACTTGTTCTTTTGTGCCCACATATTGAACTCTGATGTTCTTCTTTTCAACATGTTCCCGTAGAAAGTGATACTTGATTGGACTGTGCTTCGTCTTGGAGTGCATCACTGGGTTCTTTGAAATATTTATGGCGCTTGTATTATCACAATATATTGGAATGGGCTCATCATACTCGACCTGTATATTTGTCAAAGTTTGTTTCATCCATAGAACCTGAGTACAACATCCTGGTAATATAATATACTCTTCTTCGGCTATGGATAAAGATATTGATGATTGTTTCTTTCTTAGCCAAGATACTAAACACTCACCCAAGTAGAATGTTTCTCCATTGGTGCTTCGTCGGTCATCAATGTAACCTGCCCAGTATGCATCTGTATAGGCCATAAGTGATAGATCCTTTCCTTTTGGATACCATAATCCAAACTCTTATGTTCCTGTGAGATATCTGAAAATCCTCTTCACTGCTAAGACATGTGATTCCTTTGGTGCTTCTTGAAATTGTGCCACCTGTCCAACTATTTGCATTACATTTCATATGGATGTTGTCACATATAGTAAGCTACCAATCATTGACATGTATTGCCTCTGGTCTGTAGACTTTGAATCATCATCTTTGCTCAACTTGCAACTGGTTTTCATAGGAGTGGTAACTGGTTTGCAATATTCCATTCCAAACCTCTTTAGCATTTCTCTGATATACTTAGTTTGATAAATAAAAATTCCTTGGTTGCTTTGATGTATCTGAAGACCCAGAAAGAAGGATAGCTCTCTAAGTAATGACATTTCAAATTCATTTTGCATATACTTTACAAATTTATGGCTTAACCTGTCATCAGTATGTCCAAAAATAATATCATCAACATAAACTTCAATTAATAAAATACCATCTTGAGTTACCTTGATGTAGAGGTTGTTGTCTACACTTCCTTTTCTGAACCCTACCTGTTGTATATATGTATCTAGTCTAGAGTATCGTGCTCTAGGAGCTTGTTTTGGACCATAAAAGTCCTTAAATTTACACACATAGATTGTGTTCTCTAACAACTGAAATTCTTCTGGTTGTTCAATGTAGACTTCTTCTTCAAGTTCCTCATTTAGAAAAGTTGATTTCATGTCCATTTGATACACTTTAATATTCTTGGAGCATGCATAAGCTAAAAGCAATCGGATTGCTTCCAATCTGGCAACTGGGGAAAATGTCTCTTCAAAAGTTGATTCCTTCACCCTTTGTGTATCATTTACATACCAATGTAGCTTTGTTCCTCGTAACATGTCCATCGTCATTCAATTTATTTCTGAAAACCCACTTTGTGTCAATCACATTTTTATTCTTTGGTTTTGGAACCAGTTCCCAAGTCTCATTCTTCTCTATTTGATCAAATTCTTCATCCATGGCCTTATTCCAAAATTCATCCTTCCTGGCCTCTTCAAAACTATTTGGTTCAATCGTAGATAAGAGTTCTAGGTGCATTTGTTCTAGTTAACAAATTCTTCTTCTAGTCTCAACTCATGCATCTTTGTTTTCGATAATCTGATCTGAAGGATGATTCTTCTGTACTCGCTTGCTAGGTGTCTTTGGAGGCACTTGTTTAACTTGCTCTTCTACTTTTGTCTGATCCTCTTCATCTTCCCCTTCTACTTATTCTTCATCTTCTACTTCTTCTTCGTAAATTTCTTCCGTTGATTCATTTTCTTCTTCCTTTAATTCTCGTCCACCTGTTTCATCAATTGTTACATTGATGCTTTCCACAACTTTGTTCAACCTCATATTATAACACTTGTATTCTTTCCTTGTACTTGAGTAACCAACAAGTCTTCATTTGTCCACACAAGATTCAAAATTTCTCATTCTACCATCTTCTCTTTTGATGTAGCATTTGCTTCCAAATACTCTGAAGTGCTTCACATTTGTTGGTATTCCTTTCCATAGATCGTAGGGATTTTTGTCAGTGATGTTTCTGAGCATTAATCTGTTTTGAATGTGAACTGTTATATGCATTGCATGTGTCCAAAAAATATCTATCAATATGGAATCCATTAGCATTGTTCGAGCCATTTCGTGTATTGTCATGTTCTTTTTTTCAACAACTCCATTCTGTTGAGGTGTCTTAGCAACGAAGAATTTATTTTTTATTCCATGTATGCTATAGTAGTCCATAAATTCCTTTGAAGTGAACTCTCCTCCATTATCAGATCTCAAACATTTGTTATTTTACTCCATTTCATTTTCAACCATTTCCTTGTAGACCTTGAAGTTTTCAAAATCTTCTTACTTATTCCTAAGAAAGAAAACTGCAGTCATTCTTGTATAATCATCAACTAATAACATAAAGTATTTCTCACCTTTTAAACCCTTTGTTGTAGTTGGTCCAACTAGATCATTATGCACAATTTCCAATGGTCTTGTCATTGAATATTCCTTTGATTTGAACATGGTCTTTGTTTGCTTTCCTTGTTGACAATGCTTGCATAAAGTGTTGGTTGGTTTCGTGATCTGGGGAATTTCTCTAACTGCTTCCTTTTTGTTGACTTTTACAAGGTTATCAAAATATATGTGACCCATTCCTATATTCCATAGCCAACCTTCATCTTCCTTTCCTAGACAACACTTTTCATTTCCAATTTCACTTAATACATATATGTAGCTTGAAGTTCTTACAATTGTTGCAATCAATTTTCCTGGACCTTCGTTTATTATCTCACACTTCTGTGAATCGAAAGTAATTTTATGACCTTGGTCACACATTTGACTCACACTTAGAAGATTATGTTTCATATCTTCTACTAGTAGAAATTTTTTTGCCTTGGTATTCTTGTTTCCAATTCTGATTGTGCCTTTTCCAATGATTTTAGTTGAATCATCACTTTCGAAAGTGACTAATCCATCTCTTTCCTTTCTTAATGTAAGAAACATGTCTTTATCATTTGTTATGTGTTTTGAACAACCACTGTCAACATACCAACCATGTTTCTTTTGCTTATCTTGTAGAGCGAGTGTGCATTCTTCATTGTTATATTGATTATGCTTTCTTATGCATGTTATCTTCTGCGGTTCTTGTCTGTGATTGTTGTTGTTCTGTTGTGGTTCTCTAGGAGGGACTATCATTCTACAATCTTTGGCCATGTGTCCAAAGTTGTTGCACTTGTAATTCCACTTCAATGCTCAATGATTCAAACTTGTTGTATCTTCTTCTCTATGTTTCGTTGGGCCTTATTGGATAACCATTTTTTGTATGACTTCCAAAGTTGTTTATGTTCATGTTATTAGCTCTGCAATTTACTACTTTATGTCCAAAATTATTGCATGCATAACATAAACCAAAAAAGATATTTTGATACCTGGGAGTTGAAGATCTTCTAAAGGAGTTACTCTTATGAATCCTTCTTCTTTCCGAGGCCTATTTGTTTTTGTTGGTCATTGATTCTAAAGTCTGAATCTTCTTGGTAGAGGAGTGTCTCTGTAATCTTCATTGTAGATCTTCATATCCCCTTTGATTGTTTCTGCATAGCCTTTTGTATATGTTTCTTGTTCTGTTGCTTTGGAGCTTGATCCCTTTTCTGTTTGATTGTATCCAAGTCTGAACTTGTCATGATAAGGCTTTTGACTACTGATAATGTCATCTAGAACTTTTGAGTTGTTCTGCATATTTTTATTTTGAAGATCCTTTCTCAGTGTGACAATCTTTGCTTCCAAATTTCCAATAATCATGTCTCTTTCTTCTAACTATTCTTTGAGTGTTTCTTCAATTCTTTTATCTTCTTCTATTTGAAACTTCAATTTCATGATCATTTGTTCTAGTTCCTGAGTGTCTTCTTTCTTGTCTAGTTCTTCTTGTATCTTCTTTTTTTCTTCTTTTCTCTTCTTATAACTTCTATGGCACCCAACAATTCTTCTCGGTAGTCAACTTCTGCCTCTTCATATTCTTCTTCGGTGTCTTCTTTATCAGAGTCTTCTATTGCCATGAATAGAACTCTTTATGTCTCACTGTCACTGACTTCATCTTCATTTGATGAGGAGATGTCTTCTTTCGTGCATAAGATTTTCTTGAAAGCTTTATTTTTGGTTCTTTTTCCTTTATATGTTTGTTTTTTATTTGAGTAATCTTCATCATTCCTATTATTTTTCTTATGAGGATATTTGTTAGCAAAATGACCAATACCATCACAATTAAAAAAAATCAATGGAAGCTTACCTTTATATCTGTCGTTGGTTCCCTTGTTCAATCTTTTGACAAAGTTGGCCACTTCTTCTTCATCATCTTCTGAGAAGTCACTGATGTTGATATGTTCTGTTTGCTTTCCCTTTTTCTTTGACCTTTTGGATGCTTTGAAATCTGCTTCTTTTATATCTCGATTTTTCTGTTCAATTAAAATTTCATATGCTGTGAATATTCCATGTAGTACATCCATGCTTATTAAGTCTATATCTATTATTTCTAATAGTGTTGATATCTTAGGATCAAATCTCATAGCAAGAGATCTTAGTACCTTTTGAACAATTACAGATTCTTCAATTTATTCTCCCAATCCTATGATTGCATTCATTGTTTCATCGACTCGTAAGAAGTAAGCTGCACTATTCTCAACTTCCTTCATCTTTAGTTGTTTGAATTGACCTCTCTAAGTTTGAATATTTGTTGCTTTGACTTTTGAATCTCCTTCATAAATATTTTGAATTTTGTCCCAAATGTATTTAGTGGATTTATAATGTATAACTTTGGTATATACCGATTCACCAAGACCATTCAGAAGTGCATTTGTGGCTTTGGAATTGTTTTGACTGAGTTTCATTTCTTTTTCACTTGTTGGCAGAACTGTTGGTTCTTTGTATCCATCTACCACTGATTGCAAATTTCAAATCCTTGTTCTTGTATATATGTTTTCATCCTTCTTCTCTAGAATGCATACTTATGTCCATCAAACTATAGTATTATGTTTTTATACATGTTGTTTCTCTCCATGATCTACCTTTCAGTGGTTAAATTGATTTCTAAAGGAACTTTCTCTGATACCAATTGTTGGATTACTAAGAGGGGGGGTGAATCAATAATAGAGAAATTTAATCCTTTTTAACCATAAAATGCAAGTGTTATATCAATGTAGCATTATCATCCAATAGTTGTGGAGCAAATAAACAATGAACAAATGAGCAATCATACACATACACAGTACACCAGTGTTTTTGCGTGGAAACCCAAAGCGGGAGAAAACCACATAATGTTTTTTCTTATATGTATTTAAGAATTACATTCATTGGAAGCACCAACTTCCTTTGTTTTCTAGTTGCAACTGGAAGGAGGCTCCAACCCCCTATTTTCAGGCTACAACCTGAGGGAAGATCCAACTCCCCAATTCTCTGGATACAACCAGAAGGAGGCTACAACCCCCTATGTTCTTAGGCTACAACCGGAAGGTGGCTACAACCACTTGTCCTTGCCCTGTCCAACCACCCTGAAATATAAGTAGAATGATGGAACCATTGTCATACTATCACTGTGAGATATATTGTTGTAAACATGTACCAATCAACCTGCACCAAACAACCTGTAATCAACTTGTACCATAAACAAGTGCATCAACCATGCACCAACCTGTACCTCAACCTGTACCATCAATGAGTGCATCAACCATGCACCAAATATGTACCATTCATGCATCAAATACACATAAACTATGACTCATCAAGATGTACCAACATCATCAACTATACATCTCATGTATGTCCCAACTATTGGAAATGTTTAACAGGTAGCATATGCTTGTCATTGATGGCAAGTACAGCAATGAAGATGGCATGAGTACAGGAAGAATGTAATAGATGGGCACCAGAATTATTTTGGGAAGAAGCTATAGAGAAACCTCGATAAGATCAGAAGAGATAGTGCAGAGGATGTTTGGTATGTTTTATAGGCAACGTATGCTTGTCATTGATGGAAAGTACAAAAGTGATGATGGCTTGAGTATAGTAGTGATGATCAAAGGAAACGCAACCAGGCAAACAAAATATAAGTTCAGGTTGATCGAATGATCGAAGGCCGGCAAACAAAAGATAAGTTCAGGAAGGTCGAATGATAGAAGGTGAATGATCGAAGGCAACGCAACATTGATCGAGTGATCGAAGACTCATAAATCTTGGAGGAGAAGCATCGCTGATCATTGGATCCCATCCAAAATTCCCGATAGCATGAAGGTCGTCAGATCTGAATAAAGACAAGCAGAGCTTGCTAAAGAGGCGGATAGATCTCAGGCGTTAGATTTGAGCACAGCATCCGACCACCGTTGGATCAGGGAAAACCTACATAGTGTTTAAAGTGCAAGGAGAAAAGGGGCTCACAAAATCCCGAAAGCAGGAGGACTGTCCATCTCAAGGGGTTATGTGGACCGTTGATCTGACTCCCTGTCAGGGTTTTGAGGATCGTGAGTTGAAGAAGTCAAAGAATAATAACCACAGGACTCGCGAAATTGCGATATGCGATACCCCGATATAATCTCAACCGTTGGATCGAGGACAAATATGGACCATTGATCCTAGATCTTGTTAGAGTTTCGGGGATCAAGAGTTGGACATGTCAAAGATTATTGACATCAGGAACCTCGAAATCGTGATGTGTGAAATCCTGACTGAATCTGAATCGTCAGATCAAGATGTGATCTAGACCGTCAACCCGACTCATGTCAGCAGACATGTCAGCAAACTTAAGAACACGTGGCACAATCAGGCAATGACAAGTGTGAAGCTGAATCAACACTTTAGGCACATGTAAGTCACGAATCAGAGTGACACGTGGCAGTGTTCAACACGTGTCAATCCACGTGTGACGTTAGCAGATTTACACCATGTCGGAGTGTCATGGATCAGGATTTGGAAGTGACAAGAACATTCACCACAGGAATGTCGAAATCACGATATGCGAAATCGTGAAATGATCTGAGTCGTCAGACCAAGCGTTAATCGGGACCGTTGATCCCACGTTGTTACGTGGTATCAGGGATCGTGACTTGGAGAGTCAAGATGCCTCATCTCCAGACTCGCAAAATTCGAAATCGCGAAAGTGCCTTATGCATAAGGCTGTGGTCACAGCCCTTGGTCACATCAGTGAGAGATGGACAGATGTTAGAGAAAAAGGAGGAGCTAAAGGGAACGATCCTTATTGCATGGTCAGGTGGAGAACGATACAAAAGGTGACACGACAGGAGTGGGGCCCTTCATCAATACTCCTCCATTCTAGACCCCCCCCGTATTAAAGACAGAAAGGCAAGGGGGGTCTGGAATCGCTTAAGCGTCGTTGATCTAAGTGATTTAATCCTAACCGCTCGAGAGATGCGTGCCCAATTCTAGACCCCTCCCCCCCTCTGCTTAAAGGTAGAATGGTAAGGGGGCTCCGGAATCCAATCCCGACCGTAGATCTAGGAGCACAAATTATGACCGTCCAGATTTTCTCATTGCATATCCAATGTTGCAGATGAATTTGAAAAAGATCGGAGGGCTACTATTGCATGACACAGTAAAACTGCCAGAAACCATTGATGGCATCCACTAGAGAATACGAAGAGACCCATGTGCGATCGCCAGAGGAGATGAAGAGTCTCCAAGCTTCGTCCAGTGAAGAAAGACTATTTTTAGAAAGGATTGACAGATGGATGAGTGTTGAAGTATGTAACTGAAACAGAGAAGGCGAGCTCGACTGTCACAAAGAAGACGAAGAGTCTCAAACTGCCAGAGAGGCTGAGGAATCTCATTTTAACATATAGTGATGTTGGCCACACAGGGTGAACCTGTTGGATCATGTTGTCATTGATGCCAATGGTTTCATTGATTGATGTCATTGATTGATGTCAAGTGATTGATTGATGTCAAAGGATTGATTGATTGATGATTGATGTAATATAAT
>JZKD02S2017616.1:398748-416251 GCA_000966675.3 Picea glauca | reverse complement strand
TTCCATCACTTCTTCTCTAAAAGAAAAATCTAAGGTTCAAGCAGTGGAAGATCACATCGATAATCAACAACAAGTTCTCCAAATCTTAAAGGACAACCTGACCATGGCATAGAATTGCATGAAACAACAAGCAAATCAAGATCGTAGTGAAAGAAGTTTTAAAGTAGGGGATTGGGTGTTTTTAAGACTACAACCATACAAACAAATGTCCCTCAAGCAAGACAAGAAGGATAATAAATTATCACCAAAGTACTATGGCCCTTATAAGGTGTTGCAAAAGATTGATACTATGGCATACAAATTGGAGTTGCCTACATATTCACAAGTACACCTAGTTTTCCATGTTTCATGCTTAAAGAAGGTTATAGGCGACAAGATCCCAGTTCAAACTATATTTCCAGAACTTGACGAGGAAGGAAAAATTGTATTAGAGCCTGAAGCCATCACTGACATAAGAATTCGCCAGCTGAGGAATAGATCCATTTCAGAGTATCTCATTAAATGGAGGAAACTATCGGGTGAAGATTCCACTTGGGAAGATGAGTCTTTTATACAGAAGCATCCAGAGTGACTCAAGTGTTGTGGACAACACTTGTCTCAAGGGGAGGGGCATGTTATATTAGTAATGTTATTTCATTTATGTCGGCTTTAGGCCATTAGTTGTAATTATACCTCCTAGTCTCCTATGTATACCAAGGAGACATTTTCATTTTGAATCTTGTACTTGAAAATTTAATTTGGGTAAAAGGAGGTTGCCCCCTCAAAGAGGCTTATTATCTGAAATTATCTCTTTTTCAAGGCGTTGAGTACTTTTTTTGAGGTTTTTCTATGCTATATTGATATTTGGTTCTTAACAAGGTGGTTGCAGGACTCAGATGTCTACAACCTTAGCTGGGACAAACCCTAATTACATTCATCAATATTCATTTCTTAGTAACAGCGCAGACAAACCCTAATTACAGAGCATCATGTATTCAACCATATCCACATCTAATAACACTTAGCATAAAAGGAACATATTGAATCTAGCAGCTTCGGGCACTAAGCATACTCACATAGATCATATCTAACATTTGTTCCCCTTTATAAGCACAAAGAAACATTAGTTCTATCTAACATTCATCTATATCATAGCAAGTCAAGCATAAACACACCAACACATTGCACAAAGCAGAGCAACACAACATATATGTGGTTCACCCTCCCTTGAGGCTATGTCCACCAACTCTTCTTCTCTTCTATTATATTTTGTTAATCAGTTACATGCACAGAGCCTCAAAAACCCTACTCCACATAGGACGGGAGATCTTCACACTTCGTTATATCCTCCTTCCCTGAGTTAGGTTTAGCACAAAGCCTCCTCTCGATCACTTACAGTCCCTTGCATCTAGCCTTACCAGTCTTACATAGTATGCACAAAGCACTTATAATCCTCCGATCACATAGACCAATCACTACTACTTTCTACATTGCCTAGATTCTGTATATATATTACAAAAGTGGGCCTAGGCATGGGTAAACCCATGGGTTGACCTTCCCATACCCGTTACATGATCCCAAAACCCAAAAATCCCTAAAAAGGGGTTGAGATCCCGTGATCTCCTCTTCGTCTTGTGCTCTGTCTTTGACAGCCTGCCGAAGTCCCAAAAATAGGTCAATCATGACCATGTATCCTCAAAACTTGGTCAAGGGCCAACAAGCCCCCAACACTCACCTGTGACTCGTCCCGAGTCACTCTGATCTGACTAGTTCTGCTTCAAAAGTATCCATCTTAGCTCAAGTTGCTTCAACTTGTTGTTGTGCTATGGCCTACTATTCAATGAACTCATGGATGAATGCCTCATTCACGGGTCCCTCTAGGCATTGTTCAGCTGTAGTGACAACTTGTTCCAGTTCTTCTCCTTGACCTTTGATCTCTATGAACAGTTGGTAAGCCTCATCCTGTACAGGTTGGAGCCTCTGAGTTACTTCCATGGCTCTGCTCTAAATAGTATGGACTTGTTGTTGGGCAGTGTTCTACTCTTGGGATTGCTTCACTCTTTCTATAGTTGAGAGGGGCTTCAACTGCGCCTGTATTGTCTCTGCTTGATACTTCGCTTCCTGGAGCTGTGAATCAAGTGCCTTCAATTCTAGATTCTCAGTGAGTTGCTCATAAGTCTAGGCACTGCGATCACTGAGTTTCTTACATTCCATGGCAAGAGATTTGTTCTCTCGAATACGTTCCGAGCAGTCGCTTCTCTTTGATCTCTTACATCCTGCGGAGTGTTGGGCATTGTGAGGAGCTCTAAATCTGTTGTTCTTTGTTGTAGCTACTTGAGTTGCTCTACTTGATGCTCAACCGAGTCTTTTACCTATGGTTCACAGTCTATCACAGAGCGAAGTACTATGTTGACTACTTCTTTTACCTCAAGTTTCCCTGCGAGCAACTGTTCTTTTTCTTACTGCATTTGCACTTTCTCCTTGTCAAACTTTGTCTGGAGAACAATCTTCTCCTGCTCTGCAACTTGGTGTTGTTCTACAAGTACTCCTTGAACTTTATTCAAAGCCTGGGTGGCTTGTTCTGTTTCTTCTTGTGCTCGTCGAAGGCAAGCTTCAGTTGCATCTGCTAGTTGATGGAGTTGGGTTGGCTCATCTCCCAACTCTTGTTCTCCCGATGGAAGGGGCGCAGTGGAGATTGCACGTCTGGATTGAAGAGCCTGATGTACCCCTCGGAGTTTGACCTTAATTCTATCATAGATTTCCTCCTGCTTAGCTTCTTGTTTCTCCACAATTTCCAGTGAAGCATCATTTAGAGCTGCTATGATGAAGTCAAATTCATCAGGAGTAAGTGTAGTCTGCATCTTGTTCACGGTGGCTTTTGATTTCTTCCAGGAAGAAGGTTTCGAGGGAGAAACCTTCCTCTTCTTCAAGGGATCAGCCTTGTCTCTGGGCGATGTTACTTCACCTTTGTTTTGTTCATATTCTATGTCCTTCATCTCTTCTACGTCATCTTCACCTCCTCACTCAGGTGATACAGAAGCAGTCTTCCCTGAGGTGCTTCTTAAATATTGGACCTCCTTGGTCTTCTTTTCTCTGCTAGTTCCAGGTGTGTCCTGTTCTTTGTGAGTGGTCTCCAAGCTATCCAGTTCAGGATCAGACATCTCAGTAGGCTCAGCGGGGATAAGGAGATCTGAGGACCAGTCCTTAGTGATCTCCTCCAGGTCCTCTTCCGTAAGTTTGTAGTATGACTGCAGTTGTTCTTTATGTTCATCGGCTTGTGTTGTAATGTAAATGAAATGTCGATCTGTGTTGAACTTCATCAGGGGTCGGAATCTCTGTAAGGTTCTTGGATTCATGCGAGGCTCAACTTTTATGGCTCTCTTCAGCTAAAGGTAGTACGTATGAAAAACATCATTCGACTTCCACTGTTTTTTCATATCGCCTGAGTACCAAAGTGTAGCAAACTTCACTGCAAGTGGCTCAAATGGCTCGATGTCTGGGAAGGTCTCACCTTCTGGCATCTCTCAGGAAACAAATGCAATGAGGATTAGGAGCCAGCTAAAGTGAAACCCATATCCCTGATCCTAAGCTTCATGGCAGTCTAGTTCGAGCTAATTGACTAGGTACTTCTCCCATTTCATCTGTAAGCCTTCTACACACTTCCCCGCGAGGTCGACGACAAATCCCGTGACCTGTGTGGGTTGGTTCTTACATACCAGCTTTCCAGCTATTAACTGACATGTTAGGTGCATTGCACCATTCTGGAAGGAGGCTACCTTGTAGCCTCACGTCCCCTTCTCGACATCGTCGTATGTGTCCTTAATCTTCTGTGCTAGCGCATGATCTATGGCCTTTCTTGGGTAGAACTCCTGTGGGTCAGGTCCTTGCATACTCAACCCTGTGATCCTATGGATCAACATTAGATCGAATGTAATATGGCGGTCTAGCCATAAATATCCTCCACGGTAACATGAAAGTAGCAGCTTGACACAGGCGTTGACCTCCTGATGCCTTCCAAAGTGGGGGATTTTCATGACATTTAGCAAGGTGGACTGTGTGAGGTTCATCATCCATAGTTGGGGGATTATATTTGAGTTCTTTCCCTTTGTCCTGGTTAGGTATTTGTATGGGGCGAGCATGTTGTGGTTCTTGTGATCTCCGAGGTTGAAGTCACTGAACTTCAACGTTGCGATCTTGTCATGTTGTACTCTTACTAGGCGTATCCCCTTCGGGAGGTACGCAGTAATGATGGTGTACTCAAAATATCTTGGCACACTATCACAACTTACCATGCCAGCTAGAGGCGGGATATAGTTGGGTAATATAGATGGAATCAACTTCACGTTGGCTAGGTCGTCTCTATGCTTGGTTCTCTTCTCTATTGTTAGTCAGGATGGCCCCGATCTGTGAGCAGTCGATGGAGAGGCTTGCACTTCTCTCGTCAATGATGCTTGTATACCTACAGACATCGACATTACTCTTTCGATCATGAGTTTGATGAGAACTTCCTCGAAAATTTTCTCTGTAGCGATGAACTCGTCTGACATACACGCATGGGTTTGAAAATCTCAGGATCAAAGAGTAATCTCTCAATGCAATGGGATAGATGTCAAAAGCATGATGATCACTGTGTGAAAATCAACTAATCTGTGGCCTCAAATTCATGGTTAGAAAAAGAGTTCTCAGTGTGTGGCGCGACGGGATAAATAGATACTTGGTAATGGATCGCTTGCAATGGGTAAGAATCCTTCATTAACTTAGTTATGTCCATTACGTCGTGGTCCCAACAATCTAGTGGCAATCTATCTGACCATAAATTCCTTTCTTCCCATTTGGGGCATCATTCTAATGGATATATTGCTCCCAGCGATTATATTACTTCACCATGGAAAAGTACCATGTGACTTTTTTCTGATATTCTGTCGAAGCTCCAATTTTGTAAATTTTCCTTCTGCGAAGTTCCCTCGGGAACCTTCTGTAACTTTTCAATCTTAGCTCTCTTATTACTTAGTTTTCTAGCCTTCTTTCTAGTGAGCTTCGTCTCAGAATTCCTTTTTCCATTCTGGTTCTTATCTTCTTTTGGTAGAGTAACTTCGCGTTGGTGGGATTCCTTCCTAGAAATCAAGGGTAATACTCCATCTGTACCTGGAATAGGTACTGCAATCTTCTGGGAGTCCTCTGGTATTTTTGCAACTTCGACATCCAATTCTCTAGTTTCAAATGGATTCGGTCTTTTCTCCTGTTCTTTAATCAAGTGCGTGATTGATCTAAAAATAGGGGGCTGACTTGTTTTGTTATGCAAGCACCCTCTACTCCATTAAAATAAACTTCATGACCTTGCTCAATGTCTTAGTTGTGCAAGAGAAATTATGTGTCAAGTTTATGCATCTTTTAGGTGTTTATGTGTGAGGTTTTTAAAAGGTTAAATATGTTGTTCACATAAATACAATATCAACATAAAGTGCAGCAAATAATAACCAACAAAAACTCACAACAATGACAACATGATAAAGGAGTTCACCCCTGACTAGGTTACATCTCCTTGAGCCTCCATTAATGGACTAGCCTCTTTGGGATTAGTTTGTCAAATATTCTTTTAAAGATACTTCTCAGCCCCAATGTATTTACTAATTGTACCATTGCATTCATAATACATAAAAAAAACCCAAAAATGACTATTAGAACTCTGAAAACGGACCATGGCTCATCTGGGCATGACCTCTTCTACATGTGGCCTTGAGCTTCCCTGAGATTCCTTGTGGAAAAAACACCTGTAAAAGTCCTCAAATGCCTCTGAAACCTATCCCAATGTGTTCATAGCATAACAATTAGTCAAAAATGACTATTCAGTCACAGAAAACAGACTTGGGCTCATCTGAGCATGACCTCCATCAATGGTGGCCCTAAGCTCCCTAGAGCTCCCTGAAACTTAAATGGTGTAAAACCTGCAATACAAGTCTCCAAATTCCTTTGAAAATCGTGCCAATGGATTCAGAACATCCAAAAACCCCTAGCTGGGATTTTTCGGCACCTTATTTTGCCAAAAAATGAAGAAGATAGGCCTCCTGCCATTTTCCTCCTTCAAGCTTGTTGTCTCTGGTTCACCAAAATGCACTCCTATGTGAGCAACCTGAATTCTAGGAAATTCCTATGCATAAACCCAGCACACATGTGCATGCCCTCAAAATGCCAAATTGTCGCACCGTTAGCGAACTAAACCCCCTAAATGCGGAGGTGTTGGGCGCATGGGGGACCATGTGGCCACGTCCCAGCGCAAAAATAGGCATCGTTTGCATGTTTGTTGTGGTAATGACATGTGGAAATGTGTGTGGTTGGTGGACCATTTGAAACCATGCACCAACTCAGTGTGGTGGTCGCATGGCATTGTCGTATGGTATAAACAGGGGCTGGGGGTCGACTGACATTCAAATTGAAATATATATTAACACATACAATGGTTAAGAAACAATGCGTGGCACATTGGCAGTCGGCCTTTGTCAAATATTTCGGTCATGGGGGGGAGGTTCGGGGTTCAAACCCCATGGACTCCACAAAATTTTACACCCCATAACCAAGGTGCCATGTGGCAGCCCACACCTGGGCCACGTGGCACCATATCATTTAACAACAATATGCCACATGTCCTAAACCCATACATCCACGTGTCTGCCACTTAAATGCTTTCCATGTCAGCATCATTCCATGTCATACTATACAGCCCTGCCATGTCAGCATGTCCAATCAGCACCTGCCACATCATCACCTATACGAACTGTACAGTGAGCAAATTTTTTACTTGTTTGGCAAATCGAACAAAACACGATATCTCACTCATCTGATGTCTATTTGACCCCGTTTGAAGTTTGTTGGGTTCGTGAGGATGAGGCCTACACACTTGTTCATTTTGAAGTGATTCCAGAAACTTTGATTTTTGGGCTAAATTTTGACCCCTAGTCTAGATTCTGATCAGCAATCTTCCTAGTCATGAAATCTTTTAATTCTTGCTTCTTCTACTCTAGGACTTCTTTTTCCTTCCTTCTGCCCTGATCTTTTTCAATCCAATTTTTTCCGAGCAACATGGTAAATGGAGCGTTGTCCTCAATAAATTTAACAACTTCAAATTCTTCCTCTGTCGAAGTTCCATTGGCACTCATAGATATCTGGGTAAGCTTTCCACATAGGTTTATCATCTTTCCTCTGAATAGTCCTATTCCTCCTATTGTTCCTGAGTTTATACTTTAAGGTTTTAAAGTATACTATCAAGGCAACCGAAAAAGGTAGAGAGAGCTAAGGGATAAAAAGTTAGTTATACAAGGATAGGCTAGGGCCGGTTTCTTAACTGTCTCTGTCTAGCTTCCCTATTTTCCTGGATGCTAATGTCCCTTTCAATTTCTGCCCATGAACATTCCAACTCAACCTTGTTGCTTGTTGTTTGTAAGATGGTGTTAAATAAATTTAATGGGATACTTGTTTGGTCTGATAGGCCGGGTTCGATATTGGGTTGTCTTGTAACTAGTATAGTCATGAGGGATAAAGATTTGAGAGATAAATTCCTGTGTTTTCTTTTAGGGTTTGTTATTTCTATTTCAAAATATGTAATAAGAACTTCAAAATATGAATTAATAGCATGACAAAATTAAAGGTTGTTTCATGTGTCTAAGTTAAATTTTAAAGAGGGAATATGCATGAAGTGAAAAGAAAGCATAAAGCTGTTGAAAAAGGTGAGGCGTCAATTAAAGAGGAATCCCACTTTGTGATAGAAGAAGAAAAGAGGCAGGAAAATTTTTAATGAAGCATATGATATTGAAATCTAAAACATTCACAATTCTTGTACCTGCTGATAGCTGATACAGAGGAAAAACTATAAATGGTTAAATGACAAGAAAAATTAATCACCACAGTAGAGGTTCTACTAAATTGCAGCTAAGCATTCATCAATAAGATATACGAAAAGAAAATGAAACAACAGAGGAGCACATAACTCAGGCTTGACAAGATATGGAATCTTCAATCTGCATTCGTATTAATTCAGAAAATCTTAATAATTACTTCATTACAATGTGCCCAGAAAAAGCCCTCTTTTGGTCTTCTCAAATTATACTTATACATGGTCACCAATACCTCATGGTTGGTGATTTCCTAATTCCTAGGGGAAAACAGTTACAAAAATACAAACCTCAACCATTTTCTCGATTATCTTTTATTTTTCTATCATCTCGATAATATAAGCTTTCAAAATGATACTTCATTGTTTTGTTGAAGTATCTCCTTCTTTTGATCCAATACATTCAACACACTTTTCCAGAAAGTGCACAAAGCTTCTAGGAGGCACTGGAAGATCCTTCACTTCAAATAGATAAAAAATTCTCTGAACTTTCGGAAACTAGCCTTCAAACCCTTTATCAGCAAACTTAATTGATTGCAATTTTAAGTTTGGTTGTACCAGCCACCTGTCTATTAGGGTAACATCAATTTCCTTTAGCTGTGAAATTTCCATCTGAATTTCGTTCAATCTCTCTTTGAAGTTCAACTGATATATTACAATGTTTATCTGTCCTATTAGCCCAGTGCAATTATCTCTTCCAATACCTAATGATCCCTTGTCCAACAAATCAAAGATTCATTTGCAATCATCTTTGATTTCTTTGGCTATCTTCTTGTTTTCGACTATGTTTGTTTCCCACACTTTGAGCATGATATCGCCTCTGATCTATTTTGTGACAGATAGTTGTGGAGTTTTCAATACCTCTTCATTCCCTAAGCATACAACTACTTTCTAAAAAATAGTCCTTGTTGCTTTAGCCACCTTTTCTTGCAAAATAATATTATCAAGGGATTTACTTACTTCTTGAAAATAATCCTGAATAATTTCTATCTTAGAGATCATTTTTTGTTGCTTGGATTTTATCTTTGTATGCACCTCCAGTGAGTGGACCTGAAAAACTTTCAAGTCTATAACCTGGCCTTCTGTCAAATTCAATTTGTCATGTAGTTGCTTTACAAGTCCTTCTTGTTGAATAACCTTCATTTGACTCGTTTGCACCTTCTGGTTCATTTCGTCTAGACTTGACTTAAGAAATTGAATTTATTGCTTATCAACAGCTCTGGCCTGCTCCAGACCTTTATTTATCTCTTCTCTAATGTTTTTCTCAGTATCTTTTAACTGGTTTTGCAACTGGGCTATCATGTGGTTACTCTGTTTTAGCCTTGTTCTCATGTTGTCAATAGTGAATAGATTTGTTGTTGCCAAAGCTCCCATGGAACCTGCTACCTCTATAGAGAAATATTCTTCTTCCAAGTTATGCCCATCTACCAACACCCTGTGCTTCTTTACCATACCACCTTCTCTCATATACATCTCTTTCTTTAACATGGCCTTTCTCTTTTTACTGAAAAAGTAATCAGAGGGAGGTATCTCTTCTCTAGATATAGGGGTAAGATCACTAGCATATATGACTCCCATCTCAGGGAGACCAAAAGTAGACTGTAATGGGGTCAAGGAGGCAATGGGACTCCCCAGCTCTGTGGATTTTGTTTCCCCTATTGTCTTGGGGGTATCAACATGAAAAGTAGATGATGAAGGGGGAATCAGTTTATTAGACTTGGGAGGTGTCCCAGACCTTCTTTCTGTTTCTTCTCCTGGATTCTCTATCTGTGGGACTTCTTCATTTTGTGAATACCTTTCGGTCCCCTGTGGATTTTCCTCGGTCTTTGCTTTATCCTGCACTTCTTGTCCATAACTCGGGGGAGTATTTTCTTGTACTGGAGGAGGGGTTGTTGACTGTCCCTACAGTACCTTGGGAAAACCACTTCATCTATGTCTCTGGAAGGTTAGAAAACTAGTTTGCAAGTCAAATGGTAATGTATGTATCCTGTCTAACACCTCCTCATAGGTTTTGGCCCCTTTGAATATGTCATCTCAAGGGGATTTCTCATGTTCATATGTTTTCATGCTACAGTGAACCATGTGATTTGCCACTACTTGATAAGGGTCATGTTTCATGTGTTCGAGATATACCAACTTGACCTCTTATAGTGTTGTAGCTTCAACCTTGGAATGACCCAAGTTGAGTAGCGAAAACTTCCCAATCTGCACAGGAAAGACTGGCCAAAACTTCTTCTGAGTTGTCTTCAGTTCTATCCCAATGTCGCATGTTATAATCTGATGAGCTACCTCCCTACACACCAGTCTGTCAGGGAGGAATTTTGTAAGTGCATGAGGAGGGATCGAACATCTGAAAACCTTGATATAGGAGAAATTCTCCTCGATAAACCAATCGGCAACCGCCTTAAGGTTTCCTATGACTGACTCTGAAATACGGGGTGGTGCACAACCATACAACATCTTATGCACCGGTATCACTACGAAATGACAAATTTCGCAAAACGAATCCTTAGAATTTTCTTCCCACAGCTTAGAATGATATGCATGAATGGGTTCAGTGCATGTTGGGTTCCAACTCCAATTCATCAAAGGGAAAGGAGTCATGAAACATATAGCATCCATAATGTATGTAGACATGTAAAAGGCTATTGGTCAACCTTTGGATCTCATGGTTTGAAATTCTATAACTTCCTTAGCTATGTTATCAGATAGAATCTTGTTCCAATTGAAGTTGTAGCCTTCGGCTTCTTCATGTAAAAGGGGCACCCATTCTGCAGGGAAATGGGTAGGAATTTTCTTCCCGAAAAGTCTACATAGAATCATAGCCACATAGACCATGTACTCATTCAATGAGGCTGTGGCATAAACACCATGGGTATTGGCCCTGAATTTTGTTGGGTGTCCCCACCAGTCTTTGATTATGCCAGGGTATGTTTGGTCTGCCTCTATGCATTCTTTCCTTTGAAATTCGCTTACGAATTCTTTATTATAAATATATTTAGAATTGGGAGACAGTTTATACATTACTTGTATATGCTTCGGTCTGAAAGAGACGACGACGACCCCTTGGTTGTCCAAAATGCTTCTCGTCTGCACGTTTGTTCTCTCTAAGGCCCAACTAATCATATCATTGTATGACATGAGTCGTGGGCATGTAGCTACTTTGTGAAGCTCAGATTTTGCTATGTCTCGGAGTTTGTTATCAGAATCATCGAGAAAATTCTTGATTTCGTAGTCCAAGGTTTCGAAAATTTGCCTCCAGGATTTGATGGAATCAATGGCATGCGGTGTAGTATCAGATATGACATCTCCTTCCGGGCTTAAGCTTTCAGTTGCTTCTTCACTTTTCTTAGGTGCCTTTCTAGGTGCCATAATGTTTGTGCCAAACTGAAAACCTGTTTGCAGGGGAAAAATATATAAGCCTGGATAAATGCAACTCACTCTTGATTGTAAAAAAATAGGAATGAAATTCAAAATACAGAACCATTATTAACCTTTAACTTGTCTTACAATGAGCGTACTGACACGGGCAATAAGAAATTAATGTTTTAATGGGGAAGATACACCTCGAGATATGCCTTTGTGTCAAAAATATCTCCATTTGTCTTTTATTAATACTGCCGCATATCGGCGATTTCAAAGCTGGAGTTTCGAAAGGACTGCTTTCAACAATTTATGAAATGCGAAACGCGAAAAGTAGTTTAGTCATCATTAATCCCACTTAAACCTAACTTAATTTAGTTTTAGAATTTGTTAAAAAAATTGTGATTTTGCATTTCAGAGTTTCGGGGATCTTGTCCCCAAGAGGTATGTCATAAGAAAATCCTGAATCACGAAATCGCGATGGGATTAATTTCGGTGCAAATCACTTGTATTAATGCTTTAATTAATCAAGATTAGTACTTAATTTCTATTTTTCAGAAAATCAAGAATCGGGAGTTCGAGGGTCGATATTTTGATAGCACTTTGATACAAGGAAACCCAAATCGTGAAAAATTAATGAATTGTTGATTGTTTTTAAGAGTTTAATTAATCACGATTAAAGGTTACTTTGTGAAAAGCACGTCGGGACTTATAACATTCATTTTTTCTTTTTTATTTCTTTTAATATAAATCCTTTTCAGGATTTCAGCACCGGGACTCTGGAGTTGTTAACTAAAAATCATATCTCGTGAAAAGACGAATCCCGAAACCCAAAAAATTTGAAAGATTTTTTACTCCTTTTTAGAACTAAGGGCGGCTCCATGACTAGGAAATAACGAAGTTTCAGGTTTAAAGGGTAAAAAATTAAACTTTGTGTCAACATTAGGCTCCATCTAGGGATCTCGTTTCCTTGTGGGACTAGAAGAACATGTAGACCAAGTGCTTTCATTGGGTAAATGGGGCCAATAATTCAACTCTGTGAAACAGACTAGGAGAAAAATGAGAACGGGATTTTAGGATCTCAACATTAACTTTGAAAACTCTTCAAAAATAAAACATCTAATGATCTTAAGTCAGGTTCTCAATAGATTTCCTTTTCTGAAAATGACCTCAGATCTGTGTAAGATAATCAAAACCAAACTAACCATTCTACCAGGTTTCACCTGATTCTGTTTGCATCAAGGTAAAGTAATTTCACTGTGTCAAATTAGGGGATCCCAGAAGCCTATAATGTAAATCCATCTGAAAGAAGAAAAATTACCAGAGCATCTTGTAATTCATGTATAACAGCCTTATCAAATATAAGGATATTGCTTCACTGCCAACAATGTTCAGTACCCCGATGAAGTTATCAGACTTCCCATATTGAATTTCCTTTCACCACTTCATTGTTTTCTAGCATCTAAATGCTGAGATGAGGGCAATCAATATAATGAATTTCCTTTCTTCATCTCTTTGGACTAGATGGGGGCAATAAATATTGAATTTCCTTTCATCATCTGTTTGTCTATACTTTTTAATATGAAGTGGGAGAAATCAATCAGTATGTAATATACTCGGGAAGATATCTGCTTGAATTTTTTAACAACAGAGGCCTGTCAACTCACTTAAATAGCTCTGGGCTAATCTTCTCTCTTGCCTTCAAACATCATTGGCTTTAGGGAAATTCTTAAGGGAAACTTCTTGATATATTTTTTTAGGGAATTTCCTTGAGCAAAACCAATCATTTTATTCCTATTAGGAAAGCTAATAAGGTTAGGATTAACCTAGACATACTTCTGGTTCAGCTAAAGTTAAAGAACTATAAACTCAACCTATTCTCATTTTTTAAGGTTTGTTCAAGAGTTTTCACAACCAAAGCGAGACCTTTATTTTCTCAAGAAACTTATGATAAAACATCTAGGGTCAGGCAAGGAGCAAGCTTTACCATGGTTAAGGGAAGGGTAAGGGGCTTCAGAAAAACTGCTACACGTATGACTGTTCTTAAAGATTTTCTTAGTTATATTTTTATAACTTTTCCTTAAGTCCCCCCTTTCTTTTTCACTTCCTTGTTTGAAAATTTCAGTGATAATATTAGCATCAATTGAACTAATGATTTATTCATTTGTATCTATTAGGGTAATTTAGCCTGAATTTTCAGGGTAGAATTTTAGACCTTTAGTAGCTCTTGTGTTGCCAGCCAAAAGATTATTTATTTATTACCTTTTTCATTGGAAGATACTTAATATAAATATTTGTGCATGTCACCTTTTTAGTATCTCTAGTCTCTTGGTTCGTCAGCAACTTTCCTATGAACAAAATAGCATACTAATTGTCAAGAAATCTGAATTAAAATTTTTTATTTTTTATTTTTATTTTTTTTGGAATCTAAAATCTAAAATAAAAACTTATCGAAGGAAATGGAACTATAAAGAAAGCATGAAAACAAACCAATATGTACAATGATATTTTAGAAACACATTACTGCATGAAGTGTTTAAGGTGCTGCCCATTTACAGGGGTGTTGAGAATGTCTCCATCGAGATTTTCTAATGAAAAAGCACTTTTTCCCTCAGAAGTTGAAATCTTATATGGGCCGGACCAGATCAGATCAAACTTGCCATGTTTACCAGTGTCTTGTTTCCTGGCTTCCCATTTTAGGATCAGATCGCCAAGGAGGAAATCTCTATCTTTAGTTTTTTGATTGAATAAGGCCTTCATGTTATCCTGATATCTTTGTAACCTTTCATTTACTTTGGCCCTACTTTGATGAACTTCAACCAGTTGGTTTATCCTCTTGGTAACGTCGTTGGGTTCTTCATTTGAATCTTGCCAGAGTTTCATTTCGCAAAGCAAGATTTATTGGTAAAATGACGTCAGTGCCATATACCATCTGAAAAGGGGAAATCCCAATTGACCTTTTGGTACTTATCCTGTTAGCCCATAAAGTAAATTTTAAATGGATATGCCATGCTTTCTTGTTTTCAGTCAAAACCTTTTTTATTACAGTAATCAGACTTTTATTAGATGATTCAGCTAGACCATTACCCTGTGGATAGTAAGTTGTGGAGTGTCCTAGTATGATGTTATATTTTTGGCAAAATATTATCATGGCCATGGACTTAAATGCTTGTGCATTATTAGTGACTATCTTTCGAGGACAGCCAAACCTAGATAAAATATTTTCTTCTAGAAAACGGATTACTACCGAGTCAGTTGCATTTCTCATGGGAATAACTTCCACCCATTTAGTGAAATAGTCCGTAGTAGTTAGAATCCACTTGTGCTGAGCACTGGAATGTGGATGAATATCTCCAATGAAATTGACACCCCATTGTTGAAATGGAGCTTCATATTTAACTGAAACTAAAGGCAAAGTTGTGACCTTCTGCTTGCCTGTAAACAACAGACAAGGAACACAATTTCAGACTTTAGTGTTTACCTCTGTGAACAATTTGGGCCAGTAATACTCGGCTCTTAAGATTTTATAAGTTGTTGTTCGCTAGGCATGGTGTCCTCCGCACACTCCAACGTGGAATTCATCTATGACCCTTTCTGTTTCGGTCTCAACTAAGCACCTCAACAAGAAACCCAGGGGGTCTTTCCAATACAGTTTATCATCTATGATACAATATTTTACAGCGTGTAACTTCAGTGTCCTAGCTTTAGATGGGGCTAGTTCACTGGGACATTGAAGGGTCAGTAGGTAAGAAACAATATCGCGATACCAGACTGAAGTAGAAAACTCATCTTGAATCTCAATTGTGGGTGTAGTGACATCGAGCTCATCTATCTCTAAAAATCCCTCGTTCTCTTGCAGATGATTTATTCCAAGTTCTTTTAAATTCGATTCGGCTAGCAATTTGACAAAACCCTGACCTTTGATAATTTTAGTTGGTTTGACTTCTAGGTCGAACTCCTGAATTTTAGCTAGCCACCTACCTCTTCTTCCACCATTGTCTGGTTGCACCATGATATCTTTAACAGAGCTTGAAGGCACATAAGCAATGATCTTTGAGTGCAACACGTAAGTTCTGAAAGCCTTGAGAGATTTCACCATTGCATAAGCTTGTTTTTCCAATATGTCATACTTCAACTCAGCGTCTCTGAGACTTCTACTAAAAATGCAATATGTCGCTCGAAACCTTCCTCGTTTTTCTGTAATAATATAACTGTGATAGTGTGTTCAAGGGAAAAAGAAAAAATAAAAAAATCATTTGTATAATCTGGGCTTGCCAAAACTGGTTCTTCACTTATTACTCTCTTGATATGTTGAAACGACGCTTTGGCTTCATTGTCCACTTCACCTCATTATTCTTCTTGAGCATATCTATAATCAATTTTACGATTTCAACAAAGTTAGGGATGAATCTTCTCAAGAAAAATATTTTTCCTAGAAAAGACTGAATTTCTTTTACATTTCTAGGAAAATTTATAGTATCTATCGCCTCAACCCTTTTCAGATCGATTTTGATTTCATCTCTAGACACTATATGGCCCAAGAGTTTACCTTCTTGCATTGTGAAATGGGATTTCTTGGGATTAAGTGACAAACCAAATTTTCGACATTTCTCAAAAGTTTGTTTGAGGTGTGTTAGATGTTCTACATCAGATTTAGAGAAAACAGTCAGGTCATCAAGATAGATAATGACAAACTTATCTTTTTCTCCCACGAAAGTGATATCCATGGCCCGCTGGAAATTTTCCCTTGCATTCATTAAACCAAAAGAAATTTTGTCATACATAAAGGTACCCCAAGGGGTAGTGAACGCAGTTTTTTCTTTATCATCTTGATGTACTGCAATTTGATTGTAACCTGAAAAACCATCAATCATGGACATTCTGTTAGATCCAAATACTTTTTCTAAAACATAATCCATCTTAGGTAATGGATAATTGTCCTTTAGTGATGATCGGTTCAGGTTTTGGAAATCTACACACAATCTGATCTCACTGTTTTTCTTTCTCACTGGCACTAAATTGGCTACCCACTCAGAGTATCTCAGTGGGACAATGATTTTAGCGTCCAGGATTTTTTTGACTTCTTTTTCTATCACCGGTAGTAGGATAGGATTAATCTTCCTGAGTTTTTGCCTAAAAGGTTTGACACCTTGCTTAAGTGGAATTTTATGTTCCATTATAGTCGTGTCATAAGTTCTCAATTCTTCATAAGACCAAGCAAAAATGTCTTTATATTGCTTAAGAAACTCATCATACTTACCTTTAATTTCAGGAGGCAGGTACTTGGATAATTTCACCAACCTAGGATTCTCTTTGGTACCTATATTGGAATCATCGACTTCCTCTGGCTGAGGCTATAAGGTAGACTTCAAAGGGATGTCATCATGATTAAATAGCCTTTCTAAGGGAATCAGAACCTTGGGTATCTGATTATTTTTAAAATCAAGCATACGGTGGTTAGTGATTTTATCTTGAAACTCTGGGGGGTCTTCCCCTTCCTACATGATCCAAATGGGGTCATTCTGGTTTTCTTGGTCAGCATGTGTTTCGGAAAACTCGCCTACCGTTTCTAAAAAAAATTGGAGTTGTTCATCATCCTCAAAAACTTACCAATGTTGTATGTTATTGGGTATGGAAGGCCTATGTCTCATTTGTATATGGTATTTTAGTTTGAATGCAGCGGGAGGTGTGAATGTTGAAGTTGCTTTGGCTAATGCGTCTGCCTGTTGATTTTCCATTCTTGGAATGTAGCGAATATCAACAAAGGGAAAAAATTTCTCGATCAGATCCCAAACACAATTTCGGTAAGATTTTAACCTAGGATGTATGGCCTGGTACTGACGATTAACTTGTTTCACGATTAACTCTGCATCGCCAAAGATCTCCAGGTTTTTAATTTTCATTCTCCTAACATCTTCTAATACTAACACTAAGGCTTCATACTCGCATACATTATTAGTGTGGTCACTGTTCCACTGTAATCTATAAGAGAAAGGGATAACGAATTTGTCACCAGGTGCCACAAAAATCACTCCAGCCCCTGCCCCAAAATAAGACAAGGCACCATCAAAAAACATTTTCCAAACACCAGTGATATATACATCGTGCTTTATTTGTTCCTTTTCTTTTTTATTTTTTGTACAACTTTCTTCTATACATACATCAATATCATCATCAATAGATAAAATACAATTGCCTAAATCCTGATCAGCAATATAAATAGGGTAGTTATTTGGGTTAAGTGGGTCACTTACAATAAACACTAACCTGGTTTCT
>JZKD02S2017616.1:333430-355092 GCA_000966675.3 Picea glauca | reverse complement strand
GCACCAACTAGAAGGAAGCACCAACTCCCTGGTTTCTCTAGCACCAACTAGAAGGAAGCACCAACTCCCTGTGTTCAAGCCCCCACTTGAACCTCTGAGGACACCAGTCCTCCCTCGCACCTCCCAACCACCCTTGATTATGAATATGAAATATTGAATCCTATTACAGTGATATAGTGTTCAATAACAACTTACCAATCTCATCACTGTTCTACAAGATTTTGCTACTCAGACTTCCTCGCTGTCTTCCAGCATGCATCCACTGCCCATTCTGTTCTTCTGCTTTTATGCTCTGTGCGCCATGTCCATTCGCTACACATTTCTTCTTCTGTTCTTTTCAGCTGTTGCACTCTGATCCTTCTTCATGCATGAATCACCTTCAACAACATCCACAACAATCCCAGCAACTCCATCTCATCTTTGTACTGTGTATTTATAGATTTTGTGCACCTTATGCATGCAATGTGTGCAATTCCTCTGCATACTCACACCGCATCGATATCCTCCACAAATCAAGTGCTCTGTCTGATCATCATCATGACTCTTCATCTTCTCTGGCCGTTTTTCCACTCATTCAGCATCACGGTATGTTATGCTGAGATTCCTCAGCCTCTCTGGCAGTTGAGACTCTTCATCTTCTCTGTGACAGTCGAGCTCACCTTCTCTATTCCAGTTACAAGCTTCAATTCTCATCCAGCTATCAATCACCTCCACGAGCATCTTCATCCCTCTTGAATATTCCTAGAGACTCTTCATCTCCTTTGTCAATCACCCTGAAGTGTCTTGGAGTCCTCTGGCAGAAACCATCAGTGGTTTCTGGCAGTTACACTATGACGTGCAACAGTAGCCCTTCGATTATGCTTAGATTCACCTGCATCGTTGGATTTACTCTGATGGGTTCTTGTGTTATTTACTCGTTTCGTACTTTCGTAATTTAGAGATTCTGTGATGAGACATCTTGAGTCTCCATGTCACGAGTTCTGAAACTCCGAAACAGAGTTTTTCTGCGCTGGATCCTTCCTTTATATGACCTTGGCTATGACCAAGCGCTTATGCATAAAGTGCTTTCATGAATTCGCATTTCGTGAGTTTGGAGATGAGGCATCTCGACTCTCCAAGTCGCGATCCCCGAAACCCCGAGATGGAGCTAAGATCAACAGTCCACGATCTCAATGAATCTATGGTCCAGATCTCATCGTGAATTCGCATCTCTCGATTCCTTTGATGGAGCTCCTTGTCACTCCAAGTTGCGATAGGCGAAACTCTGAAATGAAGCTTAAATCAACGGTCCACGATCTCGATGAATCTACGGTTGTGATTAAATCGCGATTTCGCATATTGCAATTTCAATGGTCATATTTCTTTCCTTCCCAAGTCACGAGTCACGAAACTCCAAAATGGAGTCGATGGTCCAGATCACACCTTGATCTGACGGCTGCAATTAAATCATGATTTCGCATATCGCGATTTCAATGGTCATATTTCTTGCTTCTTCGAGTTGCGAAACTCTAAAATGGAGTCAACGGTCCAGTTCACACCTTGATCTGACAGCTGCGATTAAATCGGGAATTGTAAATGGGATCCAATGATCATAAATGCTACTTCTCCTCCCGAGCTTACTTTGTTCCGCTTACTTTGATCTTGCCATCGAATATCTTCCAACAATCCAATGCACTATCTCTTCTAATCTTATTCGAATCTCAAATCTTCTCTGCAGCATCTTCTCATAATGTCCATCTATTACATACTTTGCACTATCTCTTTTGAGCTTATTCGAATCTCGAATCTTCTCTGCAACATCTTCTCATCTTCTCATAATGTCCATCTATTACATACTTTCTGTACTCATGCCATCTTCATTGTTGTAAACTCATGCGATCTTCATTGATGTACTTGCCATCAATGACAAGTATACAAGCATGCACTGTCTGTTAAAGATTTGCCAACAGAAAATTGCCCCTAGAAACCCTAAAATAATATTATCAATAGTTTTATCAGAGTCATAACCCAAGATTGAGCATATCATACAAACTACTTCCTATATATTCAGTGTAAACATATTGTTTTTGTAGGTCTTTAGATCATGAGAAATACCAATACTATCTTTCATCAAAGTTTGAACGAAAGATTGGCATTCTTGGACACTTGACTGATTAAAACTAACTATTAAGGTTTCTTCACTAATAGCTTGACCATCGTTAAATTTTGAAACCCTAAGCATCTGAGAAACAAATTCATTTATGATATCAAATAACAAAGTTCCATTCCTGTTTACTAAGCTTCTAGTGGATTCAATATATCTTTGAGCACACCAATGTACGAATTTTGGGAAAATATAAACTTGTGGAACCAGAAATTGAGTCAAGTTTGAACCCCAAACATTAAAGAGTCATTCAATTGCGTATACCTAGTTTGGGCTAGATGATGCAACTCATATAAATCAAAAGAAACTTTTGGATCGAAAATCTAGGAATCTCTCTCCTTTAGAAAGGTCTATGTGCTTAATAGGGTTTTTGACTCAGTTAAGACTGGTGATTTTGACATTTTGCTAATAAGAATAAGGACAAGGACGCTTTTAGTTCCTACCCAAGAAGCTAACTAAAGAAAACCCTTCATTTATTGGTGATATTTTTGTTAGAAAATGTTATCTCCAAATATTCTCGTGCTCGCAATAGTAACAGTCCACCAATTGGAGAATAAAAACAAAGAACCATTTTTCGATATTTTGTCCTTACTAAACCTAAATGTGATTAAGTAATCAAAACAAGGTTATTTACATTAATTAATCCAAATGCAGAACATAATTACTCACCTGACACAGGTGGTTTTCGAAAAGGGTAAGTCATTTTCTTTTTACACTACTCGTGATGTGGCAAGTGGTTTTGAGAATGGCTTGGTGAGTCATGCAGTGAGCTGAGATTTTGACATGTCACGTAGGTGGTATCCCTTGTCATATCACCGTGCACTATGCCACTTAAATTAACTTTCATTCTTTTTCGATGTGCGCAGACCGTTGATCATATTTACCTCTTGATTTGACGATGGTTAGGGTAGGGTATGTATACCTCCGTGGACTTCATTTTATTTTATTTCTTGAGAAGACTACCCATCATCATTTAATATCAAAGTACAATTTTTCAAAGGAATTACCTTCAATATACCATTTCATACCCAATAAAGAATAAAAAAGTTATTTACCATACTTGTAAAAAATAGCATGCTTAAAGTTTATCTATCAATATTTTCCCATCCTTTCTATAAAGATTAGTAATATAAATTAAGTAAAGAATTAGTTTCAGTTTTCCTTTATTCAATTCTAGATATTAAAAATAAATTTACTTTTTAAAAGAAATACTCAATCATGAGTTAATTTATATATCACAAGCAAACTAACAGTTACAGTCAGATAGAACTTAAATTCTTCAAATCTTTTGAAAATTTTAAAGAATAAATCACAATAGACCTTAATTGAATCAAAATTCATATAATGAGTTCTTAATTCAACCAAGACCAAAACTGAAAGTAAATTGCCAATGTAAATCCAGTTCAAACTGGTATTTATAGTGAAAAATAAATATGGACTAAAAACTGAACTATTGAATAAAGTGTTTCAAATATCTCTCGTTGATAGGAGACCTCATAATTTATCCATCTAAATTTTGTAAAGAAAAGGAGTTAAATCCTTCAATGGCAGCAATTTTGAATGGTCCAAATCATATAGGATCAAACTTTCCATGCTTTCCTGGAACTTCTCTCCTAGCATCTCATCTTAGTACCAAATATCCTAGAAGAAAACTTATTTCTTTTGCCTTTCTATCAAAAAATTATTTCATCTTGTCTTGGTATTCTTGGAAATTTTCATTAACTTAATCTTTGACTTGTTGTATTCCAATCAATCGGTTCATTTTTCTAGTCAAATCATTAGGCTCCTCATTTACTTCATGAAACAACTTTAAAAATAGGCAAAGAAAGATTAATAGGAAAAGTAGCATCCATTCCATAAACTAACTGAAAAGGAGTTGTACCTATTGATATTTTAGTACCAATCATGTTGGCCCTTAGAGCATATTTCAAGTGAATGTACCATTGTCTTTTATTATTGTCTAAAACATTTTTTATTATCGTCATTAAGCTTTTTTTTGAAGATTCAACAAGACCATTTCCTTGTGGATAATGTGGAGTTGAGTGTCCTACAATGATGTTATATTTTTGACAAAAAATAATCACAACCATATATTTAAAAGCTTGGGCATTGTCTATGATGATTTTTCTTGGACAACCAAATCTTGTTAAAATATTTTCTTCTAGGAAATTTATTACTATTGCATTAGTAGCATTTTTGGTACGAATTGCTTCCACCCATTTTGAAAAATAATCTGCAGCAATGAGAATCCATTTGTGTTGAGAACTAGAAGGAGGATGTATCTCTCCAATAAAGTCAAAACCCCACTGTTAAAATGGACCTTCAACCTTTACTGGTACTAGAGGCAAAGAGGGTAAGCATTGTCTTCCAGCAAATATTTGACACTCTTTGCAGGCTCTGACCTTAGAACTTACCTATGCAAATAGCTTAGGCCAATAATATCCTTCTCTGAGGATTTTATATGCAGTAGCCCTCCAGGCATGATGGCCTCCATAGATTCCTTTATGATATTCGTCAATGACATTTTCATATTCAGATTCAATAAGACAAGTTAACAAGAAACCAAGTGGATCTCTCCAATAAAGTTGTTCAGTTATAATGCAATATTTAACAGCTCTAAGTTTTAATGATCTAGTTTTAGGTGGAGTCAAATTTGGAGGACATTGAAGATTTTGAAGATAAAAGATGATATTTCGATACCATTTGGAAAAATAAAAAAATTCATTGATTGTCATAGACTATTGAACATTGGTTTCTTTTGCTACAAAAGAAGGATCTTCAGAAATTTCAGAAATATGATTAATTCCAAGAACTTTAAGATTTGATTCAGCTAATAGTCTTGTTAGTCCTTGACCCTTAATCAACTTTTTTGGTTTTATTTTCAAATCATATTCCTGAATTTTAACTAACCATTTTCCTCTTTTAACATCACTATCAAATTGTACCAAAATATCTTTAACCGAATTGTTTGGTACGTATGCAATGATTTTAAAATGAAGAACATAAGTTCTAAAAGCTTTTAAAGGTTTTACCATTGCATAGGATTTTTTTTCAAGGATGTTGTATTTTAATTCAGAGTCCCTAAGACTTTTGCTAAATAATGCAATTGGTTGCTCCAAATTTTCACTATTTTTATGTAACTAGACAACAATTATTGTATTTTCAGATGCAAAAGAGAATATCATAAAATATTTGGAAAAACTAGGACTAACAAAATAGGAGCTTCTCCTAAATCTTTCTTAATGCAATTGAAAGAATCTATTGATTATGAAGTCCAATTTACCTCAAAATTCTTCTTAAGCATATTTGTAATAATTTTCACAATTTCAACAAAATTCAGCATAAACCTCCTCAAGAAATTTATTCTACCTAAAAAACTCTAAATTTCTTTCTTGTTTCTAGGCAAACTTATTGTTTGAATGGCTTCAACTCTTTTGGGATCAACCCTAACTCCATCCTTTGAAACAATATGACTGAGCAACTTTCCTTCCTGCATGGAAAAATGAGACTTTTTAGAATTTAACGATAGACCATACTTCCTGCATTTTACAAATGTTTGTCTTAAATGTTTCAAATGAATATGATCAGAATCTGAAAACATAGTTAGATCGTCAAGATAGATAACTACAAACTTATCTCTTTCATCAACAAATGCAATGTCCATTTCTCTCTGGAAAGTTGCACTTGCATTTATTAGTCCAAAAGGCATTTTATCATACATAAAAGTACACCAAGGTGTTGTGAATACAATTGTTTCTTTATCATCATCATGGACTATGATCTAGTTGTACCTTGAAAAACCATCTATCATGGAAATCCCATTTGCCCCAATAACCCTTTCTAAGACATGATCCATTTTTGGGAGGGGGTGATTGTCTTCTAATGAAGCTCTGTTAAGATTTGGGAAATCCACACAAAGTCTAATCTCCCCATTTTTCTTCCTGATTGGTACTAAATTAGATACCCAAGTAGAATATCTGAGAGGGATTATGATTTTGGCATCATGTAATTTGTTAACTTATTTTTCAATCAGAGGAAGAAAAAGAGGATTAATTTGCCTCAGTTTTTGCTTAAAAGATTTGATACCAGGTTTTAGAGGAATTTTGTGTAGTATAATACTGGTATCATAAATTTTAAGGTCTTCATAAGACCATGCAAAGACATCAACATATTCTTTGAGCAAATCAATGTATTTATGTTTTTACTCATGAGTCAAATATTTTGATAATTTAATGAATTAAGGATTTTCATTAGATCCAATGTTACAATATTCTACTTTCTCTAATTGTGGTTGCATTGAAGAAGACTTAACAGGAATATCATTTTGGTCAAAAACTCTTTCTAATGGAATCAATCCCTTTGGGATTTGATTATTTTTTAATAACAACATTTTCTGACCAACAATCCTATCATGAAATTCTTGATCAGTCTGATTCTCACCTTGTTTCCATTTTCGATCATTTTGATTTTGCTCATCTATCTTCAATTCAACAAACTGATCTACCATTTCCATAATTTTTTTGATTTGTTGGTCATCTTCAAAGACTTGCCAATGTTTTGTACTATCCGAAATGGAAGATCTATGCTACATTTCAATTTTGTATTTCAGATGAGGAGTGCTTGGAGGCCTAAAAGTACTGGTTGCAACGGCGAGGGCACTAGATGACATATTGTGTGGAACCTGGGTATTGCAATAATATTAAAAGACAAAAATAAATTATCAATAAGATCCAACACAAGATTCCTATAAGCCCTCATCCTACGATGTTTAGCTTGATAAATTTGCCTCACTTATTTGACAATAAGCTTGGCATCTCCAAAAACTACTAAATGCTTTATCTTTAATTTTCTTGCTTCATCTAATCCTATAACTAAGGCTTCATATTCATAAACATTATTAGAAGCACTAGTTTCAAACTCTTTATAAGAGAAAAAAAATATTTAGTACCTGATGGTGAAATAAACATTATACCATCCTCTGCTCCTTCCAAGGATGAGGCACCATCAAAATACATTTCCCAAATTCCATGTTCAATTTCTTCATCTTCTTTATTTTCAACAAACTGTTCAAATTCTATACAAGATTCAAACTCACTATTTACATATATTATACAGTTTCCCAAGTCTTGATCTGCAACATACATTGGATAATTATGAGGGTGTTGTGGATCGTTGACTGTATAAGCCAGTTTAGTCTCTCTATATAATCGAGTGAACTCCCCACCAAAAGTTGGAATTGTGGCATAGTTATATCCAATTGTAAAGACCCCCTAACTTACTACCCTGGGATCTTGAAAGAAGCATTCCATACTTAGTAGGTACATCTCCCACAACAATATCCATTAAAATACTTTTGGAAGGAATTTGGGCTAAATTTACCACCAAATCTTAATCATACCAAGACACTTTACTTTTTCCCGAATCAAATGAATAGAAGTCTCGATATGGTCTAGTTATTTGTAAATCCAATTTTTCCATGATAACTTTAGGCATGATATTGCATGACACTCTTGAGTCCAACATACAGTTATGCAAAAGGCAATCATGAATAGTTAGTGGAATTTAAAAAGGTGCCATAGAATCACCATTATCTTCCATATTTGGCCTGAACATGATTTTCACTCATTCATCCTGAAGATTAATGATATTTGAGTTAACTTCAGAATCAGAAAAATTAATGATTTTTGAAATCTATTTTTTATAAACAACATTCTTCGTTAACTCAACTAGAGGCACTGGAATTTTGATCTTATTTATTTCATGTTCTAAATTAAAAGTTCCAATAGATTATTTTGGCTCCTTTGGTTCTGTCTCTTTCTCTTTGGTTGTTGCCTGAATTTTGGTTATAGGACGAGTTTTAACTGTTGGCTGATCTATGGGTTGTTTTGAAGGTAAAAAATCATCTCTCTTATCCCTGGTCAATTTTTTCTTAGGTGGATTTTGATCAACAACTTTCTTTGATCTAGGTCTCAAATCATACTTATTATGTAATTCAACATGGATTGCATCAGCAAATAACCTATACTAAGAAGATGAATCATCCAGATTATATATATTCTCTTCATCGAAAAATTGTCCAAAACTGAGAGATTTCTCATAATATTCTTGGGTTACATGTGGATTATTTTCATCATCATCAACCAAATTAAGTTCCTCTTATGTTTCGTCCTCATCATCTATCAGATTTTCAGTTTTAAAGGGCACTTGAATTTTCTAATCATCATTCCTAGGAGGTCTCTATTGAATTTGAGGGTTAGTTAACATTTCTCCTAAATTGATTAGGATTTCTAATATTAGGTTCAGGCTTGACCCTCTCCATTTCCATCCTAGACAACTTGTTTAATAAATCTTTAATTAACTTGGCCATTTCATTAATTTTCTCATCTTGAATCCATTTCCATCCTAGACAACTTGTTTAATAAATCTTTAATTAACTTGGCCATTTCATTAATTTTCTCATCTTGAATATCTTTCCCCGAGCCTAATGGCGCTCCTTGTTCCTTAAATATCATATCTTCCCTAGCTCCAGTTTCAACTTAATTTTTTATTTTGCTTGATGCTAGCATGTTAGATTCAATTTCTATTGCATCCTCTTGTATTCCAGCTAATGTTCTTGACCTTATTTCTCTTAACAGTAATGCAAAGTATGGGTCAAAGGCTCCTGCAAAAGTAACTTTTACAGTGGGTTGTGATGGCTTAACACCAGCAAGGATTTTGTTGTATGTTTTATTGAATCTTTTAATAAAGTATGATACAAACTCATTGCTCTTTTTCCTCAATGTCCCAAACTCGGTTAAATAATATAAACGATCTTTCTTTTCACCCCATTTTTTAAGTAAATCATCTTCTAAGGCTTCATAGGAATCAATAGAATTTGGAGGTAATCCTCTAAGCTAGAGTCTTACTTCTCCCTCAAATTTTTGCACTAAAAGCCTCATATATACATCCTCATGTTCAACTCCATCCACATCAACAAATTCTTAAAAGAATACCAAATGTTCTACATTTGTTACATCATTATCCCCATTAAATTTTGGTAGATTTTTAACATAATTATCAGGAAGATCATTTAAATTAGCAGGTAATACCAAAGGGGCATACCTAGTAGCTAATTTATTAAAAACTATAGGAGGAGGAGGTGGTGGTGAGTTTCCTTGTGGACCTCCTTGATGAAAATTACCAACCATGCTTGATTTTGGAGACAGAATGTGAGATTCAAAATGTAGATCGTCAAAAATCTCTAAGGATTGCTCAGCTAAGGTTTTGATAGCTTCGGGGAAATAGCGACGAATATTAGAAAGATAGTAATAAGGTGAAGAATACTTTGGTGAATAAGAAACTTCTGGTAATATTTGAAAATAAGTATTTTCTTCTTTGAACTGATCAAAATAAAGGGGAGATATAACAATGGAAGAGTCAAAATATGAAGAATAATCTTCTGCAATTTCAGAGATGGAAATCCTTGGTTCAGGAAGGATAAACTTAGGCCTCGAATAAATAATGCTAGGTACTAATAATTCCTCCTTAACCTCCAAATTATAAACTCCTTCTTCAATATTTAAAGGTTTGTCTCCAAAAATAATCACGTCTAAAGATTGAATTTTACCTTTCAAGTCCTATAGTTTAACCTCGGTAGGTTCAATATCAAAACTTCCTGATTTTATATGTGGAGTACTAATATGTGAATCAATGAAGGAAGTTTTCGTTCCAAAATTTTATGTTTTGGAAGAGCTAACAACACTAGTTATCGATTCATCAATTTTAACTACTTCAAAAGTCTTAGAATGAATATTGGATGGACTAGCTTCAAATTCAGATGTTGCTAGTTTAGGTTCAACAATACTAACTTTTATTTCAAAAGAAGTAATCTTAGATTGAATAGTTTTGGGTTGATAAACCTTACCTGTTGATGCAGAAGTTTATCTTTGATATCACTTAGGCTTTAGTATCTTTTTTGGATCTGAGACAGGTGTAGTCTATTTCTTGTCGAGGCTTTGCTTGGTATTCTTTCTCCTAAATGCCATCTTTGAAGAAGTGAAGTCACCGGTAAAATAAGTAGGTCCTTGATAGTGTAGATTTGTCAGGTGAATTGTTGAAGAGCCTTTTGATGTCTGATTTATTGATGCAAACCCCCCTATGGGCCTACACGACCTCCCAGTCTAGGATCAAACTACACAGGAACCAAAGTGGCTCTCGGGATTCCACTGACCCCTACACTTAACTTACCCACAGGCTTCACAATACACAAACACAAAATTTAAATTTATGAGGGTTCCTTTGATCCAGGAAATCTGTGTATACGACCATGTCTTATGATCGAGCATTTGGTGAAATGGCTATTCGTCGTTCCGGGACTCCGGGCTTCGGGAGTTTCTCCACTCCAACAAAAATCAACTCACTTTCCCCAAACAACCAAACTCACAAAGAGTCCAAGGATCAACGATATGCGCTCCTTCACTAGATCAATGGTCCAGATTTACTCTGGGATTCATAGGTTCTGCTCACTCCAACAACTATCACCCAAAGGTCTCCTGGATAGTTGAACTCTGAATAGTTTGAGGTCTATGGCTCATGTCTTCCTACCAATTGACGGTCGATATTAACTCCAGGATTCAAAGATTCGAGAGATTCTTCACCCCACACAACAATGAACAAGACTTCCCCAGAGTGTCAAATCATTGAATCACTTGAGGATCCAATGGCTCGCACTCACCCACAAATATATAGTGGAGATTAACTCTAGGACTTTGGAGATTCAGGCCTACATTGTAACAAACAACTTAAAAATTGTCGAAGCAGGGAAGTCTGAAGGACTTAGCACTTAACGAACCTACTCCTTATCCCTATCGAACGGTTGTGAGGGATTCTGACTTCTTTCTAACGGATATCATCTGTTTGATCTTAAACAAAGGGATTCTCCTCTTGGGGACTTACACTCGTTATCCCTCCTCGAGCTTCATCACTTGAATGACTTGAATTCTAGCACACACTTTTTGCTTCTCTCCTGATCTTGTGACTTAGGAAAGTCACCTGTGCACTCTTTGTGATAACTCTCCTAAGATTTATCAATGCTTAACGAAGTGTTGGCTCTATGAAATCCTTGCACTAGTCTCCCCTTTGAGCTTTTATACTACTCTGAGTGTAGGTGCACTCCTTACGCTTTCTCTATGTAAATATGCACTAACTCTCCTAATATTTTGAACCTATAGATACTTCTTCCCCGCACTCCTTGCATTGGCATTGTGCACTCCTTGCACTCTGATTCTCAGAAGAGAAACAATTGAGAATTACAACAACATTTAGAACTCATTCAATAAAACATTAAAAAGCACACTCACAAACACAGAGATAACAACATAACATTTATCCAGTTGCACAGAGATAAACAAATTCATAGTCTCATAAATGTGTGAGCAATTCTATTCTTCTATATCTCTTCAACAACAATTTACAAGAGTTTCAACAACCTTCAGTAACCTCTTCTAGGCATAGAATGCATTGATTTATACAAAAAGGGGCTTCTCGAGCCTTCCCTACAGACTATTCTAGTGCTTTCATATCACAATTAAAATCTTCCTACCACTAAGTTGATTACAATAAATGAACAATTACAATTCAGATATGAGTCGGCGCTCAAAATCTATACAATCCTACAGGCATTAAAGACAACTACACCATCTAGGATCATATACAATGGCTCTATCCTAAAGATCTCATGAGATCTTTAATTGAAACAGCCTCAAAATTAAATTGATGTGTTCTCCTTGGGATCCAAACCAGTTTAAAGTGCATTGCATTGGATGTTGAGTCATATTCCACCAAGCTTCATTAATGATGACGATGATGCTCCTGCATCATACTCCCCTTGGGAAAATGTTCATGAGATCCACTCCATGAGATCCTCAACCTCCTTTCCATGCTTTTGGATATCTTCTTCAGTTATCCAACTGGCATCTTCTGCTGGATAATTCTTCCATTTGACCTGATATTCATAATAAGCTTTTCTCCGGGTTCTCTTAGCAATTCTCTGGTCTAAAATATTTTATATCTGAGGCTTATCTTCTATGGGCATATATTGCATCCATTATATCTCCTCCCGATCATTTGTTTCTCATGTTTCATCCATCTTTAAGGATATAAGTCAGCTATGTTAAATATTGGTGAAATTCCCATGTCCTCTGGTAGCTCAATTTCATAAGCATTGGCAGCAAATTCTTTGAGGATTTTACAAGGTCCTATATTCTTCATATTCAGTTTATTAAATTTCCCTCTTGGAAATATTTCATTCCTCAGGTGTGCCAAGACTTGGTCTTCAATTTCAAAATTTGCCTCCTTTCTTCTTTGGTCTATTATGTTCTTGTATCTCTGGATGTTATCTTGTAGTTGTCCTTTGATTTTTTCATGCAATTTTTGCATTTATACAACGAATTCTTCTGCTCCTGCACTCTGAAATTCAACTTGTCCTCAATATCTCAATTATGAAATTCCTCTAGGATGCATTCCATAAACTATATGGAATGGGCTCTTACCAATACTCATGTTTGGTGAGTCATTATATGCAAACTCTGCTTGAGGAAGAATTTGATCCCACTGACTGTTATGTTCAGTTACCAAACTTCTTAGCAGATTCCCTAAGCTCTTATTCACCACCTCGGTCTGTCCATCTGTCTATGGGTGATACACTAAACTAAAAGACAAATTTTTCCCCAACTTCTTCCGCAAAGTCCTCCAAAAGTGTCCCAAAAATTTGGTTTCTCTGTCTGAGACTATACTCCTGGGTAACCCATGCAATCTCACAATCTCTTTGAAAAATAGATTTTCTATGTGAGTAGCATCACTAGCTTTATGACGTGGTATGAAATGTGCCATCTCTGAAAATTTTTCAACCACCACAAAGATTGAATCATTTCCCCTCTAGGTTCTTGGAAATCCCAAAACAAAATCCATACTTATAGTATTCCCTGGCCTGTTTGGAATAGGCAATGGTTGATGCAATCATGTGTTTTGTTGCTTCCCTTTAGCATATTTGAAAATTCTACATTTTTCCACAAACTTCTTCACATCAAACCTCATGCCTAGCCAATAGTATCAATAACTTAATTGTGCATATGTTTTATCATGGCCAAAATGTCCGGCCAATCCTCCACTATGTTTTTTCTTTAGCAAATTGTCCCTCATTGAGAATTTTGGAATACACAACCGACTTCCTTTGACAAACAGTCCTTATTGGATTATGTACTCCATCCATTGGATTTTATCCCTTAACAAATTATTTTCACAAGCTTCATAAGTTTCTTTGAAATCTGGGTCTTCCTGGTACATCCCCTTGAGGTGTTCAAATCCCAAAGTCTCCACTTGGAATTCTTGCAAGATTAAACATCTCCTGATGGTTATCTTGTTGAGAGATCTAGAATATATGTACATTCTCCAACCTCCATCCTTCTTTGGACTCAACATGGTTGCTACTGCACACGGGCTCAGACTTTCTCTGATCAACCTTTTATCCAACAATTCTTGGACCTGCTTCTTGACCTCTTCATTCTCCTGAGGGGTCAATATATATGCTTCTTTGTTTGGAAAACTTGCTCCCGAAATAAGGTCAATATTGTGACTAATACTCCTAATGAGCGGTAAAGTATGAGGCAACTCATCCACCACAATGTCAACAAACTCATCTAATAATTCAAATATTATCAGGTAATTGCCTTTCTAAATTCAAATATTATCACTCGTTTTGGTATCCCTCACTCTTTAGTATTCGATAACGCTTCTTAATTTTCCTCTCTTGAGATGAGCGAGTTCGCTTTAGAAAAAGGAATCAAACTAAAGTATTATGCTATCTATTACCCCCAGGGCAACGGATTCGTAGAATCAACAAACAAGAACTTGATTAAAATCATCAAGAGAACGGTAGCTGAAAATCACAAAAATTGGCACAATGCACTATTAAACGCGTTGTGGGCTGATAGGGTAACACCAAAAGATGTTGTAGGTAACTTCCCCTTTTTTCTCGTTTATGGCAAAGAAGCAATTCTGCCACCTCACATTCTTCTTCCTTCACTACAGTTGTCACAGAAAATCTAAGAAGAAGATTATCCCCCTTTAGAAAACCGAATTAACGCTTTGATGAAGCTAGAAGAGGTAAGAGCCCAAGCTAAACGTAAGTTAGATCAATAGCAACTATTGGTTAAAAGATGGTTCGATTCTAACTCTGCTTCTGATAGGAATTTCGAAGTAGGTGACCTCATCTTGAAATGGGACAAACCGCATGAGGGAAAAGGAGAGCATACAAAATTTCAAAACTTATGGCTTGGACTATTTTTAATTGTTGAGAAGTTGGGTCCCAGTTCTTTCCGATTGTAGAATCTAGAGGGGCAGCCTGACACCTATCCGGTGAATGGCCAAGCCCTGAAAAGATACTTTGCTTGATGACAACCCTTGTACATTATGTACATATTTTTCTTTTTGTTTTCTTTTTCTTTTGCTTTTTTTTTTTTATTTCTCCTTTGAGTTTATCAGTTTGTGTTTTTGCAAACACACATACCTGTATACTGAGCTATTCGGACAAAGAAAATAGAAAATTCCTTCGCTGAAATAATTGCTAAGAAAATTGTATAAACATCAATTGTATACTCCTGAAATTTACATCTGTGATTGGCAAAAAGTTTGTTTGAAAGAAGTAAACTGATTTCGATCTCTAACATAAGCTTGTTGCGATCATCCATTATCTTTTTACGTTGTCCCTTTTCCTTAAGGGAATGACTCAAAAGATGTCTCCCTGCCTTAGAAAGTTGGTTCTGTAAGTGAAACATCTCTAGATCTTAATGAAGGACAGTTCTAAAAAAATTCTGCTGAGGTATGAAAAAAAAATATGTTAAAATATCATAATTTTCAGCGTCACCCCGCTCAACTATATAAAACAAAATAAATCATTAATAGAGTTGTGGGAAGTGCTTGTAAACCCGCTGGGATGTTGAACAGGTCTGATAACAGTGGGTAAATGCATGCATGGCACCAAGACAACTTCGTCGGGGTACTGAACAGGACCGTTGGCAGCGAAGCAATGTCGGGTATATGAAAATTTGCAAATATGAAACCTCTTGACTTTAATTTGTCCTTTATTCTGATCCGAAACTTATTGGCAGGATACAGATGTCAGAGTGGGTTAAATGGCAACCCTGTCGAGGCTATGGACACCTGCTGGCAGCAGTGGCTCTGTCAACAGTATTGGAGATTTTATCTTTAATATCGTGACTCACTAGTCTTAAGACTGTTATCAGTTTTCATCTTTTAAAACACTGCTAGAATAGTTGGTCAATGGTGATGTTTATACGATTTTTTGGTTGTTATTTTTGAGTTGGAATTATCCTTGTTGTCCTAATCTGAATTTGTTCTTTTGGCAGAGATAACTGCTTCTACCAGTGTGTCACCATTGTTGGCAGCCAATTCACATTTTTCTACTATCTTATAAGCTGCCTACACCAGTGTTTTGCAAACCTTAATTTTGGTCGCAATCCTTGAATAAAACGACACTATTATTTTTGCGCTATGTGCACACTTACCTTGGTTCCCGTTTCACGATTGTAAGCGTGAAAACGTTGGTTTTCGAAGTCACCTTAAAATCGTCACTGAACTGTCATTATCATTCTTTTCGATATGCCCATTGCGTTTACAATTTACTTATCTTTATGCAGTTGGCAAAACCTCTAGATCTGTACTCATTTGGCATTCTTCGATTGATTATACAATTTCGTTTCATGAGTGATTGAGTTTGTGATGCATTGGTGATTGGATTTACATGTTCTTTGATCGATCCACTTGATCATTGGTTTCATAAAAACACATTGGTTTTATGGTTAAACTCTTGGTATAAATCGTTCTATACAACACATGTCACATAGTCAAACCCTTGGTATTGGTTTCCATTCATTTGTTTGGTTTTGAAACTATAACTATTGCTCGCGTAAATGTTTAATCCACTTACCATTGATTTCATTGGTCGAACGAATGGCATAATTGTTAACCTATACAATAGTGGGTTGAATAGCTATTTGCGTCGGTGGTTGTACTGTAGATATGACTGTCGTGCATGTATGAACTAGCTACACCACCTTCGCACGATATGTCATTAATGTTTACCCCTATCCCTGTTTCACCTTTGCTAGTTTCGGGTAAGCCTGTGAGCATTCTTCCCCTGTGTATGTTGTGATTCAAACTGGCTTGTTCACATCGCTCACCGTGTGCTCCTCTCTATGGCACCGGTGGTGCAAATTGAGCCGAACAGTGGTCAAGATCTATTACTCTTTGATAACGCCCGTAAGGATTTACAAGATAATGGTTGGCTCACGTTTATACAGAGGTTCGAGGGTTTCAATCTGTTTGTTGCACAACGATTTTCCCTTACCTTTGATGGGTGTAGGGACAAAGTAGGTGACATTCAACTTGAAATCAGTGATGGTTTAAAAACTCTAAAGTTGATGAGGTGCCATGGCCATTACTGTTCGTATCACAAAACGTCACATCCTGTGACAAAGGTATGCCTATTTCCACACTTAAACCTAGGTGGCACGATCTTTTGATAATGGCTAAACAATTTGTGACCTGTGAAGGTCGGTATGGATTGGTTTTTCTTTATCACCTTCGACTGTTGATGAATTTCATGGGTTATCCATTGAACATGCCTTTTTACTTCCTGCATAGTCTTTACAAAATGGCTAAGAGGTTTAAACGCGAGAAGGCTGACAGCAGCTTGTTTCACCATGGCTTGATTAGACTCATCGTTGTTCACCATTTAAACCTTCACGGCGATAATTGGCAAGATTTTCTCTCTCGAAATGGCTTTGTTGATTCAGAGTCTGTCCAAATCGACAAGTCTGTGGTTAGTGAGACTATGGTCGAGCCACCTGTGCCTTTCCATGTCCTTCTGCCCTCTCCCAAACCCTCAGTTGGCCCTAATATTGACCTACCTGACATCTTAATAGACAAGACCCAAGCTATTAAGAAGCCTGTGAGTAAAAAGGTTAAAGGTAACCCTAATGTCGATAGCAAAGGTAAAAAGAATGCTTGATTGATATCGAGGCTTGCCCGGAATAAACCTAATTCAAATGCTGAGCAAAATCCCATAGTTCTTAGTGAGGACTCTGACTCTAATGTCGAGTGTTTTCTAGCTGAAGAGTATCCTTACTCCCATGGCTTATGCTCCGAGCCACCCTATGACTATGTTTCTAATTTGCCCCCGTGCCTAAAGAACAATCCTAGCTACCTAGGGATCAAGCTACATAATGAAACCCTCGGTGATTTAAACAAACCCTTGCCTGCAATTTCGAAGCCCGGGCAGTCGTCATGCAGCCAATGTGATGTGTGGTTGGAGCGCTACTACACTGACTTTCCCTTATTACAATCGAAGATCAAATCTTTAGAGAACCAAGTCATAGTGTTGTCGAGAGAAAGGGACAGGCTTCAAGCTAATGACAAGAAGCAGAAAACCATTGTTCGATCGTTTTAGGAATGTCGAATCGGCAACAGCCTTCGTCAATTCCAAATTATCATGACCAAGTCGTTTCTGTTATCCAGGTATAAATTTCAATATCAATTTCATTTTATGAATTGCTTGAATTAATATAATGAATCGAGTTTTGGTTTTCGATTAGCTCTGTCCATTATTGGAAATGACTTTGTCATAGTTTAATTATCAAAAACGGTTATGTTGTGGATCCTGTATAGTAGATTCATTTTACTAAAATTAAATGTACATATGATTTGGTTATGCAATTTGTCGTGCCCAGTTTAGTACAAGCAATTCATTGATTTTGATTCGGTTTGGTTTGTTTGTGAATCAATTCTGTTTGATAGTCGATTTGGTATGATTTTAACTAGTTTTGTTTGCTCCTAATAAACTCAAAACGACTCTATTGATTGTGATTACTCAAAACGACTCTGTTCTGTATTGAATTAGTATTCTCGATTGGATTTTAATTATCTTTGACCTATGCAAAAGATCTACTTGCTATAATTGTGGACTTGTGTTGATTCATAACGGCTGTAACAAACACAAACTGTTTCAATTCGTTTTGATTTGATTGATGCATGTCTTGAGTTAGCACGATTGCTTGTTTTGAGTTAGATTGATATCGAAAGTAGATTTGATACTGCTCTATTGGTTTTGATTTTCAAAAACGATTTTGTCTTTGTTGATTTCGTATGAGAAAACTCGGCTAATAGTTCATTTTTGAAATTGATTCAAGTAATGATTTTGTTGACTATCAATCGATTTTGTCTGCCCCCAATTGGCAATAACAAACATTGGATGAGTCCCACAGATCCTGTTATCAACCGATTAATTCCATTATGATTTCGTTTGTGATAATTTACATACCAGTTTTGATTTGATTCGCTAATAGCATGGGTTGTTTGTATATGTTTTATTAGCTCTATCAATATTGAAAAAACGATCCTGTTAATTTAGTTTGGATTCGAAAATGATTTTGTTAATGGTTGGAGCAACATAAACTATTGGTTTTTATTTTCAATTGGTCCATGAAAATGATTTCATTGCTGTTGAGTTATCCAATACGATTTTGTTAACCTGAATTGGTGATAACGAATTAAACAGAGTGTATCCATCTCTGTTATCATTTGGTTGAATATGATTTAGTTTGTTCAATTTGCATACAAGTGTCGATTTGAATGATGCTTTTAGCAATCAAATATTTTTAATAGTTTGAATATATTTTCTAAGATTTGAATTGATTTTGAAATGATTCTTTGTTCAGTTTAGACCAGCTACAGAATCGCAAGATTCTGTAGCTAGTCTTAGAAATTAAATTTTTGTTAATTTTATTAATAAAATATCCTCTAATATTGTCTATTCTTTTCCTTGTTCAGGTACATACGAATTTCCAGTATCAATTGGGCATGCTGTGGCAGTTTAGGAGATATTTGTGTGATGTAGTTTTTATTTTAAGTTGTTAGTTTAGTCAGATTTTGGAGATTATCTCCAGATTTCCTGTAAACTGTTTTGATAATTCCCACATGGATGTTTTACCCTATGGGAAGTCCTTAAATACTTGTCATTTTTGTAATAAATACATCATCCTCACTTGTGGGAGAACCGGACTATGAATTTATGACTCAGACTTAGATGAAAGTTGATGTCTTGTAACAGCTTTCGCTTTCAATATATCAAACTTTTGTTTCAAGTTTTATGCATATCAGTTTGCAGTTGATTATAGACTACTTTAGCTATCATAATCTATTGCAGGATGATATGATTTGATTAATGTGCTATCCATATCTGATCTCTTTCATTATTTAAAAGTATAGCAATTACTTTGTTTCAGTTAATGAATCATAGATTTCTCTTCTTCATTAATTGAATCATTTTGTATAGATCTTTGCATACAGATTTATCTAACTGTGAAGATTTATAAATCATAAGGTTGCTATAAATTTTTATGTCTTGTTTGTCCTGTAATTATATTTGAAGAGCACAGCAGCTTCCCGTTTATGAGAAGATCATGGAGAATCTGGTGCAGGTTTCCTCCCACCAAACAACTAAATTGACAATCATACACAGGACAAACCTGAAGCGTTTCTTCATGTCAGTTTGTTATTTATCATTTAATAGTTAGTTGATTAGTGTTATTTAAGTAGTTTAGAGAAATATATTAGTTTAGATTCATAGTTAGAGTTATTATTTTAGTTGCTTAGATTAGATTAGCTTTTATTTTATTTCTTTTTCATAAAATTATAAAATCAAAAAAACAATAGTCTCGCTGTCTTAGGACAGATTACAAATGAGTTTTGCAGGTTTTCATCCAAATCTGTAATTTGTAAATATTGTACATTTGTAATTAAATTTGACTATGTTAGTAATTGAATATTTAATTTTATGGAATTATAGTTGTGTAGTATTAGATAGTTAATTGTATATATTAATAGTTTAGATTTGTTTATTAGTTTGTTTTAATTGTTATTTTTATTTAGATTAGTTAGTTTAGAGTAGTTTTCTTTTGTTTCCTTAGGACTTAGATCGGCTAACGGAGACGCTAAACCCGTCAGGGTGGGTTATCCCAAATGGCTTGTTTTATTTAGACAACCCCAGACTAGATCCACTCTCCCAGTTGACGGACGGTCAATTTCACCCGTCAACAAATGGCGCTAGAAGGAGGGCCTGAAATTAATTAATGGCACGAGGTGGTCGTAAGACTCCTCCACCACCTAATCGCTCACCTATAGTGACAAGAAGTCATTCGAACGATAACATTCCCCCCTCAAATAGAAACCACAACAACCCACGATCCACATATCACAGTTGAGCCAGCAACCCCAAATCCTACAGGTGGTGACATACAAGAGATTGTCCGCCAATCTCTCATAAAAACACATAGTGCCTTAGCCCGTTTGAGGCAACCAAATCGACCGTGGGACCAACCTTTAGATTTCTCTGATATCAGAGAACAACTCAGAGGCACTAACCTCACTGTGAATCCTACGGATCCAATCCTCACTCCTGCTGCAAGAGGATATGGAATACCTCCCTCACCACCTCCATCATCTCCTTCCTCTTCTGGAGGAGATTCTTCTGACGAAGGCAGTTCCCCTTCTCATCCTTCCACACCCACTACACCAATGGCCAACCAGAACAATCCTGCTAGACCTTGGCTCGATCAGGATGTCATAGTTGTACCTGGAGCTCAGCATCCCTTGGCTAAACATCCAGAGAAATTGCTTCCCAAGTTTGACCCTGACTCAAAACAGATCACTGAAGATCACATTAAAAAGTTTATGTTAGCCATAAGACTCCACAATGTTGAACATGAAGATGTTGTTTGTAGGTTGTTCCCTTATACTTTCGAGGGAAATGCATCTACATGGTACTTTGCCCAGCAATCACATACCATCGTGTCTTGGGAAAATTTTAAGTCATGCTTTTTGGAAAAGTTCGGAGATGGTAAGCCTCCAGAAGTCCTAGTCATGGATCTTTCTAACTTAAGAATGAACCCTAAAGAGAAAGTTAAAGACTTCAATCAAAGATTCTTAACACTTAAAAATCGAATCCCTGCGGATTCCATGCCTGTCGAGAATCTTATAATAGCGTACTATACTGAAGCCTTGCATCAAAGTATAGCTATTTGGGTTAAACGATCTAAGAAAGCCACATTGTTAGAAGCCTTCGAGGAGGCCAGCCAGATTGAAAAAGACATACTTAGTCTTAAAGACTCTACTAGCAACAAAACAGAGACTAGTTCTTCTTCCAAAAAGAAGATTGAAATCCTCCCTAGACCTACTCAAAGTAAAGCACAACCTGAAAGCTCGGATTTAGAAAACTTAACTAAAGTTGTTCAAAAGCTATCAAATCAAGTTATAGACTTGAAGAAGACAACCGAAGAAGCTTCCTCGAGCAAAGGACCTTACAAGCCCCCGTTCAGGAAACCTTTTCCCACCAACCAACCTAATCCAACCACCGAGGGCCTTAATCTAGAAAGTCTGCAATACGCCCTTCAAACAATTCTAGAAG
>JZKD02S2017616.1:316239-331256 GCA_000966675.3 Picea glauca | reverse complement strand
AGGCCATAATAGACGCTCCGTCTCTCATGAGCCCCGACTTTTCTCAAGACTTTACACTCTACACTTTTGCTTCTGACCGTTCCTATGCCGCCGTCCTAACTCAAAAGAACGCCGAGAACAACGAAGTACCCATCGCCTTTATGATCTCTGCTTTCAAAGGCGTTGAACTTAATTAACCAGCGGTAGATCAACAATCCTATGTTGTTTTCAAAGCAGTTAAGCATTTCTGATCTTATCTTTTGAAATCAAGGACGAAAGTTGTTGTCCCTTATCCAATCGTCAGGAACCTGTTAGTGCAGAAGGAACTAGGTGAAAAGAGGGCTAACTGGGTCACCTCCTTGCAGGAGTACGACATAGAAATTACCCCAGCTCAGATAGTGAGAGGTCAAGGGTTATGCAAGTTAGTTGTTGATTCAGCAACAAGACAGCAAGAAGAAAGTGATGCGTCAAACTTAGTACAGCACGATCAAAATGCAATCTGATGTACACAAAACTTGGTCAGTCCTTGGTATGACGATATAAGATTCTGTCTTGAACATGGGTCAGCCCCCCATCACCTGGATCCCACTAAAAGAAGAGCGTTGAGATTAAAGTCTGCCTCCTTTCATTTGGTTAATAGTATTCTGTTTCGTCAAAATTTTGATGGTGTACTGATGCGTTGTCTTGAGAAGGACGAAGCAGAAAAAGTCTTGCTAGAGTTGCATGCAGGAGAAGCTGGCGGTCATTTTGGTGGTGACACCACTGCCCATAAGGTTTTAAGAGCCGGTTATTACTGGCCCACGCTTTTTAGAGACGCCCATGCTTTGTGTCGTAAGTGTATTATTTGTCAGAAAGCATCGGGGCGACTACAGAAACCAGCCTTTCCTTTACAGCCCGTCTTTGTAGATTCTCCTTTTCAGCAGTGGGGCCTTGATATCATAGGTCCAATCAACCCCCCATACTCACAACAGCATAAGTTCATCATAACAGCCACAGATTACTTTACCTGGTGGTCTGAAGCTGCCGCGTTAAGAACTGTGAACACCAGTCAGGTAATTGCCTTTCTAAATTCAAATATTATCACTCGTTTTGGTATCCCTCACTCTTTAGTATTCGATAACGCTTCTTACTTTTCCTCTCTTGAGATGAGTGAGTTCGCTTTAGAAAAAGGAATCAAACTAAGGTATTCTGCTAGCTATTACCCCCAGGGCAACGGATTGGCAGAATCAACAAACAAGAACTTGATTAAAATCATCAAGAGAACGGTGGCTGAAAATCACAAAAATTGGCACAATGCACTATTAAATGCATTGTGGGCTGAGAGGGTAACACCAAAAGCTGTTGTAGGTAACTTCCCCTTTTTTCTCGTTTATGGCAGAGAAGCAATTCTGCCACCTCACATTCTTCTTCCTTCACTACAGTTGTCATCCAAGAAGAAGATTGTCCCCCTTTAGAAAATCGAATTAACGCTTTGATGAAGCTAGAAGAGGTAAGAGCCCAAGCTAAACGTAAGTTAGATCAACATCAACTATTGGTTAAAAGATGGTTCGATTCTAACTCTGCTTCTGATAGGAATTTCGAAGTAGGTGACCTCGTCTTGAAATCGGACAAACCGCATGAGGGAAAAGGAGAGCATATAAAATTTCAAAACTTATGGCTTGGACCATTTTTAATTGCTGAGAAGTTGGGTCCCAGTTCTTTCTGATTGCAGAATCTAGAGGGGCAGCCTGACACCTATCCAATGAATGGCCAAGCCCTGAAAAGATACTTTGCTTGATGACAACCCTTGCACATTATGTACATATTTTGCTTTTTGTTTTCTTTTTCTTTTACTTTTTTTTTTTATTTCTCCTTTGAGTTTATCAGTTTGTGTTTTTGTAAACACACATACCTATATACTGAGCTATTCGGACAAAGAAAACAGAAAATTCCTTCGCTTAAATAACTACTAAGAAAATTGTATAAACATCAATTGTATACTCCTGAAATTTACATATGTGATTGGCAAAAACTTTGTTTGAAAGAATTAAATTGATTTCGATCTCTAACATAATCTTGTTGTGATCATCCATTATATTTTTACGCTGTCCATTTTCCTTAAGGGAATGACTCAGAAGATGTCTCCCTGCCTTAGAAATTTGGTTCTGTAAGTGAAACATCTCTGGATCTTAATGAAGGACAGTTCTAAAAAAATTCTACTGAGGTATGAAAAAAAAATATGTTAAAATATCATAATTTTCAGCGTCACCCCGCTCAACTATATAAAACAAAATAAATCATTAATAAAGTTGTGGGAAGTGCTTGTAAACCCGCTGGGATGCTGAACAGGTCCGCTGGCAGCGGGTAAATGCATGCATGGCGCCAAGACAACTTCGTCGGGGTACTGAACAGGCCCGTTGGAAGCGAAGCAATGTCAGGTATATGAAAATTTGCAAATATGAAACCTCTTGACTTTAATTTGTCCTTTATTCTGATCCGGAACTTCTTGGCAGGATACTGATGTCAAAGTGGGTTAAATGGAAACCCTGTCGAGGCTATGGACATCTGCTGGCAGCAGTGGCTCTGTCAACAGTATTGGATATTTTATCTTTAATATCGTGACTCGCTGGTCTTAAGACTATTATCAGTTTTCATCTTTTAAAATACTACCGGAATAGTTGGTCAATGGTGATGTTTATACGATTTTTTGGTTGTTATTTTTGAGTTGGAATTATCCTTGCTATCCTAATCTGAATTTGTTCTTTTGGTAGAGATAACTGTTTCTACCAGTGTGTCGCCATTTTTGGCAGCCAATTCACATTTTTCTACTATCTTATAAGCTGCCTACACCAGTGTTTTGCAAACCTTAATTTTGGTCGCAATCCTTGAATAAAACGACATTATTATTTTTGCGCTATGTGCACACTTACCTTGGTTCCCGTTTTCACGACTGTAAGCGTGAAAACATTGGTTTTCAAAGTCACATTAAAATCATCACTGAACTGTCGTTATCATTCTTTTCGATATGCCCATTGCGTTTACAATTTACTTATCTTTATGCAGTTGGCAAAACCTCTTGATCTATACTCATTTGGCATTCTTTGATTGATTATACAGTTTCGTTTCATGAGTGATTGAGTTTGTGATGCATTGGTGATTGGATTTACATGTTCTTTGATCGATCCACTTGATCATTGGTTTCATAAAAACACAATGGTGTTATGGTTAAACTCTTGGTATAAATCGTTCTATACAACACATGTCACATAGTCAAACCCTTGGTATTGGTTTCCATTCATTTGTTTGGTTTTGAAACTATAACTATTGTTCGCGTGAATGTTTAATCCACTTACCATTGATTTCATTGGTCAAGCGAATGGCATAATTGTTAACCTATACAATAGTGGGTTGAATAGCTATTTGCCCCGGTGGTTGTACTGTAGATATGACTGCCGTGCATGTATGAACTAGCTCCACCACCTTCGCATGATATGTCATTAATGTTTACCCCTATCCCTATTTCACCTTTGCTAGTTTTGGGTAAGCCTGTGAGCATTCTTCCCCTGCGTATGTTGTGATTCAAACCCTGGCTCATTCACATTGCTCACCGTGTGTTCCTTTCTATGGCACTGGTGGTGCGAATTGAGCCGAATGGTAGTCAAGCTCTGTTACTCTTTGATAACGCCCGTAAGGATTTACAAGATAATGGTTGGCTCACGTTTATACAGAGGTTCGAGGGTTTCAATCTGTTTTTTGGATAGCAATTCACCCTTACCTTTGATGGGTGTAGGGCCAAAGTAGGTGACATTCATCTTGAAATCAGTGAAGAGTTCATTAGCTCTGCCACAGGATTAGCAGCCACGGGCCAGCGATGGTTTAAAAACTCTAAAGTTGATGAGGTGTCATGGTCATTATTGTTCGTATCACGAAAGGTCACATCCTGTGACAAAGGTATGCCTATTTCCACACTTAAACCTAGGTGGCACGATCTTTTGATAATGGTTAAACAATTTGTGACCTGTGAAGGTCGGTATGGATTGGTTTTTCTTTATCACCTTCGATTAATGATGAATTTCATGGGTTATCCATTGAACATGCCTTTTTACTTCCTACGTAGTCTTTACAAAATTGCTAAGAGGTTTAAACGTGAGAAGGCTGACAGTAGCTTGTTTCACCATGGCTTGATTAGACTCGTCATCGTTCACCATTTAAACCTTCACGGCGATAATTGGCAAGCTTTTCTCTCTCGAAATGTCTTTGTTGATTCAGAGTCTTTCCAAATCGACAAGTCTATGGTTAGTGAGACTATGGTCGGGCCACCCGTGCCTTTCCATGTCCTTCTTCCCTCTCCCAAACCCTCGGTTGGCCCTGATATCGACCTACCTGACATCTTAATAGACAAGACCCAGGCTGTTAAGAAGCCTGTGAGTAAAAAGGTTAAAGGTAACCCTAATGTCGATAGCAAAGGTAAAAAGAATGCTCAATTGATATTGAGGCTTGCCCAAAATAAACCTAAGCCAAACGCTGAGAAAAATCCCATAGTTCTTAGTGAGGACTCAGACTCTGATGTCAAGCATTTTCTAGTTGAAGAGTATCCTTACTCTCATGGCTTATGCTCCGAGCCACCCTATGACTACGTTTCTAATTTGCCCCCGTGCCTAAAGAACAATCCTAGCTACCCAGGGATCAAGCTACATAATGAAACCCTCGATGATTTAAACAAACCCTCGCCTGCAATTTTGAAGCCTGGGCAGTCGTCATGCAGCCAATGTGATGTGTGGTTGGAGCGCTACTACACTGACGTTCCCTTATTACAATCGAAGATCAAATCTTTAGAGAACCAAGTCACAGTGCTATCGAGAGAAAGGGACAGGCTTCAAGCTAATGACAAGAAGCAGAAAACCACTGGTTTGATCGTTTTAGGAATGTTGAATCGGCAACAGCCTTCGTCAATTCCAAATTATCATGACCAAGTCGTTTCTGTTATCTAGGTATGAATTTCAATATCAATTTCATTTTATGAATTCCTTGAATTAATATAATGAATCGAGTTTTGGTTTTCGATTAGCTCTGTCCATTATTCGAAATGACTCTGTCATAGTTTGATTATCAAAAACGATTATGTTGTGGATCCTGTACAGTAGATTCATTTTACTAAAATTAAATGTACATATGATTTGGTTATGCGATTTGTCATTCCCAGTTTAGTACAAGCAATTCATTGATTTTGATTCGGTTTGGTTTGTTTGTGAATCAATTCTGTTTGATAGTCGATTTGGTATGATTTTAGTTAGTTTCATTTGCTCCTAATAAACTCAAAACGACTCTATTGATTGCGATTTCTCAAAATGACTCTATTCTGTATTGAATTAGTATTCTCGATTGGATTTTAATTATCTTTGACCTATGCAAAAGATCTACTTGCTATAATCATGGACTTGTGTTGATTCATAACGGCTGTAACAAACACAAATTGTTTCGATTCGTTTTGATTTGATTGATGCATGTCTTGAGTTAGCACGATTGCCTGTTTTGAGTTAGATTGATATCGAAAGTAGATTTGATACTGCTCTATTGGTTTTGATTTTCAAAAACGATTTTGTCTCTGTTGAATTCGTATGAGAAAACTCAACTAATAGTTCATTTTTGAAATTGATTCAAGTAATGATTTCGTTGACTATCAATCGATTTTGTCTACCCCCAATTGGCAATAACAAACGTTGGACGAGTCCCACAGATCCTGTTATCAACCGATTAATTCCATTATGATTTCGTTTGTGATAATTTACATACCAATTTTTATTTGATTCGCTAATAGCATGGGTCGTTTGTATATGTTTTATTAGCTCTATCAATATTGAAAAAACGATCCTGTTAATTTAGTTTGGATTCAAAAATTATTTTGTTAATGGCTAGAGCAACACAAACTGTTGGTTTTTATTTTCAATTGGTCCATGAAAACGATTTCATTGTTGTTGAGTTATCCAATACGATTTTGTTAACTGAAATTGGTGATAATGAATTAAACAGAGTGTATCCATCTCTGTTATCATTTGGTTGAATACGATTTAGTTTGTTCAATTTGCATACAAGTGTCGATTTGAATGATGATTTTAGTAATCAAATATTTTTAAATAGTTTGAATATATTTTCTAAGATTCGAATTGATTTTGAAATGATTATGTGTTCAATTTAGACCAACTACAAAATCGCAAGATTCTGTAGCTAGTCTTAGAAATTAGATTTTTGTTAATTTTATTAATAAAATATCCTCTAATATTGTCTATTCTTGTCCTTGTTCAGGTACATACGAATTTCTAGTATCAATTGGGCATGTTGTGGTAGTTTAGGAGATATTTGTGTGATGTAGTTTTTATTTTAAGTTGTTAGTTTAGTCAGATTTTGGAGATTATCTCCAGATTTCCTGTAAATTGTTTTGATAATTCCCACAGGGATGTTTTACCCTGTGGGAGGTCTTTAAATACTTGTCATTTTTGTAATAAATACATCATCCTCACTTGTGGGAGAACCAGACTATGGATTTATGACTCAGACTTAGATGAAAGTTGATGTCTTGTAATAGCTTTCGCTTTCAATATATCAAACTTTTGTTTCAAGTTTTATGCATATCAGTTTGCAGTTGATTATAGACTACTTTAGCTATCATAATCTATTACAGGATGATATGATTTGATTAATGTGCTATCCATATCTGATCTCTTTCATTATTTAAAAGTACAACAATTACTTTGTTTCAGTTAATGAATCATAGATTTCTCTTCTTCGTTAATTGAATCATTTTGTATAGATCTTTGCATACAGATTTATCTAACTGTGAAGATTTATAAATCATAAGGTTGCTGTAAATTTTTATGTCTTGTTTGTCCTGTAATTATATTTGAAGAGCACAACAGCTTCCCGTTTACGAGAAGATCGTGGAGAATCTGGTGTGGGTTTCCTCCCACCAAACAGCTGAATTGACCATCATACACAGGACAAACCTGAAGCGTTTCTTCGGGTCAGTTTGCTATTTATCATTTAATAGTTAGTTGATTAGTGTTATTTAAGTAGTTTAGAGAAATATATTAGTTTAGATTCATAGTTAGAGTTATTATTTTAGTTTCTTAGATTAGATTAGTTTTTATTTTATTTCTTTTTCATAAAATTATAAAATCAAAAAAACAATAGCCTCGCTGTCTTAGGACAGATTACAAATGAGTTTTGCAGGTTTTCATCCAAATCTGTAATTTGTAAATATTGTACATTTGTAATTAAATTTAACTCTGTTAGTAATTGAATATTTAATTTTATGGAATTATAGTTGTGTACTATTAGATAGTTAATTGTATATATTAGTAGTTTAGATTTGTTTATTAGTTTGTTTTAATTGTTATTTTTATTTAGATTAGTTAGTTTAGAGTAGTTTTCTTTTGTTTCCTTAGGACTTAGATCGGCTAACGGAGTCGCTAAACCCGTCAGGGTGGGTTATCCCAAACGGCTTGGGTTATTTAGACAACCCCAGACCGGATCCACTCTCCCAGTTGACGGACGGTCAATTTTTCCCATCAAAACGACTGTGGGGGATTTCGAATTCTTCCTAACAGATCTTATCAGTTTGACCTTAAACAAAGGGATTCTCCTCTTGGGTACTTACACTCGCTATCCCTCCTCGAGCATCGTCACTTGAATGACTTGAATTATGGCGCACACTTTGAGCTTCTCTCCTGATCTTGGGACTTGGAAAAGTCGCCTGTGCACTCCTTGCGATAACTCTCGTGAGCTTTATCAACACTTAACGAAGTGTTGGATCTGTGCACTTCTTGCACTAGTCTCCCCTTTAATATTTTACACTGCTCTGAGTGTAGGCACACTCCTTGCGCTTGCTCTGTGAAAATATGCAATATCTCTCCTGAGCTTCTGAACCTATAGATGGTTCTACGTTGCACTCCTTGCATTGTGATTCTCAAAAGAGAATCAATTGAGACTTACAACAGGATTTAGAACTCATTCAATAAAACACTAAAATGCACACTCACAAACACAGATATAAAAACATAACATTTATCCAGTTTCACAGAGATAAACAAATTCACATTCTGAGAAACGTGTGAGCAATTATCTTCTTCTGTATCTCTTCAACAACAATTTACAAGAGTTTCAAAAACCTTTCACATCCTCTTCTGGGCATAGAATACATTAATTTATACATGAAGGGGCTTCTCGAGCTTTCCCTCCAGACTATTTTAGTGCTTTCATATCACAATTAAAATCTTCCTACCACTAAGATGATTACAATAAATGAACAATTACAATTCATATATGAGTTGACGCTCAAAATATGTACAATCCTACAGGCATTAAAGACAATTACACCATCTAGGAGCATATACAATGGCTCTAGCCTGAAGATCTCATGGGATCTTTAATTACAACAGCATCAAAATTAAATTGACGCACTCTCATTGGGATCCAAACCAGTTTAAATTGTGTTGCGTTGGATGCTAAGTCATCTTCCACCAAGCTTTATTAATGATGAAAATGATGCTCCTACATAATTTATGTTCACCCTGCAAAATCATATATAATCTTTGTCGTACCCCAGCGAAAATTTACTTTCAATTCCATTCCCCAACAACGACACCAAAAATATGTTAGTCCTGATATTTTTTCTAGGCTCACGGAACAATGTTAATAATCAGAAATACATAGGCAATATCTCTTTCTTTAAGTCTTTATAAATAATTAAGAGATGGAAAGAAGAATGCAAGTAAACAAAATTGAGATATAAAGTAAGGTATTAAATCTCGATAAATATTGCTTTAATTTCAATATTAGGAATATGAAATACATATCTAAATTATGAGACAGATGAATAATAAACACATATGCAGATGTAGGTCTTATTTTTCTTTCAACAAAATAGAGAAAAATCTATACATGAATAAATGTCCAATAGATAAACTGCAGTAGAAGTAGTACTAAATTGTGGCCATTCATAACTTAAACACAATAGTTTGAAGAAGATGAATTATGATAACATAAGTAACATCGCATAGAAAGAACATAACTCAAAGAAATGAGAAACAAAATCTCATGTATTTCTACATAAAGTTGATCTCCTTATTGAAAAGTCTTTAATTACATACAAGGCCGAGAGGTCCTTCTTCCATTCTTCCATTATTCTTTTATAGATACAAAACATGTAACCAAATTGGTTACATTTTCCTAGTCTTTAGTGAAAATTACAAAAAATGGAAAAACTTAAGGAACGGATTTGAAATCCGTGATTTTTCTCCATGTTGTTGGCCAAGTCATTGGAGTTGTGCGAACTTCTCCCATTCTTGATTAGAAGGATATTTGCATGATGTCATTCTTCTATAAGCTTTCTCCAGCTCAGTACATGCTTCATACGTTGGAGTACTTTGGAATAGATTTCTCAAATGCCATAATAAAAAGAAGTCATCATCTAAAAGATAAAAAATGGTTTGACATTTTAATATCCCAATAACTCCCTTGAATTTATTAACATTTCCCCTTCCTGAGATATTGATTGTTGATATTTTGGTAAGGAGAGAAAATTACCCTTTTTACCATAATATTCAAGTAATCCCATTTCCACCATCTTTTTATAATGATCTTTATACCATTGCACATTTCTACGAAGGTGAACAAGTTTACTCTGAACTTGTTGAATTAAGTTCCTTTTAGTTAGAACTTTTTCAAAATCCATAATTGCACTTGTTCTATCTTTAACTCCAATCTGGTTTAATTCAGCTTTTGTCTTGGAGTTAAGAACTTTGATGATTTTGTTGGTTATTTGAGGCTTATCTCCCAATTCTTCCAACATTGTTTACAACACCTACAATGATGACCTACTATGCACAATAAAAGGTACAACTTCCCTTTTGGGCTTAAATTTAGTCTTTTTTCTTCTGGGGATGAAATAAACCTCGTCAACATTAAGGCTTTGCCTTATGAATTCTAAAGAAAAAATTATCATGGTTAAGAAACTTGGAAGTTTAAACTGTAACAATCTTTTGGATAGATGGCCTTGCAACAATATATTAAGATATTAACCAAACTCCAAGTCCAACTCAACATATATGATGAAGAATGGGTATTGATTATGAACTTTAATTCTAATTAATTAGCATCTCTCTGTAATGAAGTAACTGTGTTTCAAATAGTAATATAGGCCCAAAATTGAAAGAAAGATGTAGTTTGACCCCTCCATTATTAGGTAATATTTCTAGTGACCCACACCCACACCCACCACATCTCCCCAATGTCATGGAAAATTGTGTACCTTTCATTGCTCCCCTACTCATGATACTTCTAACTACATAGCTAGCACCTTGACAAAGAGATCCCAAGGTCTTATTGAACAACAATTATACTAATTTAGATTCAAGCTTTTCTTTGTTGGCCAATACCTATTACTAGACCAATTCCAAATATCTTTTTCGACAAAATTGCCATATCAAAGACTATATGGCTTGACTAACCACTGACAATGAGATCCAAAAGAACCTATTGTCTTGAGCCCTCATTGATTCTCTCCAACTTCCTACCTCACCCCACCACTAACCTTATCAACTAGGATGGATTTAGAGTGATTGAAACCGAGTCATGGTCACAAAGAATTGCATCCTCACCTTTGTAATTCAATAGTTTAGGGACACTATGGATTGTGATGTTACTCCCTTGGATTGTGCATACATAATCCTTGGATGCCCTTACTACCATAAGTTGACATGTTATTCACTATGGCTTCCAAAACACATATATTCTCTACAAAGATGGGAAGGTGTTTAAATTCACATTTTCCCCAATCTCCTCCATCTCATTTTCTAAACGGGGCTATTGTGGTTAGATAGGTCACTCTTGATATTTGTTCGATATTATGTGTGGTTTGTCCTACCAAAGAAGACACTACCCATCAATAACAACCACCTAGCTAAATACCTTGCTAGATTCATATAAAGACGTATTTGAAGAGCCCAAAGGGATTTCGCCATAGTTTTATATCCAACATACCATCGATATAGTTCCCAAGGCCTCTCTTCCAAACTCTCCATCCTATTGCGTAGATCCTATTGAAAGTGATGAACTAGAGAAACCATTGTGAGAGCTCATTCATGAAGGTCAAATTCATTGTATCATCTATCCCTACATATTACTTGCATTTATTATTCCAAATAAGGAGCCTCATTACCAACATATTGTGATACATTATAGAGTTATCAACAAAGTTATTGTAATAAACTAATATATATTACCTTGGATAGATTATTGCTTGGATTAACTCAAAGGCATATTTTACTTCAGCACGGTGGATCTTACCTTTGGATATCATCAAGTACATATGGAGCCTCTATACATCGATAAAATTGCCTTCAAACCAAATTCGGGTTGTATGGATGGTTGGTAATACCCTTTGGGCTCACCAAAACCAAAACCACTTTTATGCAATTGATAAATGATGTGTTCCACCCACATTTTGGCAAGTTTCTAGTGGAATATCTAGATGACGTACTCATGTTCAACAATATCTAGGAAGAACATATAGAACATGTGAGTATCACTCTAGATCTATTACATGCACATAAATTGCAAGTCAAGCTTAATATATACAACTTTGACTAGACATCCATCCAATCTGATTTGGGCTTTATCATTGATCAAATAGACATTTGTGTGGACCCTACAAAAGTTTAGGATCTCCTCCAATACCCCATGCCCACCTATGCAACAGTGTTGGAGAGTTCTTTGGGAGGTATGAACTACTATAGAAAATTCATTAAACATTTATCTCATATTGCATGCCTTCTCCATCAATTATCCAACCATAAGACCTTTAGTTGGACCCTAGAAGCACATTACACCTTTATCCAATGCTAGAACGCCTTATATTCAAAACCTTTTCTCCAAATACCTTACCTCCAACTTCCATTTGATATTGAGATTAGTGTCTCTCAGTGTGCCATTGACATGTTCTTAAACACAGAAGACATCTCATTGCATACCATTATGAAAGTAATTACAACACCTATGACAAAAAGTTGTGTGCCTTGGTGCATATATTAAAACAATGGCACTAATACATTACCGGTAAGGAAACTATGTTACATATCAATCACCATCTATTTGTCCTTTTGGATTCTCAATATAGATTGTAGGAACAATGACACCTTAAATGGTTCTCTTGAATACAAAAATTCCACTTGGTAATTAATTTCAATAAGGGGGGCACTAAAAAAATTGTCAACATGCTCAACCACCCTTTGGTGCATTTCCAGATCTTATATGTGTGCCTTATTTCCTATGAAGAAAGCGAACATTGGTATGATGAAGACCACTCTTTTGGCTCCATTAGGCAGGCCCTTCACCATCCCACCTTTACCAACCAAATCCCTTTTCTTGGATTATTCGATATGGTTGGCTATAAAACCTCAACTAGTTGTGTGCTCCTCATGGCACTACTTGATTACTACTCATATGGGAAGCACACTCTTCTTCCTATGGCAGTCATTTTGGCACCTCTAAAATGTTGCAACATCTCCATTGCTATTTTCACTAGGAAACCGTGCAGAAACATGTCATGGATTTCATATGACAATATGCTTCATGCAATCAACCCAAAATGAGCAGCTATAAGTTGGGTCTATCCCAATCATTACCCATTCCATCATGTCAGGTCTATCACAACCATTACCCATTCTATTATGTCCTTGGGAATCTATCTCTATGGATTTTGTCAGTGGATTCCCCGGTACATATAAAAAGCATGATTATGGTTTTGTAGTGGTATGTCAAGTCTTCAAAATGGCCATTTCTATTCCTTGCACTAAAACAATTAATGCACACCAAGCCATCGGGTTGTTCTTCCTCCACGTGTGGGCTCATTTTGGTTCGCTCCTCACCATAATTTCAAATATAGACTCCTACTTCCTCAACCATTCCTAGAAACACTTAGCGTGTAACCTCCATTACTTAACCACTTTCCACCCATAAACCAATGACCAAACCGAAGTGGTTAATCAAACCTTAGATAAGGCCCTCCATGCCTATTAGGCTAGAAATGAACAATGGGATTCACACCTTCATGTTCTCCAACATAGTTATAACTGTGCAATTCATACTTCCACTGGCCATTCTCGCTTTGAAATATGCTATGGCTACTAATGTCTTGCCTTTTACGAGATCCCCATTGAGCTCAATCTACACATTAGGCAAATGAACAAAAACAGGCTATTTTCTTTGTGCAAAACTCACCACTATACATTCTCAAGTCAAAGAACCACTCCAACATTCCCAAACTAATATAAAGTCTTTCATGATCAACACATGCTAACTTTGATGTTTTAGGTTGGAGATAGAGTTTCATTGTATATGGTTAAACGACACTTCAAAGGCCATAATCATCAAATGTTCAAGCCTAGCTTGTCATTCATAATGCAATCAATGTCAACTAGCTCAAACTTTATGAACCACTACAACACAAGATGAAGTCTAGATTTCTCATCCAACGCACAACGTTCTAGATTTTCATCATCTTTGGAACATGGCAGACTACTAGATGTTCGTAGTTGCAATAGCCAGAATAAGCACATTACAACTTATTTAGTCGACGGACAATGCCATACACCAAGGCCAACCAAGTGGATTTCACATCAATCTTCGGTCCATTATTTTCCTCATAGTAATATCGAAAGTGGAAATGCTTTCAATTATGCAGGGATGAATTGATATGCAACACATGAACAACAAACAAGGCAGGAAGAAGGATTCAACCCGTGTTGAGATCCATCAAGAACGAAAAAATAATTAATTGTATAATTATATAATATAATCTTTGTATAGCATTAGTGTACAGTTAGGCCAAACTTTTTATCTTCATATTTCTTGAATATGTCCATGTGCATTCTTTAGTTTCATTGATATACTTGTTAACAAACTTCGCATAGCAAAAACTCTGAAATTAAAATAAATCCATATTCTATATATATAATATTTATTATTATTATTATTATTATTACATTAAACATCATTTTAAAAAATATATATTGTAAAGAATTATCTAATAAAAATTGTTTTCAAATATAAAATTATTTGTAACCTCGTGATTTGATCTACGTTCTTGATCAATGGAATGATCTCACAAACAAGGATCTATGTATAATATTAATAGGGGATGGTTTTTTTTCAAATATTAGTTGTAAGATATAATGTTTCTAGTAGAAATCATTGTAAATATTCTTTGAAAAAATAAGTAGAAAAAAATTAATGTTGTCTGTCAAATTTAAATAGGTCATCTAAAGAGTTATTTAATAGAATACAATGATGAGTTTACTTATTGTGTTGAGAGGCACTCTACAACTCAGTATGGAGGGATGTTGTCTCATAACGTTACATTAAAAAAGTAAAAAAAATACAATTCGACTCAATTACACTTTGAAAAATCAAACATCGACTCCATTACACACACGCGCGCACGTACACACACACACATATTAAGAAACAAATTAATATTGTGTGGTGACACGAGTAGTATATATTGTGATGGAGTACTACAACACAGAGGAGGCAATAAGAGCCAAGAAAAATGTTGAGAATAAATTTCCTCTGAATGATGTTCGAGGTGATAGGAAGTTTTCATTGAAGGCTCAAGGATTATATGCTCACCTAAAAGGTATTGAACTATTCATATCAGTTTTAGATATCCACCTTATTGCAGTAGATCATAAGCACTCTAATGAAAAGATGGATCATAAGCACTCCAATGGTCTTATTATCTACAATGATTGCCTCTTGCCTTCATATTGCATGCCACATATCAATTATTTAATAGAGCATGTATCACCCCAAGTGTTTATGGCTTTCCATACCATCCAAATTCCGAAGAACCCAAACCCAAATCAAGACCTCTATGATGTTCTCAAACTGTTAAGCCCTAATATTGGCTCATTAGCCCTTAATTGGGGCATATTATATTAGTAATGTTATTTTATTTATGTCGACTTTAGGCCATTAGTTGTAATTATACCTCCTAGTCTCCT
>JZKD02S2017616.1:253928-264285 GCA_000966675.3 Picea glauca | reverse complement strand
AAATACTTATCTCTGAGACTTGAGGACAAGTCAATAAATAAGGTTGAGGGGGATAAGGTATATATTTTGAAAACCTTTCAAGCCTTCTACAGATGACAGCATGCATTTAAAAAAAGAAATTTCCATTCAGGAGAGGGACTTGAGATATTAATCAAAAGAAATACAAGAGGAAATTGAAGACTTACAACAACATTCCATCTAGCTTCAGTCAGGCAAAACACAATGAGCAAACAAGTTAGTATATATTTTCCTTTTTAATGCTTTAAATTTGAGAAATTCTTCCTAAGCTAAGCAACGATAAATATCCTATCTTTCCTTTCCCCTACATCATCTTTTCATCACTCCATTTTCATCCTCAAAAGCATTAAAAATGGTACTTAAAGGAACCAATTTTGGTTTCCAAAGGAGTTACAAGGAAGGATCGGGTTTCAAATACAAACACATTGTTTGTTTTGAGCTGTCAAATGCTTTGTTTCTGAAGACATAAGTTGCATGCACAGATTGAATTGTTGTTGCATAGATTAAAGGTTATTTGCATATACATTTAAAAAGGGGTCATAAGAAGAAGGGTTCATGCTTGATGAAGAGGTTGGAAACGAATTAGGGAGTTATAAGTCAAGTGAACACATTTTCTAAAAGAAAAAAACCATTTCTTATGATGATTGCAACGAGGAGAGAAGTACAAAGGTACAAATATAGTAGCACCTTCCACTATAATCGTTGTACAACCCGTTTTTAAAATGATAAAAACCCTTGTTTAAAGTCTCCTCCAACGTTTTTTTTCTCCCTTCATAAAAGTGATTTCGACTCAAACGATTTTCATATTGTTGTGTCTCACTTGCACGCTCCCCAGAATCGAACCGCTGATGCACTCCTCTGTACACTTACCTCCATTTCAAAATTGCACGCTCTGTTTCACCACACCAACACCATCCCAAATCCCTACGCTCTAGCAAATTGTTCCCTCCTACGCCTTCCTATCCCGAAATTCTCTGATAAAAAACAAATTGTATGTTGACAATTTCACTATCAACATACAACATTCTCGTCCTGTGAAAAAAACGTGGAGGTTGAAGGAGATACGTGGTGAGCAAAGGCAAGAGGACGTATTCAAATAGGAGTCGGCCATTGAAGGTAAGCTCGAACTCAAATAATTGAACATCCAAGTGTAAAATTCAACGTCCTGTGGTACATTTTGAAAACAAGACAGTTCATTTTTAGCAAAGGCCATCTGTAAGAAGGAAAATTGAGCTGGAACTCAACAAGAAGCCTGAGAATTTTTTTCGAAATTACCAGGTATGCCCTTGCATAAATTTTTTTTTATGATTGAAGAACAGAGAATAGCTTAGGAATTTGAAAAATATGAGATTTCCTTTGCTTTTGAACAGAAAATCTTACTGAAGACCATGCACGGAATTAAATCCAAACAGAGTCTGCAAGTTTAATAAATCTTGGTCAAAAGAATTGCAGGGTTGAAACTTTTAGACCTCCTTTCTATAAACAGTGGAAATATTTTAGGTATTGCTCTTAAAACTTGGAAGTATGGTGTCTAGATGTGAACCAGGGAAGCTTGTTACATCATAAATTCATAGGGATTGTATACAAATCTTGGAGCAAAAACAGTGGATAGGTTTCTTTGAGAAATTTGATGGATCTTGTGAAGAAGTTGCTTTAGAATTTGCTCACTCATTTGATGGGGAAAGGGCTACTATTGGAAACCTTACCATTAGGATCTCTGAAGATAGCATTGCACATGTCACTGGACTTCCTCAAATAGGAGAAAGATATTTCAAAACCAAGCATTTCAAAGATAAATCATGGGCACCTTTTATTTCCAGGTCAAGGGTAGCAGTAGTAAATTGGAAGAAGGGAATTCCAAGGAGTTGGTTGATTCATCCTTGGGATGAATTAGCATATCTCATACAAAAATTTATAACTTGTGAGGGAAGGTTTATCATCATCTAGCTATATCACATTAAACTGCTACAACACTTAAAAGGTGACTGTGAAATCAACATGCCTTATCTTCTATTGCAAAGCCTTTCTAAGATGGCTAAGGCTGTCCAAAAACAAGAAAGGAAACAAAAAAGAGTTTATATCACTGTGGTTTTATTAAAATGATCATTATATATGAACTACAGAAGCAAAATTTGACTTGGCAATAGTTTATCATTGAAAATGGTTTTGAAACAATAAAGGAGGAAGAAGAAGAGGAACAAATTTTAGTTGTGACCGATGATGAGGAAGAAGTACAGAACCCCAAGGCAACAAGCTCAAAACCGCCTATGGGGAGGAGAAGAACAAGAAGCATGGTGATAAAGGAGAAAGAATTTGAGGAAAAAGACAAGATTTTTACTACATATGAAAGCAAATCAAGAAAACGCCAACAAGTTCAAAGAGGCCAAATACAAGAAAATGATGATGAAGCACAACAAGCACAGTATGCACATATTCAGACTCTAGAGGCACAATCATTAGAAAATGATGGTTTTGAAGAACAGGAAACTTCCACATATGAACAAATGAGAGAAGATGTGGAACAATTAATTAAAGACATGAAAGAAGAACCTCAAATGAAAGAAGTGGTTGGTGGGTCCACATCTGAACTTGATAGGAAAAATAAGAAAATAAGGAAAATGAAGAGAAAAATCAAGGAAATTGAAGTCTTAGAAAGATACATAAAAACAGAGAATGAAATGCTAATGACTCAAAGCCATAATACATAGGAGGAGAATGAAACTTTGAAGAAGAAGAACAAGAAGCTTCAAAAGCAAAACAAGTTAATCTCCAAACAAGCCTATAAGTGGTTTCAACAGAAAAAGGCATATACAGAGAAATATCAAATAATGAAAGCACTTCATACAACTCAGGTGAATGTGAAAACATTATTGCAGGCAACAGAGGTGGCAGAAGATCAGTGACAGAGGTTCAGGGACATTTTTGTGCATGAGGACATGCAAAGACTTCTTCTTGGGGGAGATGTTGAGTACATTTTTATGCTTCCTTTTTACTCTATAAACTACACTTTTGCCTCTATATCCATCCATTTTGCCTTCATTTCATTCCATATTTTCCATAAAATAGCTTATGCAAGRTATATTTATCATTCTTTAGCTTAAGARTTGAGTTTTCTAAATTTTGGCATTAAAATTGAAAATTTATCAGAAATTACAGGATTTGACTAAATCCCGTAATTGCTCCTAGGTTCATGTACTTGCAGGACACCTGGGCGAAATCTAAGACTTGGGTCGTGATCCCTGATGTACAAGGATGGACAATGAGCTATCAGCTTCGAGATCTGAGCCTTCCAAATGTCCGGTCAACGCTGGTCAAACATGGCCACTTCAGCAGAAATACCCTGTTTTAGCCTTAAATCATGGACAGTTTTGGATTTTCGTGGGATTTGGCCATATATTATGGATCTGAAGGAGGTATTTGACCTTCCTAGAATATATTATGGATCTGATCATGATATTTAGGAGATTTATTAGCATTTTTAGTTTTAAAACTCTTGTATAAATACTCTAAAGCATAGACTAGTATAAAAACCTTGAATGTGAATGAAGAAACTTTGGAATTTGCAATCTTGAGATCAGTTATGCGTTTTGTTCTTGATAATGCCTATGATATGATGATGTGAATGCTGTTGGAGCTATTTCTTAGCTGAGACAACTCAAGTGTACAAGTGAAGCATTGGAGGGCCCCCTTTGCCAAACTAGTACACTCTTTCTTTATGTTCTTTTCAAGTAATTTTTGATACATGTTTTAGATTAGATCTTGTTGTAGATGAGTTTTATTCATATCTTGTTGTAGTTAGATGAATTCCATAGCTAAGTCATATGCTTAATGTTTCAAATCCTTACTCATATTGTGAATCATTTCTTGAATGAGAATTCAATGTGTGGTTTGCCTTCAAGCATTAAGATAATCATGAATTCTTTTTGAGTTATTTACGCTTTCAGTACTTTTGATTTAAATTGATGATAGTTGCTAATGAATGAAAGAAGACAATGAATGCATCTCTTGAATAAGAGTTTTGTCCTTCTAGCATTTGATANNNCTTAGAACTAGTTCGAACATCTCTTGAATGCTTACTGTTGATACTCTTTAGGAAAACAATTGTTGATTACTGTTATGAAATCTATGAATAGGACTTCTGAACAGAAGCTTAGCATCTCTTCCATATTCAGCCCTTAGAATAGGTTTTGGTTTATTCCCATTAAAGAATAAAAATTATCTCTAAATCCATCTATTTTGGGTGTGCCTCTGAGTCTTACAAACACCGGATTGACAATCATTTGCACTCTAATTTACATTAGTAGATTGGAGCCCAATAGTCTCCCTGGTGAAATCGACCCAAAAACTTGTTGATGTCGTCCCAACAAGGTCCTGATCTCTGTCTGATACTGATGTTGACCATCTGAATTCCTCTATGTAGTGATCAAGCACTCTGCATCATACGCTACCTACCCATGCCTGAATATCCTCTCCATCCTCTTGGCCGAAATAGTCCTGGGTGCCTCTGTTGACATGCCCCTCAGCACAATCCTCTTCCCCTCACAGTCTCTCAACCCCATCTCCAAGGTTTGGTAGTTGGTGGTGATCTTGCCCAAGGTGATCAACCACTGGACTACCAACACCACATCTATGTCAGATTGGTCAACTACATAACATGTGTCTCTCACGGTGTATTTATCGAGCTTTATCTCCAAGTCCAAGACTCTATCTAGACACTCTACTATGTGTCCATCTGTTATTACGGCATCAAACCCCTCAAACTCCTCTGTCTGAAGTGCCCGCCTCGATACCAAGGAGGCATCGATGAAGTTATGGGTGGCCCCACCATCTATCAGGGCGATTTCCTGCTGTCGCTGAATAGTCCCTCTGATCCAAAGGGTGTCATACCTGGGAACACTAGAAAGGGTCGCTATGACTCCTCCCTTTGCTGGTTTCCGTCTATTAGCCTTCTCAGGAGGCTGTGGCACTACCGGTGGGTGGGTCCCCACCAATGTCAGTGGTCTCCGGGGAGGCTACTCCTCTACCTATGATGGCTCCTCTTCTGAGCTAGTGGATCCACTATCTTGCTCCTCCTCCTCACTATCCACATTGTCTACTGCCACCTCAATATAATGGATCTCACCCTTGCCAATGCACTTGTGGCCTGGGACCCAAGGGTCCTTAGAGGTGAAGCAGAGCTTCTTCCTCATAAGCTCTCGTCCCGTCTCATCATCCAAATTCTCCTTGCCCTTCCACTCACTCTGGAATGGCTTCCTGTTTCAGTCCCTCTGTGGTACAAAGGATTTGGAAAAGGGTTTAGTCTTTGGTGTTGAGTCTGCCAAATCTTGAATGCGTAAGATGGCATCCTGCAAGGTGTGAGGCCTATATGCCTTCACCCATCCTCTCAAGGGTTTAGTGAGCCCCTCCGTGAACAACATAATCAACATAGGCTCTGAGATATCTGTCACTGCCACTGCTACCCACTGAAACTTTGTGATGAATGCATCTATTGTACCAGTTTGTCTCAACTGGGCTAGATCCCTGAAATGGATCTCTGGATCCCTCCTGTCAAACCTGTCCATGAGTCTCTCTTTGAACTCCCTGTAGGAAGTGATGTGATTGTGACCCAACGTCACCATTCCATGATGCCACCACTCGTGTGCCTCACTCTCCAAGTGTAAGGTAGAAAAATTGATAGCCTCTGTCTCAGTCATCTAGTTGAGCTTGTAGTATGTGTCTAGCTTTTGTACCCAATCTTTAGCAGTGCATTTGGACGATCCGTCAAAATAAGGTATGGTGAGTTTACCAATTTTTCGAATGAAATCCATGTTATGCACCTATTGCTGCTACTGTTCTCCTCTTTGAGGCTCTCTGGGGCGGTTCCTGAGTTTGAGTCCACAGTACTCAACCAGGGTCATGTCCTAATGGAAGTCACAACCCAATGCTGTGTACCCCCTCCTGTATTCTGCAATGTCCTCTGCCTGAGTGGGAGACCTTTGTGCTATCGGATGTTGCTGGGGGTGCCCTCTGGAAACTGGGGAAAAGGGGCCTAGGAATCCTACTCAAAGAGGTGTATGTGTGAGTAGGTGACTAGGGTCTACTACCTACCCCTAAGTTCCCCTACGTTGCATGTGGGGCTTGTGTGCCCGGGGTGCTCACTATAGCCAATCTATCAGCCATCTATGCCAAGGACTGAGTCATGACCCACTGACTGACTACCAGATTGGTGAGTACTTGCATGAAGGATACCTCTGGTTCCATGGGGGCCTTGCCACTGCCCTCTGGTCTCTCATATCTGTCTCCCAACATCCTCTCTGCCTCATGCTCTGCCCTTCTCTCTACTTCCCTGTGCGCTTCTTCTTCTTCCTTTGAACTAGGAGGAAAGGGGGGGAAATATGGTCTAAGTCTCTTCTCCCTGCATCTGTTGTAAGTGACGTACTCGTCACCTACGTGCTCACGACCCTCTGGTTCACCTGCTAAACTCATCATCTTTAGTCACAGGCTGGGAGGACTAAAGCTATGATACCACTATAATATCCCTGATCTGACTAATCTAGGAAAAGATGTTAAACTGTTGTGTCTACTATCTTATCTGATACATGGGGGGTTTCTGGATGCGTTTAAGCTGTGGATTTTAACATGCTTGGTGTTTTTCACATGTGTGTGTAGATAAATAAGTTGTTTACAACATATGAATAAGCATCCAGATAGAGAATGACACAAAAGACTGTAAATCGTATATTATTAATTTTCTGCTAGTTACAATGTCGTATGCGGTTGAAAATAGAGAATCACTCGGCTAGATCAGATCTAAGTGGATCTTAGGAGGAATAAAAACAAAGAAGTAAACTAGAAAGATGATACTCGAATGATAGAAGACTGCTGATGGATAAAATGTGAGCTGGATGATCTGATGTGCGCTACAACAACTCACCCGACAACTGCTACAGAATTGGATTGTGCACCCTGGTGGCTACACACCAACTCAGATTTGACTGGACACTATCTCAAACAATGCTCCTTTCCCTCTCACTCAGTCCTGGTGATTGACAACCTGACAATCGACCCTCTGCTGATGTGTCTGGACCCCATATGGATCCCCTTAGGGAAATGCACCCCCATTGTTGCTGGAAACTGTGCCCTAGTGATTCCTCTATCAAAATCGGCTGATAAGGGTCTCAAACTAAGCGCCCTAGGCTCCTCTGAAATGGGTCGGAAGGAATTCCATAGATCTGATCCGATGATCTCTCAGGAATCCCAAATGTGTCCTCCCTCGCTGTCGCACCCTCAATGGTTGAGAAATGTGCCCAAGATGATTTATCCATCATAATCTTATGAGAAACCAGGTGATATAAGCGTCTTTCCCTCCTCTCAACTGGGTCAGAGGGGAATTACTATATTCTCCCTTACTAGGACAAGTCGAATCAATATGATGCTTAGTAGTTGCGCCCTCTACCTAGACAAGTGCGCCCTCACTGTTGCAAACTGGATAATTGTTGTTGAAGTATGATGGAAGATCTAGATGATCTTCCCTGTGACTAGGGTGTGTCTCTCAACATTGAAATCAACCTCTGAGTGTCTTCCTCCTGGAATCCACAAAGCTCTCTCCTGAGATGCGCCTCTCTCCTCAACTGACAAGTAAAATTCTTCATAGTGATGTATTAGGTCGCTTTACCTTTTCTTATAGTTGCCCGAAACCCTAGTTCGTTGTTGACCTATTTTTAGCTCACCTGCTCTATTTTTAGCTCACTTTGGCTTAAAAGCACTTTTAGTCACTTTTAGCTCAATGTCACTTTCGAATTATAACACCCTCAGTTGAAGTGATCTCTAGTAACCTTGTTTACCCTTGTGCAACCCTGACTATAGTCTAACGAGGATGTTTAGACTACTAAGCCTCCTCTATGGATCTCCTATTCAGAAAGGGACATTACATGGTGCCACGTGCATGACCATGCACATAAAGCCAACCCCTGCTTGCTGCCTCTCCTCATGGCTTCCCTTCACGAGGATGTATTCAATGCAGGGCATTATTGATGGGAGTTCTCACCCCATGCGAATTCAGGTTCATTGGTTCATGATGCCACTGAGCTTAATGAGGAAGTGTACCACAAAGGACTATGTCGCCTCCATTGCAACTACTCCCTTGATGCGATGGAACACAATTATTTCTCTTGCAGAGGCCTCGACTATCTCCACTACCTTGCCAGTGGAAGGGATGATTTTAAGGATGGAAATTTATATTAAAATGTAGAAACCTTAGCGAATCTTACTAATCCTTCATATGCCAACTATAAAATGTTTGGCGATATTTTTGTAAAAATATTCAAATTTCTAAGGATTATATATAGTTTGTATAAAATTTTGGTGATTTTTAAGGTAAAATAATTTTATCCTATAGAATTTGGGTGAATCATTTTCAGAATAAAGAATCTTTTTTGGGAAAAACCATGGAAAATGAGCCCATGAGCGAAATTTAGCCCCTTAAATCATCCCTCGCCGGCGGAAGCAGAAATGTTGGTGTCCTTGATAGCGAGCCACACCGGTCTCCTACTCAAGCTACCCATTTTGATGAGATGTTGGGCCTGGATACTAGCATGGAAGAGGAAAATTGGGGTTGTCTAGTCATTGACGAAGCTTTGCCGACTCCATTTCCTGGGAATGCAGAGGGCTCATCCACAACCATTATGATGCCAAGTAGGTCGCCAAAACACTTAGCAACACATATAGAGGTACCGCGCCTGACTTATCCAACCAACCCACCGAAAGGCCATTGGGGCTATCCCATTATTGAGGAGATACCTCCACTCATTCCACTTCAAGATATCATTCCTGCCCAAGAGGAGGTCCCATATTCCACCCCGCCTAATCTCTTAGAGGAACATCTCAATTTGATCATGGACATTCGCAGAGATACAACATATCAAATCTTTTGCTAGGAATGCAAAAACCGTCAGTTGGATCTACTATTTGAGGCACTCTCAAGCGGACCAGCTTCCAACAGATGTCATGTTTGTTGTCAACCCTTCAGTCTCTCTCCTGCTAGGAACCAACCCACTCATGGCGAAGAGAGAAACGACACTCCTGGTGCATGACCTATTAAGTTTTTGTTATAGTTTAAGCTTTGTTCAGTTATGTAGGACAACTTTTAAGAGGCTTTTGAACCCTCTATGTATATATATGTGGTTTTATTTTGCTCAGCATATATATAGCTACAAAGACAATTTAGTATACTTTTTCAGGAGCTTGGAGCTGACACTAGTTTCCTCTTTTTGGCAAGCCGACCTCCAAGTTCCTCAAGGATATGTAAGTTTGTCAGTTTTTTGAAGGAAATACAAATTTTAATTTACAAAAAAAAACAAAAAAACATGGATATGCCAAACAATGTTATGTTGTGGAGTCAATGCAAGCACAAATCGTACAATCCCAAGAGTTTCTTTGAGCCATGTATTACATCCTCTCAATGTTAAATTTCTATTTCTGATTCTTTGTGCAATTTTTCTTCTCCTTCAACTCTAATTTCTTCCTAAATTGTCTATATCCCAGTATTAATTTAACAGATGAAGAATTAAAAACAACTATAATTCTCTTGCTATGAAAGTTTGAGATTGAAGTTGCATGCACAAATAGGCATATTAATGGGTTAGAAATTTTTTGAATTGGAATTAATTTAATATTATTTTTCATGGTTTTAAATTTTTTTCCATCTTTGATCAGAAGTTGAATAGGAATATGCAAAGTTATCGAGCAAATTTTATGTACAACCGTATACAAAGTTATCGAGCAATCTTTTTACCAATTGATCCAACAATTGCATTTGATCGAGTATTAGTATCATCATTCCAAGCATTAGAAGCAAAGTCAGTTAAAGAAAATACAGATCCACCCACAAGTTTATCACCAGCAGGAGAAGCAACTTATTCGTTCAGTTGTTGTGAAGGGGTTGGAGCCCATGGGGACTCGTCGTTTATCCACTCCAAATCTGCTTGCATTTACTTGTCTAGAAGGATGGGGTAGGTTGAAAGAGGGCTGAAAATGAATATCTAAAAGAATGCCTTTGGCATAAAAATACATGATAAAACTACATTTTAAAGAATTATAAAAACTAATAAATTGATTTATAAAAATGATTTTTATTTTTATTTTTTTCAATGTATAAAAAATCCTACAATATTTAGGGCTATTAGTCTAATGTTTATTAATATAATTTTGAAACCTAGACATGTAGCAACATCAATTGGGTAAACAAAACTTATTCACCTAAAATAACTCATTAGTAGTCCATAGAAAGGAAAACTTACCCTTGCCACATGTCTCTAGACTTTGAGTTATTAACCTATTGCTTTATATCTTAAAAAAATGA
>JZKD02S2017616.1:242392-253828 GCA_000966675.3 Picea glauca | reverse complement strand
ATTTTGGTGATTTTTATAAATAGGGTCTCGTTATTATTTTGATTCAGAAAATGGGTCGCTTTATAAGTTTGATTCAGACTTTTGGTAAAGGAGTATAGATAGGAATGGGGCCTTCTGATCTTCGTTGGAAAACAACTCTCTGCACTGGCTGGATATGGATATCTCAAGTGCCTGGCTATAACGTGAGTATGCCTCCTCGATGTTTGCTGGTTTGTTTGTTTGTTTGTTTTTTTTTTCTATTATTTGGGGTAAAAAATGATGCTCTTTCACCATGAGACCAAACAGATATTAGAATGTAGTGTAAACGAAAATCCAATGATCATTTCTGTATATTTGCATGTATGTTTGTGCTTATGCATGGGTATGTGTATATGTACATTTGTGTGAATGCAAACCTAGGTGTATAAGTTCACACAGATATGCATATGCAAGTGTGCGTATAGATGTTGCTGGTTCCTGATTTTAGGGAGAGAAGTTTTGTAAGGGATCGGAAAGTCAATGTTCTGTCCAATGTAGGCACATAGGGAGCTGAAGGAGATCGTGGCTGATCAGTCCTTGGAAAATGCAAGATTGATAAAAGTTTTCTTCTTTATTCGCTTTTTTCATGTTTGATCTATTCGGAATGTGCCATTGTTGGAATGGTTCCTTGTGTCGTTTATCTGGTTTTTCTCAAAGGTTATGTTGCTCACAAGTCTTGTGTTTGAGCCAGGAGGTAGAGCAAATGAGGAAAACACATCAAGGTTTGAAAGATTGCAATGATTATCGATGTTTATCTGAATTCGCAGGTACATAATACCATCTAGGTTTTTGACCATATCTTTTGCCCCAAATTTATTTTTGCAAAGAGTAGACATGGATATTCATTTTTACTGAAAGATAGTTATTGATGGGTTTTGCAGTGGGTATTGTGCCTAGAGTGAAGGCAAGAGCAAAACATGCCTTACACATCTTGGTCATCATCATCTCATTCAGATACTAGACAGAAAACAGAAACAACTGCATCATTTGACGATTTTCAAAGATGTGATGACCATGATCATTTTGAAAAATGTCTTGGTAGTTCCTCTATAGACTTGGCATATGATAAACCCCATAGGCTTGGAAGGCCAATGTATCCTTATTCAGCTGAGCCCTCATTTGTGTATGAAAAGGACTGTACATAGCTTACAAAGATATTCCATGTTGAGGGTTTCCTGATTTGAACGCTCCAGCTTAAGCTTTGTTTGGCACTAGTATTTCAAGTGCAGCAGAGGCGAGGAGACACATGATAATGCCCAAAAGAGGCAAATATCCCCAATAGAGTAAAGCGCGATCAATATGACAAGAGGTTTGACACTAATATTTCAAGTGCTGCATAGGCGAGGAGGCACAAGATAGTGCTGAAAAGAGGCAAATATCCCCAATAGAGTAAAGGGTGATCAAAATGACAAGAGGTTTGGCACTAATATTTCAAGTGCTGCAATCAAGATGACAAGAGGTTTGGCACTAATATTTCAAGTGCTGCAGAGGCGAGGAGGCACAGGATAGTGCCCAAAGGAGGCAAATATCTCCAATAGAGTAAAGGCTGATCAAGATGGCAAGAGGACTTCAATTAAAAGGTTATGCAATCAAATTCAGTTCTTGCATAACAAATTTATTACTTCACAACCAAATGAATTATACCATACAGTTTAGAATCCCACTTCATTCCAAGGTATCTAGATTTTGTTGGATTGGAAAATATAGAGATGCCAAAGGAGGCAGCAGAATTTTGTATTATTTTTCTATGTTCATTAGTCTAAGTTTCCGTGGGGCATATGCAGTTTTTTCACCATATATCTTGGTTTAAATACCAAAGACAATGCAATGTTAGGACATTGCATCTATATCTAATAAGGAAATTCGGACGATAATGGAAAAATAGCTATGAAATAACCAGCAGGAGGAGACAAAGTTGCAGACAAATTCACCACGATAAACATGCATTATCATTTCTATGAATGTGTTCTGATAACATATTTCTATAAATATGTGTGTTGCATCCACTCTTTCATTGTACCAGGATCTTCATCTCGCCTCCAGGCAAGCATGATTTCAGTTACTTAAAAAACATAACTTAATAATGCAGCCAATCCAGCGGTTCGCCAAGGTTGGGGGCTTATGCTTTTTTGGTTTTCTCTGTGTTTGTTTAAACCAATACTACATCATAAGGAATTCAATGTTACATTTATGTTATATGAACAGAGAGAAAGACCCATCGTCCCTATTTTGTAATATAGCAAGTCCACAGGTATAGCTGGGGCTATCTAATTACCACTGGAGTTTGACTTGGACTGGACATGACTTGCCTAAAAATTGGCAACAGTTTGGGAACTCAAAAGAGCAGTTTGATCAAATAGCAAGAGACTTTTTGGTAAGTTTTAGACTCAAGTTTTTTGATTCAACTACATTTCAGTAGAATATGACTAGTCGATATTCAGAACTGAAGATCAATTATCACTGAATATGGGTCCTAACCAAGGTATTCAACAAGTTACTTAATTATTGTAAAACTGCTTTGGTAATTAGTGTATTATAATTTATTTTAAAAATATATTAACACACTGTTTGGGCATCATATCAACCTTGTTATTGGCAGCTCATTATCGTAAATGAATATTCACTTATATAGTCCTTAGTTTATTTTTGAATGAGATGCTATGACCAAACAAAACAAGGGGTCTCATTCTTTAGCTCAGGTGTGACCTTTAAAATTAGGTTATTATGATTATTATTATTTATTCAGTAAAATTCAGCCAAGACTTACACCTGACTGACTTCAACGAACTTGAAAATATTACAAGACAGCACAATCACCACCAGTGATAACAGCTCTTATTTTTTGTCACGACGTTAACTAGAACCATCATTTATGACCATGTTCCATCAGCACCGTTGCAAACGACTTTCACGGCCAAATGCTTTTGTCACATAACAAGGCGGCTGCTGTAGAAGCAAGGAAGCACAGGGTAAAGCTCACAAGAGTCAAACACGCCAAGTCCAGTAAATGTCGATTAAGATGACATAGAAGAGGACCACCCCAGTCTACATTGAAAGGTTAGGGTTGAAATTCGATGCATGCATCAATTTTGTTTTCACCATAAAGGATTTAACAATAGTGTAAAATCCCACTTCTTTCCCAGGGATCCAGATTTTGTTAGATTGGAATATATAGATATGTCAAAGAAGGTTGCATAATAGTCCAATCAGGCACAAATGGATTGATTGAGGTCTTTGTTAGTATGGAATATTCGATAGAGTTCACAAGCACACTCATTTGATGCTGGTTAAGGGGACTGTATTTGTTTCAGTGTTGACTATTCGAAATGATGTAACCATGTTGGTTCCATCCTCTACCCATTGGATTTTTCATACAATTTTCAGTGCCTGACAAAGCCATCTTTGGGTTTACAATAGCATGCCAATGGAGTTGCGGTCACATTGGGTTCCATACTAGGCTTTTTCAATTTACCTGCTCCTGTCCAATGTTTTCATTGTCAAAGACTAATTCTTTGGATCTATGTCAGCTTAATTTTGTACTTTCTTTCTATATTCATTTCTCTAAGTTTCATTGAGGGTTTCACTTCAATAACCCTCTCTCATGATAGTCCAACATTAAGTCTTTATGCAACTAACTTGCTATCATAGAAGACCCCTTTTTAAATCAATGTATAACTGATTTTTAAATCAATGTGTAACTGATTTGTCATCATAGATGACCCCCTTGATGTTATCCATCATAACCGTAAATGGCAAGGATAATATCAGATCCACCAATCATGAGCATGCAAGCGAATTCTTTGCCATAAAAGGGTGTTAAAACTCCCATATTCCCATTACAAGGGAGGTAAATGGCAAGGATAATATCAGATCCACCAATCATGAGCATGCAAGCGAATTCTTTGCCATAAAAGGGTGTTAAAACACCCATATTCCCATTACAAGGGAGGGTGGTGGTGGGAAGCGTTTTACACCTTTCCTCTTCCTCATAAGTATGCACATATTACCTTTCTAAATAGTTGATGAGGCACTAGTTATAACCATCCCATTATAGAATATAATATTTTTATTCATTTCATGGGAGGTTTTTTGGATCTATGGGTCTAGAATTACACAATTTACATTTACAACTTTGATGTCTATCTGGAGGATGTCTCAACTTACGATATACTCATTTTTTTGTTAGTGTTATAAAACATCCTTAAGACAACCACTTTTTTTTTTTGTTGTTATTGACAAACTCAACAAGCTATATAAACTACTCAAATCTTCATGCCAAATTGACTGCCTCTGGTTTATTTGTTCATATATGGGACGATGTATCATCATGTCCATCTCAATCTCAATTTCTTTGCGTTTGTAGAGTAAGCATAGACATTCTTCTCTTTTCATGTTTTTCCATTCTTGTTTCCAATGCTAGGTGATGAGAACTTACCCTGAATTGACAAAGTAAATGTTTTGTACGTATGAATATTTTCTCCTTAAGGCATTGTTGTTCTGTCTAAGAAATCGTTGGGTTGATATAATCTCATTTTTTCACCAAGTTCTTTCCATAGCTTTTCTATAACCCTCTTTTGTACCAAGTCTCTAATTGTCAATGATTCATCTTGTGAAGCCTTTTCTTCAATTCTTGATTTTTTAATCCATTTTTTTCCATCAGTGTACCAACCCTTATCTTGAGATGCCATCCTTGCTTGCATTGGTAACTTGTTCCTATCCATATGCTTTATTTTGATAATATGTGTAATTAATTGGCACATTGTTTCTCATTTTTCTGCCGTCTTTACACTGTTCTCAAATACAGTTTTAAACATTACAGCAGCCCACAGGGCATCTAATTTTTGCTCATTAGTATCTTTATAATTTGACACATAAAGTGCTACAGCTCTCAGATTTTTGGGGTTGATAATCATGCATCTAAATGAATCAACACTAAACTTATAACATGTGGAAGTTATATATGATTGATTTTTTTTTTTTTCCATCAAATTTTCTAAAGGGGTACAACAATGGTATATGGATATTTCCTTTGCTGCTGTCATAATATATTTTCACACTAAGTTCTGGGCACTTTTGAGCAGCACCTTAATTTTTCTAAGTTATTTGACATAACTCTCCTGGATTGTCATGGAATAAGATGAATCTGCTGTCCTAAAATCTCAGCATTAATTGGATATATGTGCATGGTACCTTGCTAAACATTTGTGGATGATTTTATAATTCTGGAATTTGTTTCTTTTTGCTGTCCTGAACAATCATAACAGCAGCAAGATTCGGAACCTTTGCACTGGGATAACTTTATTTGTTTCACTGTTTTGAGCACTTTCTTTTACAGCAGTCTAATTTTTCTCTAGTCAATGATGAGTTAGCCTAGCACTTCACATTTCATAGGTTAGCAAATGTAGAATCAAAAGTTTGAAGATTGTTGGAAAGTATTTAACTTGGTTCATTCACATGGGATTTGTATATAAGTGTTATAAGTGTTTTGAATAAACTCGTATTGTGGTGGACTCTTATTTTTTTTACTTATGCTGGTGGTGCACTAAATTGCAAAGTTAAGTCTTGAGTACAAATTAAGTGCATTACATTGTGAATGATTGTTCTTTAGAATCCAATTTCTCTTCTAGGATATTATTGCAAACACATGAATTGAGCTTTAGCATTGCACTCAAAGAAAATTGAACTCCATCAATTTCTCTTCTAGGATATTATTGCAAACACATGAATTGAGCTTTAGCATTGCACTCACAAAGAAAATCGAACTCCATCAATTCTTGAACACTTAACTTTTCACAAAATTCTCTAAACCATTGGGACTTTGTGGGCTATAATCTCTACAATAAGCTTTTACTCCTACTTCAACGTGTCCAAAGTTGGATATCTTGGACTATTAGTGTGAGCTTGGCGGAGGAGTTTCTTGAGGCCTTGTAGACCTATACCTTGAATGAGTGAGTTAGTATCAACCTAAGTATAGCTCCTCACCCTTAAACCAATGATTTTTGGTTTAGGTTGATCTAGGGATTCCGCCCTAGGCTAGATTCGTCTTAGCCTGAAGAGTAGAACAAATCACTCAAGTGGCAGTGTGTGATTTGATTGATCGTATTCTTAGGCTCTCCCCAAAAAGGCTAGGACTTTTCCTTATAGGGAGAGATTGAGAGATAACAATTCTCAAACCATTTTTGCATGATTTTATTTTCATGTAAATGAGATACAATAATACTATAAGCAAATTATTTTATTCCATGTGCCGATAACCATTCCATTTATGTAATTTCTCAATTAAGAAACCCTTTTGATATATTATTCAAAAAATAATTTCACTTGCAACCTAAAATATTGTGTCTTGGAACCAAAAAATGTGTTATTTCCCTAGTATCTCGTTGTGGGAGGCCTCTCATTAGATAAGAGGTTGATTTACTTGAGTATGTCAAACCTACATTGTCCATAATGTGGGAAAACTAAAACCCTTAAACACCTTTTCTAGTTCTACCCTCTTGCCAACCTTGCCTTGGCCTCTGTTGAATCTTTATGCCAACAATATCTCCCTATGTTGAATCTTTATGCCAACAATATCTCCTTGCTTCCCTTTCGTGATGTGCTACCTAGTTAGGAGATTATTTGCTATAGTGACTAGTCACACAACTTTTCTTGGTATGTTGGCAAACTAAAGTGTGCCAACCTATTAATGTGGATCACAATACAAAAGTGTAAGGTGTGGCTTGAGATGGAACATTTATAGCAATTGTTGGAGCACTAGCATCAGGCTCCATGTGCCATGAGTAGAGTGCCACTTGACCAATTTGACCTAGTTGAACCATATGGCCCTCATGACCCAATTGTCCCACATGGCCCACCATGGTGACTTGGCTCTGCCATTTTTCATCATAGTAGGTGTTAGAAATGGACAAGTCAACATGTGTGATAGGTGTGAACACAATCAATGTTGGCCCTCGAGTCCACTGCATATAGATGCCCTTTGCTACGTCTTTGGACATTGGGATTTAGACTATATACTAGTGGATATTTTAACCTAAGCAACCTACATTTTGTTGAGTTTTGGAGTTGCTTGGGAGGCTATTTTTGTGGCTGAAATTTTTATAACAAAACCCTCTACTTATTGATATAGTGAACAAAATTGTTTTAAAAAAAATATTATTGCTTTAAGAGGGCACTTTCTAGAATATAGGTGGGTGAGATTTGTCATGTTTGTAACACATGCGATCTCAAAACTACATAAATACAATTAATTTGTATTAAAATATTTTACAAAACCAAAAATAAAATAAAATAATAATGTTTAATGGTAAGGAAAAGTTAAAGAATATCACATTTGATCAGTCGAGTGAATTGTTAGCTCAACATGATAAAACTTTTTGGAAGAAGAAACACATTGGTGAAGACGTCTTCTTTACAGAAGCTAGTACTAGTAAGCTGTCAACTCAAAGTTCAAGAGGAAGAGGAGCTCAATTCAGTAATAGAGGACGTGGTAATCAATATCAGACAGCTTATAGAGGACAAGGTCAAGGACGAAGTCAAGGAAGAGGAAGAGACAACGATCAAGGAAGAGGCAACAATCAACAAAGAGGAAGTAGTCAAGGAAGAGGGAACACAAACTATCAATGAGGATCAAACAACTTCAAGAGAAGTCAATCAAAAAGACCTCAAAATCGTAATAATCAATATGGTAGAGGCAAAGACTTCAGTCAGGTTGTGTGCAAACGATGTAACAAAATTGGTCATTATGCATAAGATTGTCGCACTCCAATCGAGAAAATACCAAAGTTTAAGCAACAATCACCTTCAACACAATATGCTAATGATCAAGAGGATGATGCTTCATAATATGTATTCACTGCACTTCAACATTTAGCATCAACAATGTTAGAAGTTTCCCATTATTCTCTTAAAAGTGACTATGAAGATGCTTGGATCTTAGATACATGAGCTACTCACCATATGCCTTTCCAACACGACTTCTTTTGGACATTTCAAGAATGTCAACTAAATTCGATATTTTTGGCCGATGATACGACACACACATATGGAAAAGGTTCAGTGAAGGTCTCTCTTCTTGGAATTGGAGAGAAAATGATATCGAATGTTAGGTATGTACCAACATTCAAGAATAATTTGTTATCCTTGGTGACAGTTAGACAAGTAAGGCATTAAGTCATCATGGGAGACAGATGGGTGAAAATCAACTCCACAAAACTGAATTTGAAGACAATAATGAGAGGATATGATCAGATGATGACACTCCACCTCCGAATGCTTCAGAGAAAAGAAGAGCTTTTGTCTTTATTATCCCTATTTTTATTAATGGTGATAATTTAGATCCCCAAGTGAGTTAACATCAACTCTCTAAGTGGGCAACTTTTGAAAGATGTGAGACCTGATGAACGGAATAAAACGGGTACAAGAAGTTCAAACAGGGACGAATAAATTTTTTCCTTAATATCAAATGATTTTATTGAGCCCTCAACTTTCAAAGAGGCAGTAAAACATGACGAATGGAAAAAAATGATGGTTGATGAGTATAATGCAGTGATAGAAAATGGGACTTGGAAAATTGTTGATTGTTCTCTAGATGTTAAACCCATCAGATGCAAATGGGTTTATCGAATCAAGTATAAGCCAGATATAATGATAGACAAGTATGAGGAAAGACTTGTAGCCAAGGGTTTTTCCCAATAGGAAGGGATTGATATAAAGAAACTTTTGCACCAATAGCAAAGTGGAACACAATCCGAATGATACTTGCATTATCAACTCAAAAAGGATGGAAAGTACATCAAATGGATGCCAAAAATGCCTTCCTCAATGGATATTTGCAAGAAAAAATCTATATGACTCAACCTCCTGGTTTTGATCTGGAAGGACAGGATCAAAAAGTTTGTAAGTTGTTCAAGGTGTTATATGGACTAAAACAAGCTCCCAATGCTTGGTACGCCAAAACGGATGATTACTTTCACAAAGTTGGCTTTCAACAAAGTGAATTTGATGATACCTTATATGTGCGCCTACAAGGGAACACTATAATTTTAGTCATGTATGTTGATGACTTGATCATAACTGACAGCAATGATGATCATATTGTTCAGGTAAAGAAAGAATTATACGCTGGATTCAAGATGACAGAGTTGGGATTACTTCACTACTATCTTGGATTTGAAGTATTTCAACATTCAAACAACATTTTCATTAATCAATGCAACTATGCATATGAGCTATTGAAAATATTTGGCATGATATATTGCGAATATGTTCTCACTCTGATGGAGCAAAATTTAAAACTTTCAAAAATTGAAGGGGGGGAATTGGTAAACAACACTAGTTACAGGTAGGTAGCTTGATTTATTTGAGAACCACTCATCAGGTGAATTCGTCGCTGAAGCACGCTCATGAAATTGAGAGTGTTTTAGTTTGTCCACATGGACTAACTTTGACCCTGGGGTAGTTACCAAGTTCCAAGAGTAGGGTCAGTCATTGAGGAATGGGCGGGCAATCAATGCTATTTCTATCCCTCTTCCTATCCTTCTTCTTTTTTCGAGTAGACTTATCATATGTAGTCAATATTCTCTCCAGATTTATGCAAAAACCTAAGGAAATCCAATGGAATGCAACAAAACATGTTCTTATATATATTCAAGGTACAAAAGATTATGGTCTTCTATACAAGAAGAATATAAAATTTGTACTCGTTGGCTATTCAGATGCATATTTTGCTGGAAGTGTTGATGACAGGTCATCAACATCAGGTTACTTAATGAATATGGGATCAATGGAAATTTCTTGGAGTTGCAAGAAGCAGACTATTGTAGCAAATTCTTCCACAGAAGCAGAATATATATCAACATGGGAAGCAACATGTGAAATAGTTTGGTTACACAGAGTTTTACAGGATTTGAGAATTTCTCAAACATAAGCTACTTCATTGTTAATTGATAGTTAGGCAACCATTAAACTTGCTAAAAATCTAGTTTTCCATAACAAAACAAAGCATGTCGACACAAAGTATCATTACACTAGGTCACTCATCACAAAGGGCATCATCAAACTAGTATATTGTCCTTCAGAAGATCAGATCTCAGATATTTTCACGAAACCATTTGACATGATCAAATTTACTAAGTTTAGAGAAAAACTTAGTATTTGTTCTGTTATCGCACAGTTTGTAACTAGGTCAGAAGGCTAGAAGATAAAGGCCAAACTGGCATAACAAGAACCTTCCCCACCCAATGTCACCACAATGGGGAGGTTCTTTCTATTTAGGGTGGTTAGCCCAGGGAAACGTCCCCGGTAACCTGGGGTTTTGAAGAGGCCAAGGTATAAAGGTCAAAGTAAAAGTCCCTCCTCACAGGTTACCACCAAGATTAGATAATCCGACTAATCAACCAATAATGAAGTGTAGCCCCAAATGAGAACACCTGCCCGGAACAAAACAACAGCAAAACAATATATGCAGGCTATGATTCAATGGGTTAGTACTTCATATAACTATTTGATATCAATATATTGGCAATTATACAACAGATATTGATGAAATCAGTGTTTATCAATAATAGCAATGGAACTCTATCAATTCATCAATAGATATTGAGATGATGTAGCAAACAATGTATTCAATCAATCTCTTACTCAATAAATGCTTTTAAAAACACCATCTAATTGCTTATCAACAGAAAATGCTGCGTCAAGATGGAATAACCAAGTGTGACGTCAGCCTTATTAGGGTTAGTAGTTAGTTAGGGTTTCAAATTATAAAAGTTTTAAGAGTTGTTTGAGCACTATCACTTCAATGTTGGAGACCTAAGATCAGTGCCTAAGGGTAAATTGAGTCAATTTAAGAGAGGGCACTAAGGTTGAAGGGAAAAGGCTAAGGACTAGAGGGAAGGGTTATGAAGCGCTACAATGGCAGGGCCCCAGAATCAAAACCCTAGGGGAAAGAGGCTCACTCCGGTGTTGCTTAAGCAAGGCCTCGTGCTCTTTCCTCCTTTTTTAGGTCAAACTTGGCAAAACGGCTAGCATCAAGACATGAGAGTGATGCGAGGGAGAGTGTTGCAAAGGCAAGGCCCTATCACCAAACCCTAAGAGTAGGACGACCCTAGGTGTAGATAACCTAGGTCTAGGATGTCTCCTCTTTCTTGACCTTTAAAAGGTACGACTAGCACAATGGAAGAAGCAATAAGAGTGTAGCAATGGCTAGGCTCTTCCTTTCTTCTTCAATGTATGAATACTTCTCTTTTAGGGGACATGAAACAAGGACCTACTTGTGTGCTTGTCACCTAGAGTTTTAAATCAACAAAGTTTATAAACAAATGCAAGAATATAAGACTACAACCATTCAATTAAGAAGTTTTGTAGAAAAAACACTTACATATCATCATGAAATAGCATTGCAAACCCTAGTTGTAAACC
>JZKD02S2017616.1:183878-233145 GCA_000966675.3 Picea glauca | reverse complement strand
TTGTTACTGTGCTTAAACAATTTTATGCCTATTAAAATATTATTAACCTTCTCCAAGTGATCATCAAGATTATGCAAGACATGAACAACATAAATAACAAACATAAATCACACATGATATATACAGAGACATATATTCACGAGGAAACTCATAAAGGGAGAAAACCTCTTCTTCTTCGAATGATAGACAATATTTTAAGTTCTGTACATCATCTTTCTTTGAGCACCAACTCAAAATGAGGCTACAACATCTTCTTTAACAAACTGCAACTTGGTGAGAGCACCAACTCTCTGGTTTCTCTAGCATCCACTAGAAGGAAGCACCAACTAGATGGAAGAACCAACTTCCAGTGACACAAGCACCAACCTGTATAACAGAGAAAAATGGCTCTCCTTTGCACCACCCTACCACCCTCGTTTTTCTGGATGCAACCAGATAGAAGCTACAACTCCCTGTGTTCAAGCACCCACTTGAAACTCTGAGGACAACAATCCTCCCTAGCACCACCCTACCACCCTGGTTTTCTAGCCACAATTAGATGGAATCTACAATTCCCAGTATTCAAGCACCAACTTGAATAACAAAGGACCATAGTTCTCTCCTATCACCACCGTACCGCCCTGAGATATAAATCTTTGCTTGCTGAAATTTATTACAGTGATACAATATTTATCATTGGCTTACCAGTCTCATCACTATTCTGCTACACTGCTTTGCGACCGTCTGTTCATGCTTGGCTCCACTTGCTATCTCTCTCCATCTGATCTTCCTCTATTCTTCTCATGCTCTTAGGTTCTCGTACAATCTGCTTTTTTCACCATTTTTTCTCTGTCCAACTTATGTTCTTCATATTTGCATCTTTCACACTCTGTTCTTGTTGTCTGCTTGATCACATACAGTTCAATTTTTTTTACCGAGGAACAACAACCCACCTCTGTCACAACACTTTTCTTTTATTCCTGCTCTCACCATTCGTTACACTCTGCATCTCCAATGCACAAGTCGAGAATCTAAAAAATGCTCAGGAATCATGATTCCAATGCTTAGGAGAAATGATTCAACCGCTCATGAACAATGATTCCAATGCCCTAGAACAATGATTCAATTAGTGTATCTGAATCGTAACTGATCAAGAAACCATGAAATGAAACAACAACCCTTCGATCAGATTCTATTTAATCAACACTGTTGGTGATCTGGATTTATGTAGGAACACAATGAAATTCAGAAATACACATAAACGCAGAGATGCAATGGAAGCAAAACTTCATTTCATTAACAACAAATGACTGAAATATGCTTACAGATAGAATGGAAATAAAATAGCTTGGGCGTTGGTAGCTTATCTCTGAGAAGAGATGTGGCAGCTATTGGCCTCTGAACTCTATGTTACAATGAGGCTCGACGGCCTATATATTATTGAGAAATAATGGAAAACCCTAAACATCCAAAAACCTAACCCTAGGAGATGAAACGCTAGAATATGGGTCCTGTTGGGGTAAATTGGTACATCAATTTCCCGGGGTCGTAACTTTGGCATACTATCTCCGTTTGACACACATGATACATCGTTAGAAAGATATATCCAAGGACTACACTGCTGATAGCAAATATCAAGTTTGGAACAAACTCATATTCATCGGAGCATTCAAGCCCAAAACATGTCGTTTAGGGCCTCAAAATGGCTCCGGAAGTTCAAGACCCAAAAAATGGCTAAAAATAGTAAGTTGTGCTACAATTAAGGAAACCGAAAAACTGAAAGAAACAATGGTGTGGGTTCAAGTGGAATAGGCCGGTGGCCACCAATATCCACCTGGATCATTCCTCCCCCCTTAGGAAGCAATGGTCCCCATTGCATTGAGTTCCTCCATGAGATGATGAAACTTCTGCTGAACTTGGTCCCTGGTGAGCCACTTGCCCTGGTGAAGGAGTTGGCATGCTTTGACAACTCGATATAGCTAGATCCTCTGCTGGCGGATGTTCTTGATCTGTGTGTCCATAATCTGATTAGTTGTGGCTTGTTCCATGAAATCTGGGTTTAACTCTGTTGGTGTGAGTTGTTTTTCCATGTCGGATGTGTCCAATAGAGGTGGGAAGTAGGGTTGAAGGCGGTCCACATTAAACACTGGGTGCAAACCAAGGAATGGTGGAATACTGAGCTCAAAGACATTGTCCCCTACAACCTTGGTGATGGTATATAGCCCACATCGGAGCGGGCAAATCTTGCGGTAGGGTCCAACGAGGCGCTCCTTTTGCAAATGCAGCCACACTTTATCGCCCACTTGGAAGTTGTGTGGCACTCGATATTGATCATGTCGCTACTTGTACTTAGCATTGACTCTATCCAATATGTCATGAACCTGTTGGAAGATGTGCTGAATGCACTCAATGAAGTTGTTTTCCTTGTCAGCCTCAGACTGGACATGGGCTGAATCTACCTGAGTTGCCGCAAATGGCATGGCTATGTCAATGGGACATAGTGGCTGGAATCCCAAGCCCACTTGAAAGGGGCTGTGGCTGGTTGAGCTATGGAGAGCCGGATTGTAGCTATGTTGTACATAGGGGAGGCTCTCATCCCATGTGCATGGATGCTTTGAGTTGTACATGCGCAAAATGTGTACAATCATCCGGTTGACGACCTTTGTCTGGCCATCAGTTTGCGGATGGAAAGATGTGGAATTGGTGAGATTGGTGTCCAGCATCGACCAGAGGCTGGACCAAAATGTACTGAGAAACCTGCTATCTCGATCTGAGATGATAGACTGTGGGATATCAAAGTGTATCCACACTCGTTCAAATAAGAGTTTAGCAATGGATTCTGCTGTGATATTTTTCTTGCAAGCCATCATAATGGACATCTTCAAGAATCTGTCGACGACCACAAAAACACAGTCATTGCGATGCTTAGTAGAAGGAAGGCCTGACATGTAATCCATGGAGATGGATTCCCAAGGTCGACTAGGGGTAGGCAGAGGAGTATAGAGACATTGCTTCTTGATGGTCGTGTTGACGGGCGAAAATGATCGTCCGTCAATTGGAAGAACGAGTCTGGTTCGAGGTTGTCTAAATAACCCAAGCCATTTGGTGTAACTTGTTCCGACGAGTTTAATGGCTTCGTTAGCCAATCTAAGAGTCCTAAAGAAGCAAATAAAAGAAATGAAATACATAACTAATTACTAATTACTAGATATATATGTACATATGTACGACGTAACTATTGTAGGTATATTTAAATAGTAGATATACTTATCATTTTTATGTACATGATATACACACTGCAAGTTTTAATCTAAACTTACCAAAACTCAATGTGAAAAATGACTGTTTTGAAAAAGTAGATAAAGAAAGCACATAAAAAAATATTTTTGGTTTTTTTTTCTTTATAAATCTTAAACTATTAAAAAGAAAATACTATGAAACATAAACGTGTGGATAGTCGAAAGCCAAACCACACATTCCAATTTTAGTAATAAACAAATAACAGAAAAATGTAAATGAGCTAACTTGTTAACGAATTAGTGATGTGTATCCAAGCTTTGAGAACATCCAAGTACCATGTCCAAGAGAGAAACCTGTAAAGAACCCTGAGACTGTTCTAAATAAATTCAGAACGATGTGTTGGCAGTTTGGGCATTAATGACTGAAGCAGAGACACCAACATAAATATGTGATTTCATGATTATACATAATTACTGTAAGATAAATCTGAAAGTAATTTGTACATTTCGTTTCTCAATCAAACTTGAAAGATAAACCCTGTCGTTTTGACTGAAAACATAATCATATCATTTATAATTTGAGGAACAAATTGCAGATGGTATTTATAATATAATGTCTTGCACATAACAAATCATTTAATCTAAAGATATTAGATCTATACATGTATTAGGACATAACAAAACATAAATGATAACATTAAAAACAAAAGGCTAAAGCCAAAATGTGTAAAATGCTATTTCATTAAGTTCTTAAGTCACCCATCCATCTCTTGCTCCCAACAAAGATGTCTTCATTACAAAAATCTGAAGTATTTAAAGAGTTCAAGCAAACTAAGCATCATATCTTCTAAAATAGAATCAAATCCCAGGATGATTTAATAATTACAAAAATAGAGGGTAATAAAACCACTTAATATCAAACTGTATCTCTTAAGATTATAAAAGGTTTGTTTTTGTTTACAAAATGAGCCAAAGAAATGGCTAATAACCCCATAAATGCTCCATCTCATTAGATCAACACAAGTTGCACGATATCCTGAAAGGAAAAACGGAACAAAGAAATTTAGATATTAATTTAACCAATATTTTCCAAAATTTCAAATGAGAACAGATTGGCTACAAAATCTGCTGATTCTATAGCTAGTCTTATTTTAAATAATAGAAAACCGATTTATTCTATACTAATAAAAAAAAATCAACAAATTCACACAAATCTTTACCTTTCAACTGAATGCTAAATTCGGCTCATAAAACCTCAGAATTAATCACTGCTTTGACACACTCAGAATTTTTTATTATGACATTTCCAGTTCTCTTCAAGCGTTTTCCTTGCCTTTGTGCACTGATCTTGATTCTATGGTTTTAATTTGTTAACAAGTCGATCAGAGTCGTGAGAGTCTTGATCTTTGCTTGTAGGAAGGGGACATCTGTGTAATACTTGTCTATCCAAAATAAACACACTTCACACCGTGGATCTGGAACAGTCAGTTGAGGAAACATATGACTGTGCATCAAAACGCTTCCACTGTCTACCATGGGTTTTTGATTGAGTTTGATCCCTGGGAAATTTTCGTTATGTTTCAGGCATGGTGGCAGATTATCTACAAAATCGTAGGTCTAATTGGGAATCGATTTATGGTAAGTTGGATCTTCCTCCTCCAAGAACTTTTCGATCTCAGAATCAGAGCTCTCATGGACCTCGATCGCTTTGATCGAGCTCACATGAGCTTTCATTTTATTCCTCAAACTCCTTGAGATCAATCTCCCAACTCTTTTGTTAACAAACCCTAAGTATGGATTCTTCCTAGACAGTTTGTGTGAGCGTTTATTGTCATTCTTTGCCATGGTATTAGGGCACACATCTTTCTCACGCTCAGGAGATTCAATGATCCTAAGATCAACATCCTGCTGCTCGAACATAGGCTCATCGAGTGCAGCCCTATCACAGGGTTCTTTGGATAATAAAACCGGTCTGTCACTTGAAGGGATAAGGGTTTTTCAAGCATAGGCTTATCAACCACAAGAACCTCTGCAAGGTTGGATGTTACAAAGCCATTGCGAGATAGGAAAGTATCCCAATCGTCGCCCTGCAACTTCAAATGATGGACTAACAACATCCTAATCAACCCATGGTGGAATAAACTGGAATTCAAACTCTGCCTTTTATACCTCTTAGCCATTTTATATAAACTTCTCAATAAGTAAAATGGCATGTTCAATTGGAAACCAATGAAATTCATTAACAGTCTTATGTGGTAAAGAAAAACGAGGCCGAAACGACCTTCACATGTAACAAACTGCCTTAAAATTGCCAATAAACCGTGCCACCTAGTCTTTAATAGAGATATAGGAATACCTTTATCACAACACTAGATTTTCCGAGAGGTAAAGAACAAACTCCACGACACCTCCTCTAACTTGGAATTCTTAAACCATTTTTGCTCTCTAAGGGGAAGACCTGTTGCCTAGCTCAAAAAATCCTCGGTGATTTCGATTTGAATGTCACCCACTTTGGCTTGGCATCCATCGAAAGAGAGGGCGAACTCCTGTGCTGCTTGCAAGTTGTAACCTTGAAGTTTTTTGAGAAACTCAAGCCGACCTTGACTCTTAAGGTCTTCGCTTGCATCATCATACAAAAGAAGGGTTTGTGAGCCATTTGGTTCGGCACGGACGACGGGGGCCATATGTATTCAGACCAACAGTCACGAAGGCAAACATAGATCACTGTAAGCATGAGGGTTTCAAAAACAGAAGAGACCAGGGTAATAACCAAAGGAACAAAACCCACTATTATCCCGACACGATTAAATGAAGTCATGAGGGGTTTCATACGAAAATTGGGTGCTTTGTGTAATGAATTCCCAAGAGTACAGAACAAAGCCCAAGACTTAACTTGAAATGATGGATCTATCAATTTCAGACTGCCACCTCCAACAGAGTACAGGGTACGGCCAGGTGCATTCATATTTCATCATTGTGCAAAGGGTGGAGTTGATTTTCTAAGGTTAGGAGAAGCGATGTTTTGCAAAACAAAGCATAATGAAAAGAAAATGTCTACCAAGAATCATAACGAAATGTAGACATAGTCTAGTTGCAGTCCATTCTTGGTGTATTAACAAAAACTCAAGACATTTCTCATAATCAGATGAGCAACAAAAGTTTTATTGGACTTCAAAGCAATCAATACTCATCAAAAGACTTGTAAGAACATCAACCCTTCTTGAGACATAAACTTTAGATACATTTAGCATCACGATCGTAATGCTTCATTCATGATTTCAGTCATGAATGAATCATGAAAATGAAAAGAAAAAGAACAATTGACACAATCCTCTTATATCCGACCATTCACCTTCAAACAACAATACTTGCGACAAAGCATAGGTAGCTACAAGGATTTTTCTTTGTTGATTTTAAAAGGTAAAAGAAAATATGTGGAGTTGCCAAGAATGACGACTCACTGGGAGAAGCAATTATCTCTGCGCTGCTGACAAGTTCATGTTAGGAACATTTAGAAAGATTACAGATCAAATACAACTAAAGGACGTTAGGCATTCCAAGGATCCTTACACATTCCAACCTCAAATATCTTCATGTTAAAAAAGAAATCTGGTGACAAAATTTAAAATAATGAGAGCAACGATGTTCAAGTCAATGGCTCCGATATTGTTGACAGGGCCACTACTTCTAGCAGGCATCCATAGCCTCGACAGGGATGTCAATTAACCCACTCTGACGCCTCTACCCTGTCAAAGAATTTCAGTTCAAAAAGAGAGGCAAATATCAAAATTTTATACCTGATAATTTTCTTGAACCTGACATTGTTTCGTTGCCAACATACCTGTTCAACACCCCAACGAAGTTGTATTGGCATCACACATGCGTTTACCAATTTCCAGTAGACCTGTTCAGTATCCCAACGGGTTTACAAACACTTCCCACAACTCACAGGAAAATTATTCGCAATCTGATATAATTTATAGATATTCAGAAGAGTGGGGTGATGTTGAAAATTTCAGTCTTTGGGACATTTGTTATTTTCCAGCCTTTAAATTTTTTACTTAATCACCTTCATTATGATCTGAAATTAGTTTCTTGTTCAAACTAATCCTTCAAGGATAGGAAGACATACTTGAGTTGCTTTCTTTAAAAGCAAGTACAACGTAAAAATCTTTAATGAGGGTCGTGTCTGCTCATAATTATAAAGTGAAACCATGAAATCAATTGTGAACGAAAATTTTTCTTTAGGTAGTCCACGTTTAAGGAAATTACAACAATTAATGCTTTGGCAGTCCTTGACTCTTGTTTAAGATGAGACATTATGGTTTCCCTCCTTGAACCAAGCCGTGGTACATGCATGTTTTAACCGGAAAGCAATGAAAACGAATAAAATGAAGAAAAAACAAAAACCAGAAAGAAATAATAATAATAATAATAATAATAATAATAATATATATCATTATTATTATTATTATTATTATGTCATAATAATAATACCTTTTGAGAGCTTGGCCATTCACTATGAAGGTGTCTGGTTGTCCCTCTAAATTCTGCAGGTGGAAAGAGCCGGGACCTAGTTTTTCAGCAATTAAGAAAGGTCCTAACCACAGATTCTGGAACTTGGAATGTTCCCCTTTTCCTTCATGAGGTTTATCCCATTTGAGAACCAAATCTCCCACCTCGAAATTCCTATCCGACGCAGAACTTGAATCGAACCATCTTTTAACAATATGCTGATGCTGATCCAGTCTTTCTTTTGCTTGTGTTCTCACTTCCTCTAGTTTCAACAAAGCATTAATGCAACTTTCAAGAGGAGGACAATCCTCTTCCTGAACTTTCCGTGATAATTGCAGCGAGGGAAGCAGGACATGAGGAGGGAGAATTGCTTCTCTTCCATAGATGAGAAAGAAGGGGGAATTACCAACAATGATTTTCAGAGTCACCCTATCAGCCCAGATTGCATGAAAAAGCGCGTTGTGCCACTTTTTGTGGTTTTCAGAAACTGTCCTCTTGATGATTTTGATCAGGTTTTTGTTTGTTGATTCTACTAAGCCATTTCCTTGGGGGTAATAACTGGCAGAATATTTCAATTTTATCCTTTTTTATAAAGCAAAAGCACTCGTATCGAGGGATGAAAAATAGGAAGAATTATTGAAGACCAAAAATTCAGGAATACCAAATCGAGTAATGATGTTTGAATTAAGGAAGGATATTACCTGACTGGTGTTTACCACTTTTAATGGTGCAGCCTCGGACCATCTGGTAAAATAATCCGTCGCTTTAATGATGTATTTATGATGCTGTGAAGAAGTGGGGTTAATAGGCCCTATGATGTCAAGACCCCACTGCTGAAAAGGAAAATCTACTGAAACAGGTTGCAGAGGAAACACCGCCTTCTATACTCGTCCAGAAGCCTTTTGGCAAATTATGCATTTACGACATAATGTATGGGCATCTTTGAATAACGTGGGCCAATAGTACCCAACTCTTAATACTTTTTGAGCAGTAGTGTCTCCACCGAAGTGCCCACTAACTTCTCATGTATGCAGTTCAAATAACACTTTATCTGCTTCATCTCTTTCCAAACAATGCATAAGGGCATCATCAAAATTTTTACGGAATAATACGTTGTTTACCAGCTGGAAAGGTGCATATTTTAGTCTTAATGCTCTTCTCTTTTTTGGATTGAGATGGAAAGGAGAAGAACCACGTGTTAGATAAAACTTAATGTCATCAAACCAAGAGTTATTAACTTCTTTTGCACAACAGATTTGATTTTGACTATCCTGATCTTCAGTTAAAACATTAATTTGACTTTGCTGCTCTTCAACTGAATCAACCACTAGTTTGCATAGACCTTGGCCTCTGACAATTTGCGTAGGGGTAATTTAGAGGTCATACTCTTGTAACGATGCCATCCCGTTTGCCCATTTTTCACCCAGTTCCTTTTGTACCAACAAATTTCTGACAGCAGGGTAAGGCACTATGACTTTAGTTCTGGATTTCAGTAGATATGATTGAAAATGTTTTACTGCTTTAAAAACAGTATAAACCTGTTGGTATACAGCCGGGTAATTAAGCTCTGCTCCCTTGAAGGCTGAGCTCATAAAGTCAATGGGGATTTCATTGCTTTCAGCATTCTTTTGGGTCAACACAGTGGCATAAGATCGATCAGAGGTGAACGTATAAAGAGTGAAATCTTGTGAAAAATCAGGGCTCATTAGGGAGGGAGCCTCCACTATGGCTTTTTTGATAGAGTCAAAAGATTGATTTTCCTGCGGTCCCCAATGATACTGAACATCATTTTTAATTAAGTTTTGCAATGGCCTTACCATTTCTGAAAAAATTGGAACAAACCTTTTGACAAAATTGATCTGGCCTAAAAATGATTGCATAGATTTTTTGGAGGGGGGAGAAAGTTTGGCAATGGCTAGAGTTCTTTCAGGATCGATGATCATCCCATTACTGGATATGATGAATCCGAGAAGTTTTCCTTGTTCCATTGCAAATATAGAATTCTTAGGATTTAGAGATATGTCGTACTTGCAACATCGTTGTAGGACAGACCTAAGATGGGATAAGTGATCTTTATTATTTTTGGAGTGTTGACACGAAGTTTAATTTTTTCCATCCTTGAAAACTAAAGCTTCTTTTTTCCTAAGTCGTGGAGCCGCCCTTAATCAAATGGGATATTTGAGCTTTCCGTTCCTTTTTGGGTTTTCAAGATTGAACTTTTCTTGAAGTATGATTGTTAACTGTCTAATTTTCCCGATGCTGAAGTCTCAAAAGGGTTTAACATATTTAAAAAAGGCTAAAAGGGGGGAGAAATAAAGGTTACCTTCTTGTCGTTTGCCGCGAACACTTTTTAAACCTGTGATTATTTAAGCTCCTAAACTTATTATCTTTCCCTTGATCTTTCATGATTCAGGTTTTCTTGCTACTAAAGCGCTTTCAAACTCTCAACTCTCAAACTCCCGATCCTCGTTTTTCCAAAAAATTAAAAAGTGATTAATTACTGACCTAGTTTAATTAAATCCCTAATACATGTCTTAGTGCCTCACTAATGTCATCGTGATTCCACGATCCGGGGATTGCTTGTGACTTATCCCTTGACAACAGGATCCCCGAAGTTCCGAAACGCAAAATCGTGTTTTCTCTAAATAGGGTTTAAGTTTCACGTTAATTCATTTTTAAAATAGGATTAGTGATAATTAAACTGCCTTTCGCATTTCGGGAATTGAGGAAGGTGGTGTTTTTTGAAACTTCACTTTTGAAATCACCGATATACGACAACATTAATAACGAATAAACGAAGATATTTTTTGACATGAAAGCGTATCTCCAGGTATATCTTTCCATTAAAAAGCATTAATTTTTTGTCGTCTGCGTCTGTACACTCGTTTTAATGCAAAATTGAAGGTTAATAAAGTCTTATGTTTCGAACTTCATAGTTATCCTTTACATCTGCAGCTAATCACGCTTTCCTGGTTTTAGACACATTTCTTTGTGAACAGGTCTCTGATACAACACCGATATCATGGCACCTAAGAAGGCACCCAAGAAAAGTGAAGAGATTGTAGAAATATTGAGTCTAGATGGAGACGTTATATCTGATACAACACCTCATGCCATCGATTCCATAAAATCCTGAAGGCAGATTTTCGAGATGCTGGATTATGAAATAAAAAATTTCCCTCATGACGTTGACAACAAGCTTCGGGATATAGCAGAGTCTGAGTTCCACAAAATAGCTACACGGCCACGAATTACGTCTTATAATGACATGATCAGTTGGGCCTTAGAGTGAACTGATGTACAGATGAGGAGCATTCTGGACAGTCGAGGGGTCGTTATTGGCTCTTTCAGACCGGAACATGTACAAGTCATGTATAAATTATCCCCCAGTCCAAGTATGTTTATAATCAAGATTTTGTGAGTAATTTTCAAAGAAACAAATGTTTTGAGGCAGACAAAACCTATCCTAATATAATTAAAGACTGGTGGAGAAATGAGGGAAAATTCAAGGCTGACACTCATGGAATTTACGCCACAGCCTCATTGAATGAGTATATGCTTTATGTGGCGATGATGCTACGTAGGATTTTCGGTAAGAAAAGTCCCACCCATTTCCCTGCAGAATGGGTGCCTCTTTTGCACGTGGTAGCAGAAGGTTACAATTTCAATTGGGATAATATTTTATCTGATAACATGGCAAAGGAGGTCATGGACTATCATACTGCAATATCAAAAGGCCGACCAATATCCTATTATATGTCGACATACATCATGGATGCCATATGATTCTCGAGCCCTTTCCCTTTGATGAATTGGAGTTGGAATATTACTTACCTGGACCCAATTCATGAATATCATTCTAAACTTTCAGAAGAAAATGCCAAGGACTCGTTCTATGAAATTTGTCATTTTGTGGTAATACCATTACATCAGATGCTGTACGACTGTGCACCTCCCTGCATTTTAAATTTGGTCACATGAAACCTCAGGGCAGTCGCTGACTGGTTCATAGAGGAGAATTTTTCATACATTACAGTTTTTGGGTGTTCAATCCCCCCACATGCCCTCCCGAAATTCCTCCTTGATAGACTGGTGTGCAGGGAGGTAGCTCATCAAATAGTAGTAGGTGGAATTGGGATAGAAATAAAAATGGCTGAAAAGAAATTTTGGCTAGTTTTTCCCATTCAGATTGGGAAATTATCATTACTCAACTTAGGTCATTCCAAAGTTGAAGCGGCGGCGCTAGAAGAGGTTAAATTGGTAAACCTAGAACACAGGAAGCACGATCCTTACCGACTAGTGGGAAAACACATGGCCCACTATAATATGAAGGCCTATGAGCATGAGAAATCCCCTTGTGAAGAACTGTTCAAAGGGACTATGACCTATGAGGAAGTATTACAAAGAGTACAGACACTACCGTCTGACTTACAAGCTAGTTTTCAAAACTTCCAGAAGCACAGAAGGAGCGGCATGCCCAAAGTACTACAAGGAGAAGCAATTACCCTTCCTCGGGAAAAATAATATATTCTTCCCGGTTCCAGACAAGAAACGCAAGATAAAGCCAATCTTGAAGAATTTCCTCAGGAGACTAAAGGCTCTTCACAAAATGAAGAGGCCTTATAGACAGAAGATCTAGAGACAAAAGCAGAGAGGAGGCCCAGGACACCTCCCGAAATTGGTAAGTCCACTCCTCCTTCATCACCTGCTGTCGATGTCATTATACCCGAGACCATGGGAGGAACAAGGTCTACAGATCTAGGAAGTCCCATAACTTCCTTAACCCCTATATAGTCCACCTTTGGACTCCCACAGATGGGAGATATATATGTTGGTGACCTCACCCCTATTTCCAGAGAGGAGATCCCTCCTGATTATTTTTTCAATAAGAAGAGGAAGGTTATTGTAAGGCAGAAAATGCATATGAGAGAAGGGGGTATGGTGAATAAGCATAGGGTCTTGATAGACGGTCAGAAACTAGAAGACAAGGATTTCGCTACAGAGATAGTAGGCTCCATGGGAGCCATGGCAACAACAAATATTTTTACTGTGGAGAACATGAGAACCAGGATAAAGAAGAGTAACCACATGATAGCCCAATTGCAGGATCAGTTGAAGAATGCTGAACAAAACATTAGAGAAGAGGTGAATAAGAGCCTGGAGCATGTCAGAGCTGCTGAAAGGAAAGAAATCCAGTCACTCAAAACTAGCGTGGACGAAATGAACCAGAGGATACAAGTAAGTCAGGTACAAGTTACTCAACAGAGAGAGCTTGTTAAACAATTACAGGATAAATTGAGTTTGACAGAAGGTCGGGCCATAGAATTGAAGGCTTTTCAAGCCCTCTCGTTAGAAGCCCATACAAAGATAGAAGCTGAACAACAACAATTAATCTCCAAAATAGAGATCATCTAGCGTTATTTTCAAGAGGTAGCAAATGTCTTGATAACATTATTTTACTAGAAAAAGAGGCTAAAGCGGGAAGGAATACTTTTCAGAAGGCAGTCGCATGTTCAGGGAATAGGGAGATGCCGAAATATTTAAAACTTTCTGTCACAGAACAGATAAGAGGAGACGTTATGCTCAAAGCATGGGAAACAAACATAGTTGAAAACGAGAAGATAGTCAAAGAAATCAAAGATGACTGTGAGGGAATCTTTGATTCTTTGGATAAGCAAGCTTTAGGAATCGAAAGGAATGACTGCTCCGGACTACTTGGGCAGATAAACATTGTGAAACAACAGTTGGACTACAAAGAGAGCTTACAGGAGGTTCAGGAAGAAATTTCACAGTTGAGCGAATCAATACCAATCAGATAGACAGATGGTTGGTACAGCCTAATTTAAAGCTGCAAGTGATCATATTTGCCAATAAAGGTTTTGAAGACCAGTTTCCAAAGATACAAAGAAAGTTTTATCTATTCGAAACTAAAGATCTCCCCACACCACCCATAATTTTTGTCCATTTTTTAGAAAAGTGTGTTGAATGTATAGCTTCAAAAGAGGGAGAGACCTCAACTAAGCAGTGAAGTATCATTCAAAGTCTTATAATTTTGAAATGATAGATCAACGAAATGTTAATCATGCAACGATTAAGGTTGCAGTTTTGTAACTATTTTTCCTTCTTTTCCCCTAAAAAATAGGAGATCGCTAACGATCAAGTAGTGATGGTTTTGTATAAAGAAAGGGAGAGAAGAATGAGAAACGACTTTTTTCCTTCTCTAAAAAGTGATTGTGACGAAGACATCTAAAGGAACTCTGAACTAAGAGAAAAGTAGATTGAAGATTCTAGATTTTGTCAAGTTTGAATTATCTGTTTCTCCTGTCTTTTCATCGTTCTTTCATGTGTTTTATTAGTGAATGCTTGACTACAATTTAGTACAACCTCTACCGTGGAAATAAATTATTCTTGTTATTTAGATCATTTACAGTTTTTCCTCTAAATCGGTTATCAACCAATACAAGACCTGCAAATGTTTGGATTACAATATCACATGCTTCATTAATATTCTCTCTGCTCCATAGTCTCCTATTACAATGTGAGATTCCTCTTAATTTGATGCCTCACCTAGCTAGTAGTTATACGTTTTTCTTCATATCATACATGTTTCCCTTTCTTTAAGTTTTAACTCAGATACAAGAAACGACCTTTGACTCACTCATCTCATTAATTCATGTTTTAAAATCGTTCTTTTTACATTGTGAATTAGAGATAACTAAGCCTAAAAAGAAAATACAGATCTATTTCTCCCTTATCTTTTATCCCTCATGACAATACCAGTTACGAGGCAACCCAACGTCGAACCCGGTCTTTCAGATCAAACTAGCACTGCTCTAAATTGATTTAATACCATCTTGCAAACAACAACTAACCGGGCTGAGTTAGAACGTTCATGGGCAACAATTGAGAGGGATATCAACATTTGAGAAAACTAGAAATTCCAACAGAGACAGTTGAGAAACTAACTTTGATTCTCATTTTTAAAATAGTTGTCTTTACTACCCTCTTTTCCCTTATCATTTCAGATTCCTTGACAGTATACTTTAGAGCCTTAAAGTATAAAATCAGGAACAACATATTTTTGGCGCCGTTGCCGGGAACGGAGTAACGAAAGCCCTTTTCCCTGGGAAGAACGAAATTGACACTTTCCTTCTTTGGTAGTGAACACCGTTTGGAAATATTCTAAGGCTACCTTTATCTTTCACTTGGCGACTCCACACTGTTTAAGTTTGCTCTAAACTAGAAGAACACCAGGAAGAATCTAGACGACAAGAAGATTTCTCCTTCTTCCAACCCAGAAAAAATTCTAAAATTAAGAAGATACTTTCAGTAGACTGACTTATCAATGAATAAAGATTATCAATCTAAATCCGCACAGTCTGACTCCGAATATCAACACAGCGAATCAAGTGTTCCTTCCCCTAACATGGAATACTCCGCTGGTAAAGTTATGACCCCAGAATCGAATTTGGTTCTACCTGTTTTTAAGATCGAGGCTTTCTCAGTTGTTTCCCATACCAATAGAAAATGAAGGTCTACCTTGCTTCCTGTTGCGACCGACTCCCCCTTGCTTCTCGAAGTTCATTTTCCCACCTCCTGAAACTCAAACAATTATCCTATATATCTCGATTCGACTTTTGTCGACTCTCCTATATCTTCACCCGGTGATTCTGAAGGAACCAGTCCCCAAGGAACGTTACCCAAGCTCCTTTTCTTCAAATTTCATCCCCGTCGATAACCCTTTTCTTCAAAGCCTCCTTTGTAACCCCCAAAATTTTACTATTAATGCCACGATGGCCGCAGTTGGAGCGGGTGGGGCAGGAGGTGCCGCCGCAGGTGGTCTAGGAGGAGGATCAGGTGGCCAGGTACCGCCTCCTCGGATATTTTCAAAGGTTGCTACAAGATATGCCCCTTTGGTTCTACCAGTCCCTCTCCATGATTTGCCAGAAAATTACATGAAAAACTTGCCCAAGTTCATGGAAGAAGGCGATTTGACGGCAGCGAAACACATAAATTTTTTCAATCAATTTGTTGACATTCTGGGATTAGAACAAGAGGATGTTTACTCCAGACTCTTGGTTCAAAATTTTGAGGGGCAAGTGAGAACCTGGTTTCGAGGCCTACCAGCCGGATCAATACATTCATACAATGAACTTGAAAATGCTTTTATCATAAAGTGGGGTGAGCGGAAAGACCATCTCTATTATCTAACCAAATTCGGAGCTCTACGAAAGAAAAACTCTGAATCAGTCCTCGAGTTCACCCAACGGTTCAATAAATTATATAATAAGATCCCAACAGAGGCTAAACCCTCACAACCTGTAGCGAAAGTGACTTTCACTAGAGCTTTTGACCCCGACTTCGCCCTTTTACTAAGAGAGAGAAGATCAATCGATCTTACCAAGATGCAAGATGATGCCTTGGAAATCGAGTCTAACATGATGGCATCAGGGAAGCTCAAAACCAAATTTGAGATTGGAAACAAAGATATAAGGAGATACATGGAGCAAGGAGGACCCTCGGGATTAGGGAAATCCTCAGAAGATAAAATAGATGATATGGAAAGAATCATCAAAGAATTGTCAAACAAAATATCGAGAATGGAACTGGATCAAGCTAAAAATGAACATTACCCTAAAAAGGAAAGAATTATGAAAAAACCCTAATCCTCAAAACCATCAAAAACAAGTTAAGAATGAAGATCAAAACCCCTTTTAAAAGTGAAAACTTTATAGGAGGACAGGACGTAGAGGATTTTGAGGAGTTAGAGGATGATATGAACAATCTCGTTGATGACTACTTACAACCTTATATAATGGTACATGATTACGAAAAGTCTCTCGCTACAGGGTATCAGTCTAAGAGTGATAAGAACAGTAGTGTTTCTGAATATTTAACTTATCACAAAGTAGCAGATGTTTTAATGGTCGAGCTCCACCATAAATACAACCTAAGACCTAGAAACCCATCTTTTACAACCGCTCCAGTTAAAAATATACTGCCGAGGGTTGAAATTGACCAAGAAGTTGCAAAAAGCACTGAAAAACAAACCGCTAACGTATAGTCTATCAAATCAAAGACAATGGAAACATCACCCTTAAGAACACATAAAATAAGCACTCCTGTTACCGAAACGAAGGTCCCTCAACCCAGGAAAGTTGAAAGGAAAGGGCCTGAGGCTCAAACCATGGAAATTGACAAACCCGTTGGAACTTTTAATCTAGAGAACGAGACCAATAAGATCAAAATCCCTATCCCCCTTGTGGAATTGGCCAAAAACCCGATATACCAAAAACAAATTTCTAAAATGATTAGTTTTTCGGAAAACAAAAGTGAATTCGATGCCTTAGAAGATGATAAGCCTAACATAGTTTTCGGCTTGCACTTCGAAGGTGCTAGAGACACTGTTGCCCCTTTCTACATCACTTTGACAGTTTTCGATCATCTGCTCCATAACTGCATGTTAGATTCTGGGGCCTCTCACAATGTAATGCCTAAGGCAATCATGGACAGACTCGGCCTAGAAATCACCAGGCCTTATGGAGATTTGTATTCATTTGACTCGAGGAAAGTCAAGTGTCTAGGCATGATAAAGGACTTGGTCGTAAATCTTGCACATGTACCTACAAAGAGTGTTTTAATGGATGTCGTTGTCACAGATATACCTCCGAAATATGACATGCTCTTGTCTTGGTCCTAGGGTGCTAAAATTGGAGGTTCTCTTCAAATTGATATGACGTATGTGACAATTCCATTTTTCAGAGGTCAGTTCACGCGATTGTACAGGTAAACCAGATTATCATTTACTGTTAGTGATCCTCTCAGCCCAAATAATTACCCTGTATATATTGCTGATCAAGATTTAGGTAATTGTATATTATCTATAGATGATGATGTTGATGCTTGTGTAGAAGAAAACTGTACATGAAATACAAAAGAAAAAGAACAGACGAAACAAGATGTATATAACACTGGTGTTTGGAAAATGTTTTTTGACGACGCCTCATCTTATCTTGGAGCTGGAGCTGGAGTAATTTTTGTAGCACCTGATATCCAATTCATTATCCCTTTCTCTTATAGGCTGCAATGGAATGTTGACCACACTAATAATATATGTGAGTCTAGTTTTAGGGTTAGAGGCCGCTAGGAGGATGAAAATTAAAAACTTGGAAGTTTTTGGTGATGCAGAGTTAATCGTGAAGTAAGTCAATCGCTAGTACCAGGCCAAACATCCTATATTAAGGTCTTATCGAAATTGTGTTTGGGACCTAATCGAATTTTTTTCTCTTCTGTTAATATTCACTCCATTCCGAGAGCTGAAAATCAACAATTGGATTCCTTAGCCAAAGCTGCCTCAATTTTCACACCTCCCACTTCTTTCAAACTCAAATACCATATACAAATGAGACATAGGCCTTCCATACCCAATAAAATACAGCATTGGCAAGTCTTTGAGGATGACGAACAACTCATAAATTTTTTGGAAACGGTAGACGAGTTCGCCGAAACGCATGCTGACCAAGAGAACTAGAATGATCCTATTTGGATCATGCAGGAAGGGGAAGACCCCCAAGAGTTCCAAGATAAAATCGCAAACCACCGTATGCTGGTTTTGAAAAATAATCAAATACCCAAGGGCCTGATTCCTCTAGAAAGACTCTTTAATCATGATGACATCCATTTGAAGAGTACCTTACAGCCTCAACCCGAAGAGGTCGAAGATTGCAATATAGGTGCCAAAGAGAGTCCTAGGTTAGTTAAAGTATCCAGATACTTGTCTCCCTAAATCAAGATTAAATATGTTGAATTGCTTAAAAAATACAAAAATGTTTTTTCCTGGTCCTATGACTAGTTGAGAACTTATGACATGACTATAATGGAACATAAAATTCCATTGAAACCAGGTGTAAAACCTTTTAGGCAGAAACTCAGACAGATTAACCCTATCCTTTTACCGGTGATAGAAAAGGAGGTAAAAGAACTCCTGGATGCTAAAATTATAGTCCCACTGAGATATTATGAGTGGGTAGCTAACTTAGTCCCAGTGAAAAAGAAAAACGACGAGATTAGACTGTGTGTCGATTTCTGAAACTTGAATTGATCATCACTCAAAGACAATTACCCATTACCTAAGATGGATCATATGTTAGAAAAAGTAGTTGGAGCTAACAAAATGTCTATGATTGATGGTTTTTCGGGATATAATCAGATCACAGTGCACCAGAACGATAAAGAAAAAACTTCTTTCACTACCCCTTGGGGTAATTTTATGTACGATAAAATGCCTTTTGGTTTGATGAATGTAGGGGAAAATTTTAGCAAGCCATGGATATCGCTTTTGTGGGTGAGAGAGATAAGTTTGTTTTTATCTATCTTGATGACCTAACTGTTTTCTCCAAATCTGATGCAGAACATCTAATGCACCTTAAACAAACTTTTGAGAAATGCAGAAAGTTTGGTTTGTCACTCAATCCCAAGAAATCTCATTTCACAATGCAAGAAGATATGCTCAAAAAAGACAGTGAAGTGAAATGGACAAGCGAAGCCAAAGCCTCCTTTCAACGCATCAAGAAATTAATAAGGGAAGCATCAGTCTTGTCCAGTCCAGATTACACAATTTTTTTTTTAATTTTTTCTTTTGCTTCAGAACATACTATAGCAGTTGTATTGTTACAAAAAAAGGAGGAAAGTTTTGAGCGGCCTATTACATTTTTTAGAAAAAGTCTCAGGGATGCCGAGTTGAAACATTACATTTTGGAGAAGCAGGCCTATGCAATGGTGAAATCCCTCAAATCTTTCAGAACTTATGTGTTGCACTCGAAAGTCATTTCTTATGTGCCCTCTAGCTCCGTTAAATATATCTTGGTGCAACCAGAAAACGATGGAAGAAGAGGCAGATGGTTAGCTAAGATCCAGGAGTTTGACCTAAAAAGTCAAACCAACTAAAATTATTAAAGGTCAGGGTTTGGACAAATTGCTTGCTGAATCGAACTTAAAAGCACTAGGGATAAATCAGCTGCAACAAACCGAGGGATTTCTGGAAATAGACGAGCTTGATGCCTCTGCACCTATAACCGAAATTCAAGACAAGTTTTCTACTTCGGCTTGGTATCGTGACATCGTCCATTACCTACTTACACTCCAATGTCCTACTGTGTTAACCCCGTCTAAGGCTAGGACGTTAAAGTTACATGCTGTAAAATACTATATCATAAATGAAAAAGTGTATTGGAAATACCCCTTGGGTTTCCTACTAAGGTGTTTAGTCGAAACTGAAATGGAAGGCGTTATAGATGAATTACATGTCGGGGTATGTGGAGGACATCATGTGTGGAAATAAACAACTTATAAGATCTTAAGAGCAGGATACTACTGGCCCAAATTGTTCATAGAAGTGAGCACTAGAGTTCGAAATTGTGTTCCTTGTCAGTTGTTCAAAGGCAAACATAAGATACCAACTCTGCCCCTTATGCTAGTTAAAACAGAAGCCTCATTTCAGCAATGGGGACTTGATTTCATTGGAGAAATTCATCCATACTCCAACGTGCAACAAAAATGGATCCTAACGACTACTGATTACTTCACTAAATGGGTGGAAGCTATCCCCACAAGGAATGCAACCGATTTGGTAGTAATCAGTTTCTTGGAAGACAATATTTTATCCAGATTCAGGTGTCCTCGAAAGATAATCACTGATAATGCACAAGCTTTTAAATCGATGGCCATGATGAATTTTTTCCAAAAATATAACATCATACTAGGACACTCCATCGTGTACTATCCACAAGGTAATGGTCTAGCTGAATCCTCTAACAAAAGCATGATTACTGGGATAAAAAAGGTTTTAATTGAAAACAAGAAAGCGTGGCATATACATCTAAAATATGCATGATGGACCAACAGGATAAGTACAGAAAGGTGAATTGGAACTTCCCCTTTCCAGATGGTATATGGCACTGATGTCGTTTTACCAATAAACTTAGCTTTGCCGGTGATGAAGCTTTGGCAGGATTCCATTGAAGAACCAAATGATGTCACCAGAAGGATAAACCAACTGGTCGAAGTTCATCAAAATAGGGCCAAAGTAAATGAAAAGTTACAAAGATATTAGGATAAAATGAAGGCCTTGTTTGATCAGAAAGGTAAAGATAGAAATTTTCTCCCTAGTGATTTGGTTTTGAAATGGGAAGCCAAGAAAGAGGACGCTGGAAAAACATGGCAAGTTTGACCCAATCTGGTCCGGCCCATACAGGATTTCAGCCTCAGAAGGGAAAAACGCTTGGTTATTAGAAAACCTCGATGGAGACATCCTCAATGCCCCTGTGAATGGGTGACATCTTAAGCACTTCATGCAATAATGTGTTTCTAAATTCTCATTGTACATACCTCTCACTGTACATATTGGTTTGATTTCATGCCTTTTGTATAGGTTTGTAAAAAAATAAAAATAAAAAAATAAGAAAAGAGAAAGCCCCCTTTTACCCCTCCCCTTGACCATAGTAAATCCTTTTCCCACTTTATCATGGAAGTCCGATCTTAAAGTTCCTAACAACAGAGGGGTCTCTCTTTGGTTTTGAAAACTCTCGAACAAAATCTCAAGAAAGAGAGTGGGTCGTGTTTTTAAGTTCTTTGAATTTAGCTGGATCACAAACATGTCTAGGTTAATCCTGACCTTACTAGTTATCCTAACATGAAAAACTGATTAGTTTTGCTCAAAGAAGTTCCTTGGACTAAAATTCAAAAATTTCCCCTAAGGATTTCTTTGAAGCCCATGATTTTTGAAGGAAGAGGAGAAGATTGACCCAAAGCTATTTAAATGAGTTGACAGACTTTGATTCTTTTTCAAACAGATATCTTCCCGAGTATATTGTATACGCATTTATTGCACCCACTTCAAAAATATAAAAGAATAAATATAGACAGATGGTGAAAGGAAATTCATTTTATTGATTGCCCCCATCTAGTCCAAAGAGATGAAGAAAGGAAATTCATTTTATTGATTGCCCTCATCTCAGCATTTAAATGCTTGAAAATAATGAAGTGGTGAAAGGAAATTCAATATGGGAAGTCAGATAACTTCACTGAGGTACTGAACAGGCTCGCTGGCAGTGAAGAAATATCCTCATATCTGATAAAAGATGCCATACACGAATTACAAGACGTTCTGGTGATTTTGTTTTCCTTTCAGCTAGATTTTATCATAGTTTTCGGAGATATCCTTACCGGACACAACACAAAAACTTACCTTGATGCAAACATAATCACATGAAACCTGATAAGATGACTAGTTTTGTTTTGATTATCTTACACAGCTTTGAGCTCAGTTTTAGGATGAGAGGTTTATTGAAAATCTACTCGAGATAGTCAAGATTTTTGTTGTGGAGAGATTTTCAAGGTTGATGTTGAGACCCTACTCTTGTTCAGTTTTTCTCCAAAATCTGTTTCATAGAGCTAAATATTTGACTCCATTACCCAATGAAGGCACTTGGTCTGCATGTTCTTCTCATCCCACAAGGAGACGAGATCTCCAGATGGAGCCTAATGTTGACACGAGGTTTAATTTTTTCCATCCTTGAAAACTAAAGCTTCTTTTTTCCTAAGTCATGGAGCCACCCTTAATCAAATGGGAGATCTAAGATTTTCATTCCTTTTCGGGTTTTCGAGATTCGGATATTCTCGAAGTACGATTGTTGAATGTCTAATTTTCCCGGTGCCGAAGTCCCGAAAGGGTTTAACATATTTAAAAAACCCTAAAAGGGGGGAGAAATAAAGGTTACCTTCTAGCCGTTTGCCGCAAACACTTTTTAAACCCGTGATTATTTAAGTTTCTAAACTTACTATCTTTCCCTTGATCTTTTGCGATTTGGGTTTTGTTGCTACTAAAGCGCTTTCAAACTCTCAACTCTCAGACTCCCGATCCTCGTTTTTCTGAAAAATTAAAAAGTGTTTAATTATTGACCTGGTTTAATTAAAGCCCTAATACATGTCTTAGCGCGTCACTAATCTCATCGTGATTTTGCGATTCGAGGCTTGCTTGTGACTTATCCCTTGACAACAGGATCCTCGAAGTTCTGAAACGTGAAATCACATTTCTCTAAACAGGGTTTAAGTTTCACATTAATTCATTTTTAAAACAGGATTAGTGATAATTAAACCACCTTTCACATTTCGGGAATTGAGGAAGGCGGTGTTTTTCAAAACTTCACTTTCGAAATCGCCAATATACGACAACATTAATAACGAATAAACGAAGATATTTTTCGACATGAAAGCGTATCTCCAGGTATATCTTTCCATTAAAAGAATTAATTTTTTGTCGTCTGCATCTGTACACTCGTTTTAACGTGAAATTGAAGGTTAATAAAGTCTTATGTTTCAAACTTCATAGTTATCCTTTACATTTGTAGCTAATCACACTTTCTTGGTTTTAGACACATTTCTCTGTGAACAGGTCTCTGATACAACACCGATATCATGGCACCTAAAAAGGCACCCAAGAAAAGTGAGGAGATTGCAGAAAGCTCGAGTCCAGACGGAGATGTTATATCCGATACAACACCGCATGCCATGGATTCCATAAAATCTTGGAGGTATATTTTCGAGACGCTAGATTATGAAATAAAAAAGTTCCCTCATGACGCTGACAACAAGCTTCAGGATATAGCGGAGTATGAGCTCCACAAAATAGCTACACGGCCACGACTTACGTCTTATAATGACATGATCAGTTGGGCCTTAGAGAGAATTGATGTACAGACGAGGAGCATTCTGGACATCCGAGGGGTCGTCATTGGCTCTTTCAGACCGAAACATGTACAAGTAATGTATAAATTATCCCCCAGTCCCAAGTATGTTTATAATCAAGATTTTGTGAGTAATTTTCAAAGAAAAGAATGTTTCAAGGCAGATCAAACCTATCCTCATATAATTAAAGACTGGTGGAGAAATGAGGGAAAATTCAAGGCTGACACTCATAGCATTTACGCCATAGCCTCATTAAATGAGTATATGATTTATGTGGCAATGATGTTATGTAGGATTTTAGGTAAGAAAAGTCCCACCCGTTTCTCTATAGAATGGGTGATTCTTTTGCATGATGCAGTAAAATGTTACAGTTTCAATTGGGATAAGATTTTATCCGATAACATGGAAAAGGAGGTCATTGACTATAAGACTGGAAGATCAAAAGGCCAACTAATAGCATTTTATATTTCGGCATACATCATGGATGCCATATGCTTCTCGACCCCTTTCCCTTTGATGAATTGGAGTTGGAATCCTACTTACCTCGACCCAATTCATGAATATCATTCTAAACTTTGGGAAGAAAATTTCAAGGGTTCATTCTATGAAATTTGTCATTTCATGGTAATACCACTACATCAGATGTTGTACGGCTGTGCGCCTCCGCACATTTTATATTTGGTCACAGGAAACCTCAGGGCAGTCGCTGACTGGCTCATAGAGGAGAATTTTTCATACATTAGAGTTTTCGGGTGTTCAATCCCCCCACATGCCCTCCCGAAATTCCTCCCTGATAGACTGGTGTGCAGGGAGGTGGCTCATCAAATAGTATCAAGTGGAATTGGGATAGGATTAAAAATGGCTCAAGAGAAATTTTCGCCTGTTTTTCTCATTCAGATTGGGAAATTTTCATTGCTCAACTTAGGTCATTCCAAAGTTGAAGCGACATCGCTAGAAGAGGTTAGATTGGTAAACCTCGAACACAGGAAGCACGATCCTTACTAGATAGTGGGAAAACACATGGCCCACTATAATATGAAGGCCTATGAGCATGAGAAGTCCCCTTGTGATGATCTGTTCAAAGGGACTAGGACCTATGAGGAAGTATTACAAAGAGTACAGACACTACCATATGACTTACAAGCTAGTTTTCAGACCGTCCAGAAGCACAGACAGAGTGGCCTGCCCAAAGTATTGCAAGGAGAAGAAATTACCCTTCCTTAGGAACAAGAAGATATTCTTCCAGGTTCCAGACAAGAAACACAAGATAAAGCCAATCCTAAAGAATTTCCTCAGGAGACTGAAGGCTCTTCACAAAATGAAGAGGCCTTATAGACATAAGATCCAAAGATGAAAGCAGAGAGGAGGCCCAATACACCTCCCGAAATCGGTAAGTCCACTCCTCCTTCATCACCTGTTGTCGATGTCATTATACCTGAGACCATGGGAGGAACAAGGTCTACAGAGCTAGGAAGTCCCATAACTTCCTTAACCCCTATATAGTCCACCTTTGGACTCCCACAGATGGGAGATATATATGTTGGTGACCTCACCCCTATTTCCAGAGAAGAGATCCCTCCTTTCGATTATTTTTTTAGTAAGAAGAGGAAGGTTATTGTAAGGCAGGAAATTCATATGAGAGAAGGGGGTATGGTGAAGAAGCATAGGGTTTTGATAGATGGTCAGAAACTGGAAGAGGAGGATTTTGCTATAGAGATAGCAGGCTCCATGGGAGCCATGGAAACAACAAATATTTTTACTCTGGAGAACATGGGAACCAGGATAAAGAAGAGTAACCACATGATAACCCAATTGTAGGATCAGTTGAAGAATTCTGAACAAAACATTAGAGAAGAGGTGAATAAGAGCCTGGAGCAGGTCAGAGCTGCTAAAAGGAAAGAAATCCAGTCACTCAAAACTAGCGTGGACGAAATGAACCAAAGGATACAAGTAAGTTAGGTACAAGTTACTCAGTAGAGAGAGCTTGTTAAACAATTATAGGATAAATTGAGTTTGACAAAAGGTCGGGTCGTAGAATTGAAGGCTTTTCAAGCCCTCTCGTTAGAAGCCCATACAGAGATAGAACCTGAACAACAACAATTGATCTCCAAAATAGAGATCATCCAACGTTATTTTCAAGAGGTAAGCAAATCTCTTGATAACATTATTTTGCTAGAAAAAGAGGCTAAAGCGGGAAGGAATAATTTTCAGAAGGCAGTCGCATGTTCAGGGAATAGGGAGATGCCTAAAGATTTAAAAATTTCTGTCACAGAACATATAAGAGGAGACTTTTTTCTCAAAGCATGGGAAACAAACATAGTTGAAAACAAGAAGATAGTCAAAGTCTAAAGAAATCAAAGATGATTGTGAGGGAATCTTTGATTCTTTGGATAAGAAAGCTTTAGGAATCGAATGGAATGACTACTCCGGACTACTTGGGTAGATAAACATTGTGAAACAACAGTTGGACTACAAAGAGAGCTTACACGAGGTTCAGGAAGAAATTTCACAATTGAGTGAAATCAATACCAATCAGATAGACAGATGGCTGGTACAACCTAATTTAAAGCTGCAAGTGATCATATCTGCTGATAAAGGTTTTGAAGACCAGTTTCCAAAGATACAAAGAAATTTTAATCTATTCGAAACTAAAGATCTCCCGTCACAACCCATATTTTTTGTTCATTTTTTAGAAAAGTGTGTTGAATGTATAACTTCAAAAGAGGGAGAGACTTCAATGAAGTAGTGAAGTATCATTCAAGGTCTTATACTTTTGAAATGATAGATAAATGAAATGTTAATCATGCAACAGTTAAGGTTGCAGTTTTGTAACTATTTTTCCTTCTTTTTCCCTAAAAAATAGGAGATCGCTAACAATCAAGTAATGATGGTTTTGTATAAAGAAAGGGAGACAAGACTGACAAAAGGATTTTTTCCATCTCTAAAAAGTTATTGTGACGAAGACATCTAAAGGAACTCTGAATTAATAGAAAAGTAGATTGAAGATTCTGGATTTTGACAAGTATGAGTTATGTGTTTCTGCTATCTTTTCATCGTTCTTTCATGTGTTTTATTAGTGAATGCTTGACTACAATTTAGTACAATCTCTATTGTGGAAATAAATTGTTCTTATTATTTAGATCATTTATAGTTTTTCCTCTGCATTGGTTATCAACCGATACAAGACCTACAAATGTTTGGATTATAATATCACATGCTTCATTAATATTCTCTCTGCTCCATAGTATCCTATTACAACGTGAGATTCCTCTTAATTTGATGCCTCACCTTGCTAGTAGTTATATGTTTTTCTTCATATCATACATGTTTCCCTTTCTTTAAGTTTTAACTCAGATACAAGAAATGACCTTTGACTCACTTATCTCATTAATTCGTGTTTTAAAATCGTTCTCTTTACATTGTGAATTAGAGATAACTAAGCCTAAAAAGAAAATACAGATCTGTTTCTCCCTTATCTTTTATCCCTCATGACAGTACCAGTTACAAGGCAGCCCAACGTCGAACCCGGTCTTTTGGATCAAACTAGCACCACTCTAAATTTATTTAATACCATCTCGCAAACAACAAATAATCGGGCTGAGTTAGAATGTTCATGGGAAGCAATTGAGAGGGATATTTGCGTCCGAGAAAACTGGGAATTCCAACAGAGACAACTGAGAAACTAACTTTGATTCTCATCTTTAAAATAGTTGTCTTTACTGCCCTCTTTTCCCTTATCATTTCAGATGCCTTGACAGTATACTTTAGAGCCTTAAAGTATAAACTTAGGAACAACATATTTTTGGCATCGTTGCCGGTGACAGAGTAACGAAAGCCCTTTTCCCTGGAAGAACGACATTGACACTTTCCTTCTTTGGTAGTGAAAAAAGTTTGGAAATCTTCTAAGGCTACCTTTATCTTTCACTTGGCGACTCCAAACTGTTTAAGCTGGCTCTAAACTAGAAGAACACCGGGAAGAATCCAGACGACAAGCAGATTTCGCCTTCTTCCAACCCATAAAAAATTCTAAAATTAAGAAGATACTTTCGACAGACTGACTTATCGACGAACAAAGATTATCAATTTAAATCTGCACAGTCTGACTCTGAAGATCAACACAACGAATCAAGTGTTCCTTCCCCTAACAAGGAATACTCCGCTGGTAAAGTTAAGATCCAGGAATCGAATTTGGTTCTACCTATTTTTAAGATCGAGGCTTTCTCGGCTGTTTCCCATACCAATAGAAAATGAAGGTCTACCTCGCTTCTTGTTGCGACCGACTACCCCTCGCTTCTCGAAGTTTGTTTTCCCACCTCCTGAAATTCAAACAATTATCCTATATATCTTGATTCGACTTCTATCAACTCTCCTATATCTTCACCCGATGATTCTGAAGGAACCAGTCCACGTTCCCCAAGCTCCTTTTCTTCTAATTTCATTGCTATCGATAACCCTTTTCTTCAAACCCTCCTTTGTAACCCTCAAACTTTTACTGTTAAAGCCACAATGGCCGCAGCTAGAGTGGGTGGGGCAAGAGGTGCCGCTGCAAGTTGTTTAGGAGGAGGAGCAGGAAGCTAGGTACTTCCTCCTTGGATATTTGCAAAGGTTGCTGCAAGATATGCCCCTTTGGTTCTACCAGTCCCTCTCCATGATTTGCCAAAAAATTACATGAAAAACCTGCCCAAGTTCATGGGAGAAGGCGATTTAATGGCAGCAGAACACATAATTTTTTTCGATCAATTCGCTGACATTTTGGGATTAGAACATTAGGATGTTTACTCTAGACTCTTGGCTCAAACTTTTGAGGGGCAAGTGAGAACCTGGTTTCAAGGCGCACCAACCAGATCAATACCTTCATACGATGAACTTGAAAATGCTTTTATCAGACAGTGGGGTGAGTGGAAAGACCATCTCTATTATCTAACCGAATTCGGAGCTCTGCAAAAGAAAAACTCTGAATCAGTCCTCAAGTTCACCCAACGGTTCAATAAATTATATAATAATATCCCAACCAAGGTTAAACCCTCACAACCCGCATCGAAAGTATCTTTCGCTAGAGCTTTTGACCCCGACTTCCCCCTTTTACTAAGAGAGAGAAGATCAGTCGATCTTACCAAGATGCAAGATGATGCCTTGGAAATCGAGTCTAACATGATGGCATCAGGGAAGCTCAAAGCCAAATTTGAGATTAGAAACAAAGAGATAAGGAGATATAGGGAGCAAGGAGGACCCTCAGGATTAGGGAAATCCTCAGAAGATAAAATAGATGATATGGAAAGAATCATCAAAGAACTGTCAAACAAAATATCGAGAATGGAATTGGATCAAGCTAAAAATGAACATTACCCTAGGAAAGAATTCAAAAAAAAACCTAATCCTCAAAACCATAAAAAACAAGTTAAGAATGAAGATCAAAAAATTCAAACCCCTTTTAAAAGTGAAAACTTTATAGGACATGACGTAGAGGATTTTGGGGAGTTAGAGGATGATATGAACAATCTCGGTGATGACTGCTTACAACCTTATATAACAGTACATGATTATAAAAAGTCTCTCGCTATAGGGTATCAGTCTAAGAGTGATAAGAACAATAGTGTTTATGAAGATTTAACTTATAGCGGAGTAGCAGATGTTATAATGGATGAGATCCACCATAAATACAACCTAATACCTAGAAACCCATCTTCTACAATCGCTCCAATTAAAAAGATACTTTCGAGCGTTGAAATTGACCAAGCAGTTGCAAAAATCACTGAAAAACAGACCGCTAACATACAGTCTATCAAATCAAAGACAATGGAAACATGACCCTTAAGCACACAAAAAATAAGCACCCCTGTTACCGAAACGAAGGTCCCTCAACCTAGGAAAGTTGAAAGGAAAGGGCCCGAGTATCAAACCATGGAAACTGACAAACCCATTGGAACTTTTAATCTAGAGAACGAGATCAATAAGATCAAAATCCCTATCCCCCTTGTGGAATTGGCCAAAAACCCGATATACCGAAAACAAATTGCTAAAATGATTAGTTTTTCGGAAAATGAAATTCAAGCCGATGCCATTAACTTAGAAGATGATAAGCCTAACATAGTTTTCAGCCCGCACTTTGAAGGTGCTAGAGACACCATTGCCCCTTTCACTTTGATAGTTTTCAATCATCTGCTCCATAACTGCATGTTAGATTCTGGGGCCTCTCACAATGTAATGCCTAAGGCAATCATGGATAGACCCGGCCTAGAAATCACCAGGCCTTATGGATATTTGTATTCATTTGACTTGAGGAAAGTCAAGTGTCTAGGCATGATAAATGACTTGGCCGTAAATCTTGCACATGTACCTACAAAGAGTGTTTTAATGGATGTGGTTGTCGCAGATATACCTCCAAAATACAACATGCTCTTGTATCAGTCCTGGGGTGCTAAACTTGGAGGTTCTCTTCAACTTGATATGACGTATGCAACAATTCTAGTTTTTAGAGGTTAGTTCACGCGATTGTATAGGGAAACCAGATTAGCGTTTATTGTTAGTGATCCTCTCAGCCCAAATAATTACCCTGTATATATTGTTGATCAGGATTTTGATAATTGTATATTATATATAGATGATGATGTTGATGCTTGTGTAGAAGAAAATTGTACATGAAATAAAAAAGAAAAAGAACAGATGAAACAAGATGTATATAGCACTGGTGTTTGGAAAATGTTTTTTGACGGCACCTCATCTTATCTTGGAGCTAGGGCTGGAGTAATTTTTGTAGCACCTGATAACCAATTTGTTATCCCTTTCTCTTATAGGCTGCAGTGGAACGTTGACCACACTAATAACGTATGTGAGTATGAAGCTCTAGTTTTAGGGTTAAAGGCTGCTAGGAGGATGAAAATTAAAAACTTGTCAGTTTTTGGTGATGTAGAGTTAATCGTGAAGCAAGTCAATCGCCAGTACCAGGCCAAACATCCTAGATTAAGGTCTTATCGAAATTGTGTTTGGGACCTAATCGATTTTTTCTTCTTTTCTGTTAATATTCACTCCATTCCGAGAGCTAAAAATCAACAAGCAGATTCCTTAGCCAAAGCTACCTTGACTTTCTCACCTCTCACTACTTTCAAAATCAAATACCATATACAAATGAGACATAGGCCTTCCATACCCAATAACATATAGCATTGGCAAGTATTTGAGGATGAAGAACAACTTAGAATTTTTTTGGAAATGGTAGACGAGTTCACCGAAACGCATGCTGACCAAGAGAACCAGAATGATCCTATTTGGATCATGCAGGAAGGGGAAGACCCCCAAGAGTTCCAAGATAAAATCACAAACCACCGTATGCTGGTTTTGAAAAATAATCAAATACCCAAGGGCTTGATTCCTCTAGAAAGACTCTTTAATCATGATGACATCCCTTTGAAGAGTACCTTACAGGCTCAACCCGAAGAGGTCGAAGATTGCAATATAGGTGCCAAAGAGAGTCCTAGGTTAGTTAAAGTATCCAAATACATGTCTCCTGAAATCAAGAGTAAATATGTTGAATTTCTTAAAAAATACAAAGATATTTTTGCCTAGTCCTATGACGAGTTGAGAACTTATGACATGACTATAATGGAACATAAAAATCCATTGAAGCCAGGTATCAAACCTTTTAGGTAGAAACTCAGACAGATTAACCCTCTCCTTTTACCGGTGATAGAAAAGGAGGTAAAAAAACTCCTGGATGCTAAAATTATAGTCCCACTGAGATATTCTGAGTGGGTAACTAACTTAGTCCCAGTGAGGAAGAAAAATGGCAGGATTAGACTGTGTGTCGATTTCAGAAAACTGAATCGGTCATCACTCAAAGACAATTACCCATTACTTAAGATGGATCATGTGTTAGAAAAAGTTTTTGGATCTAACATAATGTCTATGATTGATGGTTTTTTAGGATACAATCAGATCGCAGTGCACCAGGATGATAAAGAAAAAACTTCTTTCACTACCCCTTGGGGTACTTTTATGTACGATAAAATGCCTTTTGGTTTGATGAATGCATGGGCAACTTTTCAGTGAGCCATGGATATCGCTTTCGTGGGTGAGAGAGATAAGTTCGTTGTTATCTTTCTTGATGCCTGACTATTTTCTCCAAAACTGATGCATAACATATAATGCACCTTAAACAAACTTTTGAGAAATGCAGAAAGTTTGGTTTGTCACTCAATCCCAAGAAATCTCATTTTGCAATGCAAGAAGATATGCTCAAAAAAGACAGTGAAGTGAAATGGACAAGCGAAGCCAAAGCCTCCTTTCAATGCATCAAGAAAGTAATAAGTGAAGCACTAGTCTTGGCTTGTCTAGATTACACAAAAGACTTTTTAATTTTTTCTTTTGCTTAACAACATACTATAGCAGCTGTATTGTTACAAAAAAACGAGGAAAGTTTTGAGTGGACTATTGCATTTTTTAGCAAAAGTCTAAGGGATGCTGAGTTGAAATATGACATTTTGGAGAAGCAGGCCTATGCAATGGTGAGAGCCCTCAAATATTTCATAACTTACGTGTTTCACTCGAAATCCATTTCTTATGTGCCATCTAGGTTTGTTAAAGATATCCTGGTGCAACCAGACATCGATGAAAGAAGAGGCAGATGGTTAGCTAAGATATAGGAGTTTGACCTAGAAGTCAAACCTACTAAAATTATTAAAGGTCAGGGTTTGGCCAAATTGCTTGTTGAATCGAACTTAAAATCACTAGGGATAAATCAACTGCAACAAACCAAGGGATTTCTGGAAATAGATGAGTTTGATGCCTCTGCACCTATAACCAAAATTCAAGACAAGTTTTCTACTTCGTCTTGGTATCGTGACATCATACACTACCTACTTACGCTCCAATGTCCTACCGAGTTAACCCTGTCTAAGGATAGGACGTTAAAGTTACATGCTATAAAATATTGTATCATAAATGCAAAATTGTATTGGAAAGACCCCCTGGGTTTCCTACTGAGGTGTTTAGTCGAAACTGAAACAAAAGGCATTATAGATGAATTCCATGTTGGGGTATGTGGTGGACATCATGCGTGGTGAGAAAAAACTTATAAGATCTTAAGAGCAGGATACTACTGGTCCAAATTGTTCACAGAAGTGAACACTAGAGTTCGAAATTGTGTTCCTTGTCAGTTGTTCACAGGTAAACAGAAGATCCCAAGCTCTGCCCCTTAAGCCAGTTAAAATGGAATCCTTGTTTCAGCAATGGGGACTTGATTTCATTGGAGAAATTCATCCATACTCCAGCACAACACAAATGGATCCTAACAACTACTGATTACTTCACTAAATGGGTGGAAGCTATCCCCACAAGGAATGCAACCGATTCGGTAGTAATTAGTTTCTTGGAAGATAATATTTTATCCAGATTCGGGTGTCCTCAAAAGATAATCATTGATAATGCACAAGCTTTTAAATCGACGGCCATGATGAATTTTTTCCAAAATATAACATCATACTAGGACACTCCACTGCGTACTATCCACAAGGTAATGGTCTGGATGAATCATCTAACAAAAGCCTGATTACCATGATAAAAAAGGTTTTAACTGAAAACAAGAAAGCATGGCATATACATCTAAAATATGCATTATGGGCCAACAGGATAAGTACAAAAAGGTGAATTGGAACTTCCCCTTTCCATATGGTATATGGCACTGATGTCGTTTTACCAATAAACTTAGCTCTGTCGTTGATGAAGCTTTGGCAGGATTCCATTGAAGAACCAAATGATGTCACTAGAAGGATAAACCAACTGGTCGAAGTTCAACAAAATAGGGCTGAAATAAATGAAAGGTTACAAAGATATCAAGATAAAATGAAGGCCTTGTTCGATCAAAAAGATAAAGATAGAAATTTTATCCTTGGTGATTTGGTTTTGAAATGGGAAGCCAAGAAAGAGGACGCTGGAAAAACATGGCAAGTTTGACCTAATCTGGTTCGGCCCATACAAGATTTCGGCCTCAGAAGGGAAAAACGCTTGGTTATTAGAAAACCTCGATGGAGACATCCTCAATGCCCCTGTGAATGGGCGACATCTTAAACACTTCATGCAATAATGTGTTTCTAAATTCTCATTGTACATACCTCTCACTGTACATATCGGTTTGCTTTCATGCTTTTTGTATAGGTTTGTAAAAAAAAAAAAAAAAATAAGATAAGAGAAAGCCCCCTTTTACACCTCCCCTTGATCACAGTTCTTAAAGTTCCTGACAACAGAGGAGTCTCGCTCTAGTTTTGAAAACTCTCGAACAAAATCTCAAGAAAGAGAGTGGGTCGTGTTTTAAAGTTCTTTGACCTTAGCTGGATCACAAAAATGTCTAGGTTAATCCTGACCTTACTAGTTACCCTAATAGGAAAAAATGATTAGTTTTGCTCAAAGAAGTTCCCTGGACTAAAAGTCAAAAGTTTCCCCTAAGGAGTTCTTTGAAGCCCATGATTTTTGAAGGAAGAGGAGAAGATTGACCCAGAGCTATTTAAATGAGTTGACAGACTTTGATTCTTTTTCAAACAGATATCTTCTCGAGTATATTGTATACACATTGCTTGCCCCCAATTCAAAAATATAAAAGAATAAATACAGACATATGGTGAAAGGAAATTTATTTTATTGATTGCCTCTATCTAGTCCAAAGAGATGAAGAAAGGAAATTCATTTTATTGATTTCCCTCATCTCAACATTTAAATGCTTGAAAATAATGAAGTGGTGAAAGGAAATTCAATATGGGAAGTCAGATAACTTCATCGAGGTACTGAACAGGATTGCTGGTAGTGAATAAATATCCTCGTATCTGATAAAAGATGTCATACACGAATTACAAGACGTTCTGGTGATTTCTTTTCCTTTCAGCTAGATTTTATCATAGTTTTCGGAGATATCCTTACCAGACACAACACAAAAAATTACCTTGATGCAAACAGAATCACATGAAACCTGATAAAATGACTAGTTTGGTTTTTATTATCTTACACAGCTTTGAGCTCAGTTTCAGGATGAGAGGTTTATTGAAAATCTGCTCGAGATAGTCAAGATTTTTGTTGTGAAGAGATTTTGAAGGTTGATGTTGAGACCCTACTCTTGTTCGGTTTTTCTCCAAAATCTGTTTCATAGAGCTGAATCTTTGATTCCATTACCCAATGAAGGCACTTGGTCTGCATGTTATTCTCATCCCAAAAGGAGACGAGATCCCCAGATGGAGCCTAATGTTGACACAAAGATTTTTTTTTCCATCCTTGAAAACTAAAGCTTCTTTTTTCCTAAGTCGTGGAGCCGCCCTTAATCAAATGGGATATCTGAGCTTTCTGTTCCTTTTTGGGTTTTCGATATTCGACTTTTCTCGAAGTATGATTGTTGACTGTCTGATTTTCCCAATGCTGAATTCCCGAAAGGATTTAACATATTTTAAAAAGGCTAAAAGGGGGGAGAAATAAAGGTTACCTTCCCATCGTTTGCTGCGGACACTTTTTAAACCCGTGATTATTTAAGTTCCTAAAATTATTATATTTCCCTTGATCTTTCTCGATTCAGGTTTTCTTTCTACTAAAGCGCTTTCAAACTCTCAACTCTCAGACTCCCGATCCTCATTTTTCTGAAAAATTAAAAAGTGATTAATTACTGACTTGGTTTAATTAAATCCCTAATACATGTCTTAGTGCCTCACTAATATCATCGTGATTTCACGATCTGGGGATTACTTGTGACTTATCCCTTGACAACAGGATCCCCGAAGTTCCGTAATGCGAAATCGCATTTTGTCTAAACAAGGTTTAAGTTTCACGTTAATTCATTTTTAAAATAGGATTAGTGATAATTAAACTGCCTTTCACATTTCGGGAATTGAGGAAGGCGGTGTTTTTCGAAACTTCACTTTCGAAATCGCTGATATATGGAAACATTTTTTTTTTGTTTGTTAATTTGGCCGAACCTGTTGGCATCGGGATTAACCTGTGGCTTGAGAAACCGCGACTCAGGGGCATCTAAGCCGTCAAAATCACCCGGGGATCGCACCCGGCCTGAGCCACACCAACCCTTAACATGGTTGGATTTTTTGTCCCCGCAGATTTCGAACCGGTGACTTTAACATCACGGAGTGGCTTAACAACACACTCCATCACCGACTGTCCTACACCTCGGGGACCTGATATATGGAAACATTAATAACGAATAAACAAAGATATTTTTCGACATGAAAGCATATCTCTAGGTATATCTTTCCATTAAAAAGCATTAATTTTTCATCGTCTGCGTCTATACACTCATTTTAACGTGAAATTGAAGGTTAATAAAGTCTTATGTTTCAAACTTCACAGTTATCCTTTACATCTGCAGTTAATCACGCTTTCCAGGTTTTAGACACATTTCTCTATGAATAGGTCTCTGATACAACACCGATATCATGGCACCTAAGAAGGAACCCAAGAAAATCGAAGAGATTGCAGAAAGATCGAGTCCAGATGGAGATGTTATATCCGATACAACACCACATGCCATCGATTCCATAAAATCCTGGAGGAAGATTTTTCGAGATGCTAGATTATGAAATAAAAAATTTCCCTCATGACACTGACAACAAGCTTCGGGATATAGTGGACTCTGAGCTCCACAAAATAGCTACACGACCATGAATTATGGCTTATAATGACATGATCAGTTGGGCCTTAGAGTGAACTGATGTACAAACGAGGAGCATTCTAGACAACCGAGGGGTCGTCATTTTCTCTTTCAGACCGAAACATGTACAAGTAATGTATAAATTATCCCCCAGTCCCAAGTATGTTTATAATCAAGATTTTGTGAGTAATTTTCAAAGAAAATAATGTTTTGAGGCAGACCAAACCTATCCTGATATAATTAAAGACTGGTGGAGAAATGAGGGAAAATTCAAGGTTGACACTCATGGAATTTACGCCACAGCCTCATTGAATGAGTATATGATTTATGTGGCGATGATGTTATGTAGGATTTTCAATAAGAAAAGTCCCACCCATTTCCCTGCAGAATTGGTGCCTCTTTTGCACGAGGTAGAAGAACGTTACAGTTTCAACTGGGATAAGATTTTATTTGATAAAATGGCAAAGGAGGTCATGGACTATCAGACTGCAAGATCAAAAGGCCGACCAATAGCCTTTTATATGTCGGAATACATCATGGATGCCATATGCTTCTCGACCCCTTTCCCTTTGATGAATTGGAGTTGGAATCCTACTTACCTGGAGCCAATTCATGAATATCATTCTAAACTTTGGGAAGAAAACGCCAAGGATTCGTTCTATGAAATTTGTCATTTCATGGTAATACCACTACATTAGATGATGTATAGCTATGCGCCTTCTTTCATTTTAGAGTTGGTCACAGGAAACCTCAGGGCAGTCACTGACTGGTTCATAGAGGAGAATTTTTCATACATTAGAGTTTTCAGGTGTTCAATCCCCCCACATGCCTTCTCGAAATTCCTCATTGACAGATTGGTGTGTAGGGAGGTGGCTCATCAAATAGTGGCAGGTGGAATTGGGATAGAATTAAAAATGGCTCAAAAGAAATTTTGGCCAGTTTTTTTCGTTCATATTAGGAAATTTTCATTGCTCAACTTAGGTCATTCCAAAGTTGAAGCGACAACACTAGAAGAGGTTAAATTGGTAAACCTCGAATACAGGAAGCACGATCCTTACCAGCTAGTGGGAAAACACATGGCCCACTGTAATATGAAGGCCTATGAGCATGATAAGTCCCCTTGTGACAATCTGTTCAAAGGGACTAGGACCTATGAGGAAGTATTACAAAGAGTACAGACACTACCATATGACTTACACACTAGTTTTCAGACCTTCCAGAAGCACAAACGGAACAGCCTGCCCAAAGTATTGCAAGGAGAAGCAATTACCCTTCCTCGGGAACAAGAAGATATTCTTCCAAGTTCCGAACAAGAAATGCAAGATAAAGCCAATACTGAAGAATTTCCTCAGGAGACTGAAGGCTCTTCACAAAATGAAGAGGCCTTACAGATAGAAGATCCAGAGACGAAAGTAGAGAGGAGGCCCAAGACACCTCCCGAAATCGGTAAGTCCACTCCTCCTTCATTAACTGCTGTTGATGTCATTATACTTGAGATCATGGGAGGAACAAGGTCTACAGAGCTAGGAATTCCCATAACTTCCTTAACCCCTATATAGTCCACCTTTGGACTCCCATAGATGGGAGATATATATGTTTGTGACCTCACCCCTATTTCCATAGAGGAGATCCCTTCTTCTGATTATTTTTTTAGTAAGAAGAGGAAGGTTATTATAAGGCAGGAAATGCATATGAGAGAAGGGGATATGGTGAAGAAGCATAGGGTATTGATAGACGGTCAGAAACTTGAAGAGGAGGATTTCGCTACAGAGATAGCAGGCTCCATGGGAGCCATGGAAACAACAAATATTTTTACTGTGGAGAACATGAGAACCAGGATAAAAAAAAGTAACCACATGATAGCCCAATTGTAGGATCAGTTGAAGAATGCTGAAAAAAACATTAGAGAAGAGGTGAATAAGAGCCTAGAGCATGTCAGAGCTGCTGAAAGGAAAGAAATCCAGTCACTCAAAACTAGCGTGGACAAAATGAACCAGAGGATACAAGTAAGTCAGGTATAGGTTACTCAGCAGAGAGAGCTTGTTAAACAATTACAGGCTAAATTGAGTTTGACAGAAGGCTAGGTCGTAGACTTGAAGGCTTTCCAATCCCTCTTGTTAGAATCCCATACAAAGATAGAAGCTGAACAACAACAATTTATCTCCAAAATAGAGATCATCCAATGTTATTTTGAAGAGGTAAGAAAATCTCTTGATAACATTATTTTACTAGAAAAAGAGGCTAAAGCAGTAAGGAATACTTTTCAGAAGGCAGTCGCATGTTCAGGGAACAGGGAGATGCCAAAAGATTTAAAAATTTTCGTCACAGAACAAATAAGAGGAGACGTTATGCTCAAAGCATGGGAAACAAACATAGTTGAAAACAAGAATATAGTCAAAGAAATCAAAGATGATTGTGAGGGAATCTTTGATTCTTTGGATAAGAAAGCTTTAGGTATCGAAAGGAATGACTGCTCCGGACTACTTAAGCAGATAAACATTGTGAAACAACAGTTGGACTACAAAGAGAGCTTACAGGAGTTTCAGGCAGGAGTATAGAAAGATGGCTGGTACAACCTAATTTAAAGCTGCAAGGGATCAGATCTGCAGATAAAGGTTTTGAATGCCAGTTTCCAAAGATACAAAGAAAGTTTTATCTATTCGAAACTAAAGATCTCCCGAGACCACCCAAAATTTGTGTTCATTTTTTAGAAAAGTGTGTTGAATGTATAGATTCAAAAGAGGGAGAGACTTCAACTAAGCAGTGAAGTATCATTCGAAGTCTTATACTTTTGAAATGATAGATCAACGAAATGTTAATCATGCAACGGTTAAGGTTGTAGTTTTGTAACTACTTTTCCTTCTTTTTCCCTAAAAAATAGGAGATCGCTAACGATCAAGTAGTGATGGTTTTGTATAAAGAAAGGGAGAGAAGATTGAGAAATGACTTTTTTCCTTCTCTAAAAAGTGATTGTGATGAAGACATCTAAAGGAACTCTGAATTAATAGAAAAGCAGATTGAAGATTCTGGATTTTGTCAAGTCTGAGTTATGTGTTTCTCCTGTCTTTTCATCGTTCTTTCATGTGTTTTATTAGTGAATGCTTGACTACAATTTAGTACAACCTCTACTGTGGAAATAAATTATTCTTGTTATTTAGATCATTTATAGTTTTTCCTCTGCATCGATTATCAACCGATACAAAACCTGCAAATGTTTGGATTACAATATCACATGCTTCATTAATATTCTCTCTGCTCCATAGTATCCTATTACAACGTGAGATTCCTCTTAATTTGATGCATCGCTTTGCTAGTAGTTATATGTTTTTCTTCATATCATACATGTTTCCATTTCTTTAAGTTTTAACTCAGATACAAGAAATGACCTTTGACTCACTCATCTCATTAATTAGTGTTTTAAAATGTTCTCTTTACATTGTGAATTAGAGATAACTAAGACTAAAAAGAAAATACAGATCTATTTCTCCCTTATATTTTATTCCTCATGACAGTACCAGTTACAAGGCAGCCCAACGTCGAACCTGGTCTTTTAGATCAAACTAGCACCACTCTAAATTTATTTAATACCATCTTGCAAACAACAATTAACCGAGCTGAGTTAGAACATTCATGGGAAGCAATTGAGAGGGATATCAACGTCCGAGAAAACTGGGAATTCCAATAGAGACAGTTGAGAAACTAACTTTGATTCTCATCTTTAAAATAGTTGTTTTTACTACCCTCTTTTCCCTTATCATTTCAGATGCCTTGACAATATACTTTAGAGCCTTAAAGTATAAACTCAGGAACAACATGGAGAAAACAGTAATGTCTTCAAGATAGACCACTACGGATTGATTAATGAGACCACAAAAAGAAATATCCATTTCTCTCTAGAAAGTGGCCCCAACATTTATAAGCCCAAAAGGCATTTTCCTGTAGGTGTAAGTACCCCATGGGGTACGAAAAGTGGTTTTTAACTGGTTTAGGGGAGACATGAGGACCTAGTTGTATCCTAAAAAACCATCTAGCGGTGACAATATTTCAAAACCAGATACCTGCTGAAGAATTTGTTCCATTGGAGGAACATGATAATTGTCTTTGTGAGACGCTCAGTTTAAGTTCCGAAAATCGACACAGAGTTGAATTTCGCCACTTTTCTTCCTTACAGGGACAATATTAGATACCCATTGTGTGTGTCTTACTAGGAAGATTATCTTTGCATTCAATAGTTTGTTTAGTTCTTTCTTGACCGTGGGTTCAAGCTTAGGGTGCATCTTTCTCAGTTTCTGCTGAAAAGGTTGAGTCTGGGGTTTCATGGGCATGATGTGTTGTATAATGTTAGGGTCAAAAGTTTTCAAATCATCGTATGTCCAAGCAAAGACATCCTTGAATTCTTTAAACATTTTTATAAAGGCTGACCTCTCTTGCTCGGAACATCCTGTTCCCAGACTAATACATTGTGGATAATCTTTAGTCTCTAGATTTACTTTTTCATGGGTCAAGGAAGAACTGTTTGTTTTACAATTTACTGATTTCCTAAATTTTTCATGCAAATCATAAAACTTTTCTAATCTTACCACGGATTTAGGGATAGAATTTATCAGATCTGATGTTGATTCAGGAGATCTCAAGTCTGATATTACTGTAAAATTGCGAAGATCTTCATCGTGGGTGCCTTCATCAATAACCGAACCTCGGAAAGTGTCCTCCATGTGCAAAAAATTAATGATCTGCTGATCATCATCGAACACTCTCCAGTTATTGACGTTGTCCAGGACTAATGGTCTGAACAATAACTCAATTGAAAATGCATTTGGAGAAAGACCTTCTGTGGGAAAGATTTTGGAAACGACGTTAGCTAATAAATCAGTCTCATAATTTTTTAATCTCGGAATGGAATTGATATTAAATGAGGAAAATTTGTGCATTAGATTCCATACCTCAGCTTGATAACTTTTCAGGTGTGGTGATAGGCAATGAATGAAATTTCTTACCTGTTTGACCACAATTTTCGAATCACCAAATACCATTAAGTTCTGTACATTCATATCTATCGCTTTCTTAAGTCCTTGCAAAAGTGCCTCGTATTCGACGGTGTTGTTTGTAAATTCGAACTCTAATCAACAGGCGATCAAAGTTTTATTACCTGCCGGCTCTATGAGTACACATCCTGCACCAACTCCTTTTTTAGATTTGAATCCATCGAAGTAGAGCTACTATATGTGAGCTTCATCAGTTGTGTTTGGCACATTTGGTAAAGCTGTTGACTGTGTGCATGTCATGAGTTTCGACTGTTGTTCCAGATCAATGATGGAAGTTTCCGCCATGAAGTTATTGAAAAAGGTGTTCATTCCCTGTATTTTGAGTGAATTAGTGGAAGTAGTAAATGGTTCATTAGCATCATTCAAATCGGTCACGGTGTGCTTGAGGTAATGCTCACGATTAATCCTAATTATGTTTGGCTTTCCATTATCTGGTAGCCACAAATGAGACCAATCTGTCTTGAAGTATCCATGCAACTGTTCGGACCAATCCCTGCTTAAAAATAAACCGTACACTTCAGAGATGTCAACAACATTGATATCAATAATCTGGTGAACCTTAGCCTAACAAGTATATTTTTTAGTTCACCAATTACTTTAACATTTGTCCGATTGAGCTGAATGATTTTAAGACTGGAAGGTTGAACTTCAACATTGATTTTTTGGCAGACAGACAAAGGCATCGCATTTGATGATGCGCCATAATATACCATGCAATTATGTACATTTCTATTGAAAATTTCAAAAGTTAATAAAAAATGTGGGACATTTTTGTGAGTATTAACAACAGAACTTTGCTGATTTTTAGTCGTTGTCCCTGAAATTACTTTATCTACATTTGATACATTTTTTTCAGTGAGGTCTCTTTTATCTGAGGGTTCAAGTGTTGTTTTAGTAGGGACCTTTTGAGCTGTTTTAGGATTGATTTCTGCAATTTTCTTGCTGTTCAGATTGCTATTTTTACTGTTTTCCGCAATGTTCTGAAGCATTTTCTGTAGCATGAAGGGAAACTTCAAAAGTTCGTAAACATAAATATTAGCTCTAAGTTTCTTTAAGTCTTCGATCAAATCATATTCTAAACTTGGGGCTTCTAAATTCTGTTTTGTTTCAGTTTGTTTAAATTGTTCTGAGACACTTTAGTACCTATTTTGGAAGAGGGTTTACTCTGAGTTTTGCTTCTGGTATTATAAGGATGGACAATTTCAAAATTGGCTTGAAAAATACTGTCGGAAAAATGCCCGAAGATATTGGGAGATGGTTCTTCTTCTTCAGATGTTTCTTCTTCAACCACATCTTCATAATTCTCAGGGGGGACTAAGTTATCATGTGCTTCAAGGATAGTTTGTATAGCGTATTGTAAGCTTTCAAAATTCAGACCTTCAGGGGTTGGGTTTGGTCGGTTTGAGGGAAAAGGTTTTCTAAAAGGAGGTTTGTAAGTTCCTTTGATTGAAGATGCTTCTTCAGCTGATCTCCTCAAGTCTATGACTGGATTCGATAATTTCTGGACAACCTTTTGTAAAGTTTCCAAATCTGAGGTCTCTGATTGAATTTTGGTTTGGGGAGGTCTAGGAAGAATTTCTATTTTCTTCTTAGAAGACGGGGTTATCTCTGCCTCATTACTAAGATTATCTTTTAGGCTCAAAATATCTTTTTCGATTTGGCTTGCCACCTTGAAGGCTTCCAATAACGTTTCCTTCTTATACCTTTTAACCCAAATTGCTACATTTTGGTGTAGAGCTTTGGTGTAATATGTCACAATGAGGTTTTCTGTAGGCATTGAATCAATGGGGATTTGATTTTTTAACGTGAGGAACCTTTGGTTAAAATCTTTTACTTTTTCCTTAGGGTTCATCTTTAAGTTGGAGAGTTTCATGACTAAGACTTTGGGAGATTTATCATCTCCGAACTTCTCAAGGAAACATGATACAATGGTGTGAGGTTGTTGGGAGAAATATCATGTAGAGGCATTGCCCTCAAACGTGTAAGAAAAAATTCTATACACTACATCGTCATGTTCTACATTTCAGAGTCTAATGGCTAACATGATTTTTTTTATGTGATCTTCAGCGATTTTTTTAGAATCAGGATCAAACTTAGGTAACCATTTCTCCAGGTGTTTTGGTAAAGGGTGCTGGGGTCCAGGTATGGCCACAACGTCTTGGTCGAGCCAAGGTCTGGCTGGATTGTTTTGATTTTCCATGGGTGTAGGTGGTGTTGAAGGCTGAGATGGTTCAAATGACACGTTGCCTTTGTCAGAGGATTCTCCTCTTGAAGAGGAAGGGGATGAATGAGGTGGAAAAGGTGGGATACTGAATCCTCCGACTTCAAGAGTAGGGGAAGGATCAGGATCTGTGGGATTTAGGAGAAGACCAGTGCCTTCAAGTTGCTCTCTGATATCAGAGAAATCTAGAGGTTGATTCAGTGGCTGACCAGGTTGTCTGATACAGGCCAAAGCACTATGTGTCCTTAAAAGTGACTAACGAAAAATTTCTTGTACGTCGGACCCTTGAGGGTTTAGTGTTACTGGCTCAATGGTAATGTGGGGATTTTCATTTGAGGTAGTTGTTGTTTGAGAGGTAACATTATTGTCATAATGACTCCTTGTTACTATAGAGGATCGAGTGTGTGGGGGAGGAGTCTTGCGACTTCCGCGTGCCATCAATTGTATTCAGGCCCTCCTTCTAGTGCCATTTATTGATGGAAAAAAATGACCATCCGTCAATTGGAAGAACGAGTCCAGTTCGGGGTTGTCTAAATAACCTAAGCCGTTTGGTGTAACTCATTCCGATAGGTTTAATGGCTTCGTTAGGTAATCTAAGAGTCCCGAAGAAACAAATAAAAGAAATGAAATAAATAACTAATTAATAATTACTAGATATATATGTACATACGTACGACGCAACTATTGTAGGTATATTTAAATAGTAGATATACATATCCTTTTTATTACATGATATACACACTGCAATTTCTAATCTAAACTTACAAAAACTCAATGTGAAAAATGACTGTTTTGAAAAAGTAGATAAAGAAAGCACATAAAAAAATATTTTTGGTTTTTTTTTTCTTTATAAATATTAAACTAATAAAAAGAAAATACTATGAAACAAAAATGTGTGGATAGTTGAAAGCCAAACCACACATTCCAATTTCAGTAATAAACAAATAACAAAAAAATGTAAATGAGCTAACCTGTTAATGAATTAGTGATGTGTATCCAAGCATCTTCATGATTTGAGAACATCCAAGTACCATGTCCAAGAGGGAAACCTGTAAAGAACCTTACGACTATTCTTAATAAATTCAGAACGATGTGTTGGCAATTTGGGTGTTAATGACTGAAGCGGAGACACTAGCATAAATATGTGATTTCATAATTATACATAATTACTGTAAGATAAATCTGAAAGTAATATGGACATTTCATTTCTCAATCAAACTTGAAAGATAAACCCTGTCGTTTTGACTGAAAACATAATCACAACATTTATAATTTGAGGAACAAATTGCAGATGGTATTTATAATATAATATCTTGCACATCACAGATCATTTAATCTAAAGATATCAGATCTATACATGTATCAGGACATAACAAAACATAAATGATAACATTAAAAACAAAAGGCTAAAGCCAAAATGTGTAAAATGCTATTTCATTAAGTTCTGAAGTCACCCATCCATCTCTTGCTCCCAGCAAAGATGTCTTCATTACAAAAATTTGAAGTATTTAAAGAGTTCAAGAAAACTAAGCATCCTATCTTCTAAGATAGAATCAAATCCCAGGATGATTTACTAATTACAAAAATAGAGGGTAATAAAACCACTCAATATCAAACTATATCTCTTAAGATTATAAAAGGTTTGTTTTTGTTTACAAAATGAGCCAAAGAAATGGCTAATAAACCCAAAAATACTCCATCTCATTAGATCACCACAAGATGCACGTTATCCTGAAAGGAAAAATGAAATAAAGACATTTAGATATTAATTTAACCAATATTTTCCAAAATTTTGAATGAGAACAAACTGGCTACAAAATTTGCTGATTCTGTAGCTAGTCTTATTTTAAACAACAGAAAACTGATTTAATCTATACTAATTAAAAAAAAATCAATAAATTCACACAAACCTTTACCTTTCAACTGAATGCTAAATTCGGCTCATAAAACCTCAGAATTAATCACTGCTTTGACACACTCACCATTTTTTATTATGACATTTCTAGTTCTCTTCAAGTGTTTTCCTTGCCTTTGTGCACTGATCTTGATTATGTGGTTTTCATTTGTTAACGAGTCGATTTGAGCCATGAGAGTCTTGATCTTTTCTTGTAGGAAGGGAACATCTGTGTAATACTTGTCTATCCAAAATAAACACACCTCACACCGTGGATCTGGAACAATCGGTTAAGGAAACATATGACCGTGCGTCAAAATGCTTCCACTGTCTACTGTGGGTTTTTGACTGAGTTTGATCCCTGGGAATTTTTTTTTATGTTTCAGGCATGGTGGAATATTATCTACAAAATCGTATGTCTGATTGGGAATCGATTTATGGTAAGTTGGATCTTCCTCCTCCAAGAACTTTTCTATCTCAGAATCAGAGCTCTCATGGACCTCGATCGCTTTGATCGAGCTCACATGAGATTTCATTTTATTCCTCAAACTCCTTGATATCAATCTCCCAGCTCTTTTTTTAACAAACCCTAAGTCTGGATTCTTCCTAGATAGTTTTTGTGAGTGTTTATTGTCATTCTTTGCCATGGTATTAGGGCACACATCTTTCTCACACTCAGGAGATTCAATGATCCTAGGATCAACATCCTGCTGATTGAACATAGGCTCATCGAGTGCGGCCCTATGAAAGGGTTCTTTGGATAATAAAACTGGTCTGTCACTGGAAGGGATAGGGGTTTTTTCAAGCATAGGATTATCAACCACAAGAACCTCTACAGGGTTGGATGTTACAAAGCCATTGCGAGATAGGAAAGTTTCCCAATCATCGCCCTGCAACTTCAAATGATGGACTAACAACATCCTAATCAACCCATGGTGGAATAAACTGGAATTCAAACTCTACCTTTTATACCTCTTAGCCATTTTATATAAACTTCTCAATAAGTAAAATGACATGTTCAACTGGAAACCAATGAAATTCATTAACAGTCTTATGTGATAAAGAAAAACGAGGCCAAAGCGACCTTCACATGTAATGAACTGCCTTAAAACTGCCAATAAACTGTGCCACCTAGTCTTTAACAGAGATATAGGCATACCTTTATCACAACATTGGATTTTCTGAGAGGTAAAGAACAAACTCCACAACACCTCCTCTAACTTGGAATTCTTAAACTATTTTTTCCCGCTAAGGGGAAGACCTGTTGCCTGGCTCAAAAACTCCTCGGTGATTTCGATTTGAATGTCATCCACTTTGGCTCGGCATCCATCGAAAGAGAGGGAGAACTCTTGGGCTGCTTGCAAGTTGTAACCTTGGAATTTTTTGAGAAACTCAAGCCAGCCTTGACTCTTAAGGTCTTCGCTTGCATTGTCATACAAAAGAAGGGTTTGTGAGCCATTTGGTTTGACACGGATGACGGGGGCCATATGTATTCAGACCAACAGTCATGATGGCAGACATAGATCACTGTAATAATGAGGGTTTCGAAAACAGAAGAGACCAGGGTAAGAACCAAAGGAACAAAACCCACTATTACCCTGGTGCGATTAAATGAAGGCATGAGGGGTTTCATACGAAAATGAGGTGCTTTTTGTAATGAATTTCAAAGAGTAGAGAAAAAATCCCAAGACTTTACTTGAAATGATGGATTTGTTGATTTCAGACTGCCACCTCCAACAGAGTATAGGGTACGGTAGAGTGCATTCATATTTCATCATTGTGCAAAGGATGGAGTTGATTTTCTAAGGTTAGGAGAAGAGATGTTTTGCAAAACAAAGCATAATGACAAGAAAATGTCTACCAAGAATCATAACGAAATGTAGACATAGTCTAGTTGCAATCCATTCTTGGTGTATTAACAAAAACGCAAGACATATCTCATAATCAGATGAGAAACAAAAGTTTTATTGATATATGATAGACTTCAAAGCAATCAATACTCATCAAAAGACTTGTAAGAACATCAACCGTTCTTGAGGCATAAACTTTAGATACATTTAGCATCATGATCGTAATGCTTCATTCATGCTTTCAGTCATGAATGAAGCATGAAAACGAAAATAAAAAGAGCAATTGACACAATCCTCTTATAACCGACCATTCACCTTCAAACAACAATACTTGAGACAAAGCATAGGTAGCTACAAGGATTTTTCTTTGTTGATTTTAAAAGGTAAAAAAAAATATGTGGAGCTGCCAATAGGTTGGTTTGGCAATGGCGCAAGTAGTGCAGGACTTGATGTACTTCCCAACATCCTGTCGAAGGTTCGGCCAATAGAAATACTTTTGCAGTACTACCATGGTTTTCTTGACCCCGAAATGCCCAGCGACTCGACTGTAGTGTGCCTTCCAAGTCATCTTGGCATGCTCGCTTGAAGGAACACAAAGATGTCCCAGGTGACATAGCAGCACATCCTGGAGGTGAAAATTAGGAACTTTCTTACCCTCCAAGAGCGTATTGTATGTGTGGCCAAATTCTGGATCACTTTTGTAGAGAAGTAGCCAATCGGAAGTATTGTGCCCACAAGAGTTGAGCACTGTGGTTAGCGCCATGATAGGGGGTCGACTCAGGAAATATGAAACATTATTGGTGCTTCCTTTCTTGTACTTAATGTTCAAATGAAACTGTTGCAGGTATGTGGACCACTTCTAATGGTGATCATTCTGCAACTTCCTTTGTGTCTGCATGAACTGCAAGGGTCGGTGGTCTGTGTGGATGACCGTTTCCTTTCCCAAAATGTAATGCTTCCATTGTCGGCAAGCCTACACAATGGAATACATCTCTTTGTCATAAGTGGGATACTTCCAGACTGTGTTAGAAACTCTCTCATTGTGATATGCCACTGGATGCCCTTGTTGAGTAAGGACTGCCCCAATAGCATAGTCAGAGGCATCTGTCTCGATCTCAAATGGTTGTTGCAAGTATGGTAATGTGAGCACTGGTGCAGAGTAGAGACAATGCTTCAAATTGTCAAACGCCTGCTGTTGAGATTCAGACCAAAAGAAATATTTTTTTGCTCCTCCCTTGGTGACTTGACTTGAGGACCAAGTGATATGAGAGAATCCCAACACAAACCTGCAATAGAAATTGGCAAGACCCAAAAATCTGCGGAGCTCTATTAGGGTGGTTGAGGCTGGCTAATCCTGAATGACTTGGATCTTGGCTGGATCCACATGCACCCCTCGCTCATCAATAATGTATCCCAGATACTGAACCTGGGTCATGCAAAAAGTGCACTTCTCCAAATTGGCACACAACTTGTGTTGCTGCAGTGTTTGGAGGACTTGTTGGATGTGGTGGAGGTGCTCTTCCCAAGTCTGGCTAAAGATCAAAATGTCATCCAAGTACACCACTACAAATGAGTTGGTGAATGGTCACAAGATGTCATCCATTAATCTCATGAAGGTTTCAGGGGCATTCATCAACCCAAAAGGCATGACCAACTATTCAAAAAGGCCCTCCTTGGATTTGAAGGTAGTCTTCCACACATCAAAGAGTTTGATTGGTATCTGGTGATACCCAGACTTCAAGTCGATATTTCTGAAATATTTCACCCCCTTGAGTTGGTCCAGAAGGTCATCAATCCATGGGATCGGGTACCTATTCAGGACAGTGATCTTGTTTAGTGCCCGATAGTCAATGCAGAGTCTCCAAGTCCCATCCTTCTTCTGCACCAGCATGATTGGGCTCCCACAGGGTGATGAACTCGGCTATATGTGACCTTTCTTCAACAGCTCCGGAATCTGCCTCTTGATTTCGTCATTCTACAGAGCAGAGAGCTGATGGATTGGTCCATTGGGCAGCGGTGCACCTTGGGTCAGAGCAATGGGGTGCTTGACCTGACAGTGTAGAGGCACCCCTGCGGGGGAGGTGAAGATGTCTTCATACTCCTCCACGACATTATCCATCTGTTTCTTTCATGTAGAGGGGCCCTGTCT
>JZKD02S2017616.1:173192-183686 GCA_000966675.3 Picea glauca | reverse complement strand
CCCATCCTTCTTCTGCACCAGCATGATTGGGCTCCCACAGGGTGATGAACTCGGCTATATGTGACCTTTCTTCAACAACTCCTGAATCTGCCTCTTGATTTCGTCATTCTACAGAACAGAGAGCTGATAGATTGGTCCATTGGGCAGCGGTGCACCTTGGGTCAGATCAATGGGGTGCTTGACCTGACAGTGTAGAGGCACCCCTGCGGGGGAGGTGAAGATGTCTTCATACTCCTCCACGACATTATCCATCTGTTTCTTTCATGTAGAGGGGCCCTGTCTAGAGGTCGTGGCCACAGTCTTCTTATGTCCCTGAGGGCGGATCATCAGGAAAACAAATTTCCTGGTTTTGGCAATGAGCTTACTGCATTATTTTGCAGTAACCAAAGAGATGGTTGTAGGCACTGCTATTTCCAGTATCCTGTACAACTTATTTCCCTATTTAATAATAATAGCATGAGGCTTGGACTCATACACATCATGTCACTTCCACAATTATGGTTGGCCTAATAATACATCATAAACATCAAGAGGAGCAATGCCAAATAATACATCATCCGTGAAGGGCTTGATGTTGTAGGGAAGGTGACATTGCTGGCTTATGTGGAGGTCACGTCCTTGGTGCAGCCACCCAATGGTGTATGGTTGTGGGTGTGTTGTGGTTAGCAAGCCCAACCGTTTCATGACCTCTATTGAGATAAGGTTCTTCTGGCTCCCTCTGTCAACAATGAACTGCAACAAAGAACCCTTTACCCACATCTAGGAATGGAAGAGGCGCTCTGCCTCTAGATATTTTAGTTCCTTCTTCTGGATCTTCATGGTGGAAACAATGGCATTGTGCTCCGCATAGATAATCTGCTTCCCCCGTCATTCCCCTTGTCGGGTTCTGGTTTAGAGTCGGAGCCTGCATCCGATTCAGAAGCCTTCAACTCAAATATCAGTGTCTGCTTGGCCCGACACTCACTTGTGTTGTGAGTGGAGCTCTTAAGGAACTCACACCACTTCCTCGTGTCCTTTTTTGGCTTCATGATGTTGTTCTTTTCTTGCAGCTTTGACGGGTTGTCCTGGGCTTCCCCGCCTTGGCTTGGTGCTTTGTTCGATGGTTTGGGGGTACCTTTCCCTTTCTTCTGATTCGCATACCCAAAGTCCCTCTTCTTCTATTTGAACTTCTGCTCAATCTTGGCAGCATACCAGTATGCTGCACCAAGTGAGGAGATGTCGAGGAACTCCATTTTCTCCTGAATGTATCTATGAAGAAAACTACAATACTTTAACACCAACTGTTTCTCCGAATCTTTGATACCCAACTTTGTGCATAGGGTATGGAACATATTCGTCAGCTTATGCACATATTGGTCCCTTTGTTGCCATATCGTAGTCCATTGTATGTATTTGTCCTCATAGCTCCCCACAGGATAATATTGTTCCTTGATGGCATCTTGGAAAGAATTCCAAGTGGGTGTGACCAAGAACAGAGAGGGTTCCCCCTCGCTTTGTTGCTCCCAGCAGGTTTCCCACCAGTCCTTGACATGGGGGGCAACTTTAAGGAGTGAAAAAATAATCCTTTCTTGGTCGGAAAAGTCATGAACCGAGAAATATCCTTCTAACAGATTCAACCATCTATCAATGACATCTGCATATATTTGGCCCTCAAATATGGGAATGTCAAAGTTTACTTGTACCTTAAAAGGAGTGGCACCTCCAAAGTGGCTGTTGGATGTAGATGCGCTTCCAGTGGGCAGTCGTTGAAGGATCTGGGCAAAGTTGTCCATCATCGCATTCCTTTGTTTCTCGAGGGCCTCCTCGAGCAATAATTTGATAGGATATCCTGCTCCCTCATCTTTATTTTCTTTCCCCATGGGTGGCCTTCGAGGTTTGCGAGGCTGATCTTGCAACGGTTCAACTAGAACAAGCCCTAACTCCTTATACCCCGACCTCGTTGGGGACATGCAAAGAAAGATCGAGAAAGAGAAGACTGCTCTGATACCACTGATCCGGATTTATGCAGGAACACAATGAAATACATAAATACACATAAACGCAGAGATGCAGCAGAAGTAAAACTTCATTTCATTAATAACAAATGACCGAAATATGCTTACAGACAGAATGGAAATAAAATAGCTCGGGCATTGGTATCTTATCTCTCAGAAGAGATGTGGCGGCTACTGGCCTCTGAACTCTGTGTTACAATGAGTCTCGAAGGCCTATATATTATTGAGAAACAATGGAAAAACCTAAACATCCAAAAACCTAACCCTAGGAGATGAAACACTAGAATATGGGCTCCGTTGGGGTAAATTGGTACATCAATTTCCCGGGGTCGTAACTTTGGCATACTATCTCCGTTTGACGCACATGATACACTGTTAGAAATATCTATCTAAGTACTACACTTCGAATAGTGAATATCAAGTCTAGAGCGGACTCATAATCACTAGAGCATTCATGCCCAAAAAACGCGTTTAGGGCCTCAAAACAGCTCCAGAAGTTCAAGACCCGAAAAACTGCTAAAAATAGTAAATTGTGCTACAATTAAGGAAACTGAAAAACTAAAAGAAACAATGGTGTGGGTCCAAGTGGAATAGGCGGGTGGCCACCAATATCCACTTGGATTAGTTGTATTATACATGTAGAGGCTTTTTTATTTTTCAATGCGTAACCTCCGATGTGGAGCCTAGCAGTGCTACCTCCTTCCCCTATCTTCTGCTAATGTGACTATAACACCCTGTTTCCCCCAATTTGCAATTAATCATAAAATAGGAATTACCATGCCAAGGCATGTGGACAATGTAAATGTATTATTGTTTGAGTTTCCAATAACTAACTGTGGGGGTGAAGCCTTGAAAGTACTGGCCATGATATCACTAGAGGAAGGATGTGAAAACTATACAAGAGGGTTCATTATACCAAATAACCCCAAATTTCCCTTGATGAGGATGACAAACCTCCTTCAGATCCCAAGGAAAGAAATCAGTTAATGAAGAAAGAAACAGTGGTTGAATTATCAACCACCCCCATGAATGGGAGAATGGTCTAGCTGTAGAATGTCAGCCTGAAGTACCACAGAGACCTGTAGACCCGAGCTTCCTTATGTCAGAAGGAACATGATAGGTTGGGAAACCTTCCAAAAGAAGGAAGGTAAGAGAGATACACAAGGACAACCGGAGAGGAGAAAGAGAGACGAGAGTGCAAGATTGTAAGGGAGATGTGCAGATCTCTCTAGGGGATAATGAATAGAATGTCACGAGCTTGATGCTGGGTGAGCATCTGATAAACCTCGTCGAGGCCATAACATAGATAAATCCATGAAATTTTGCAGAGAATAGAACTCGAGAAGAAGATGGAATAGATAAAGGATCCTTGAGAACTGTGAGAGCTCCCTGGTGATATCATGGCTTGGCACGGGGGTGGCCAGAGTGCTAAGAATGAATGCCTCTGAGCCTATGGTTGGGTGGAAGGATGAACACCCACAAACATTTGGTTGGTGACAAACTGTAATAGATAAGCAATCTCCTGTCCTGTGTAATTTAGCTATAACTACGTATGAATTGGTTATACTATGAATGTTTTCAGGAATGTGCATGATTTCTTAAGGGATATGCTGTATCCCTTTTATTTTTGGCTTGGTTGTATAATTAAGCAAGTAAGAAATTATATGGATAGGACATGTTTTATACTCGTAGATGCTTGTGTCTTGTGGTGGCATAAGCCAGAGTCATGAACTGTGTGTTCTTCGACCGTGGACACAGTTTCATGTACGCATGTCAACCATCCAAATCGTTTTGAGTCCCTTGGAGGACGAAGTCTATTAAGCTCAGGAGAGGTAGTGCAGATATGCACAGGCTCCCTGTGAGGCAAGAAGAGACCGAGACCCACCTAAGTCATAGACTTGATGAATGAGCACAAGCGATGTACGAAAGACTCTTCTAAGAGTCAAGTCTAGGAGAAAGAGCGCAAAGCTCTTAAGTCCTTCATAATTGATGAAGTTTAGGAAGGATAGTGAGTTTTAAGTATCGAAAGAGAATATCCCTTCATTAGGAAGGTGAATGGATGAAATCCATTTGGGAGGTTCTAAGGTCTGTCATGACCGTTAGATTTGAAGAAGGAGCGCAGGTGTTAACGCCTCGAATCCCTCAGTCTTTGGAAGTTTAGCGAATTGAGTGAATCCATCGTAAGGGAGGAAAAACCTTTGATGTTCAATGTCACGAATTGATCTAGGCCGTAGATCTAAGGATCTATCGGGGCCCTCCTTAACCATCGGATTAGCGAGATTGGGTATTCACACATCGGGAGATTCGCACATTGGTGCGACTAAAACTTTTGAACCCCGAAGTTGCGATGAGATCTGAACCATTGGATCAAGGAAGGTCATAGACCATCGATCTAACGCAAGAATATTTCTTCAAGAGTATGTGGGAATTCGAAATTACCTAAGAACCAAGATCAGAAGAGATAAGCGCAAAGTGTGCGAGAAGGGTCGAGGTCAACCTCCATTGACAAAAGTTCAGGAGGAGAAGCAACAACAACTGTTTGATCAGTTGTAGAGAGGAGTCTGGACCATTAGATCCATGTCTAGGTAGAGGAGGAACGAGCACAGGAGGAGAATAGATCAGATCCATTGGATCTTGCATGCGGAACAACAGTCATTGGATCCAGAGGTAGGTGCAGGAGACAAGTTTCGATTTGATCATGGTCATCCATTAAGGAGGATACGTGGCGAGATCTCAATATTTCACTGACTCACAGGGTAGAAGAGTTAAAGAGGGAAGTCGTGAGTACTCGTGATATGTGAAGTCCCAACGCACCTTGGAGTTATGCTCCGGGTCGTAGTAAATGGTCACATGGATGGAGGCCAAAAGAGGGAGCTAATGGTTGTTAATCCCCTTTCAACATTTGATTGTCGGGGAATCAGGGTTGGTTCACTCGCAAAGTCCTGATACATGAATTCACGAAGAGACCTAGACTGTTAGATCCAGAGGAGTGTGAACCATCATATTTGGGAGCCTCGAAATGTTGCCATCTCAAAAGTCAAGGATGTGAAGAAATTTGTGACTGGAAGGTCGCAAGTCGTGAAATTCTGATTCGCGAAAGGAGGATCTCAACTGTTGATTGAAATGGGGAGTATAGACCATTGATCTGCCATGGAGCGGATATCGAGAAATAAGGTATTGAAAAATCAGAGGTCAGGAGTATTTTGACTTCGTAAAACACAAAGCCCCGATATAAGAAGGAACGAATCCGACCGTTGGATCATGGGAATGTGTCGACCATTGATCTGATGTCGGGGTTTCATATATCGAGATTTGGAGGAGTTGGGGCGCCTTGCATCGAAAGTTCCGAAGTCGCGAAATGCGACACACTGTTAGGTTAAGCCGATTGTCACAGGTGGTGGTCACGAGGAGGAAGATACGAGAGGAGCTAGCCAGTGCTAAGCTCCTGTTGGAAATCAACTATCGGGAGAATCAAGGTGGCTCATTCACAAAGTCCCGATACATGAAATTGCGATGCACCTTTTTATAATCATGCAGTCACAATAGTGGTCGCGTGGAGCAGAGGCTCGCGCTTAGAGCTTAGTCACATAGGAAGTATTTCATATAAATAACCCGTGGATTGTTCGTGAGATTCCAACAGGGAATCGAAGAGCTACTCCAGCTCAATAGAGTTAAGAATGATCCATGACCAAGAGTTCGGACTGGTTCCCTGACCTTCTGAATTAGGGACCATGAATGGAGTTCTTGGCCTTTAAGAAAATCGAAAAAAAAATTATGGCCGGTGTGGGTGTGTTACAATGACCTTGGGCGATGATATAATTTTACCATGTGATTGTGGGCGTGGCCAAAGGTGGTTTGAGGGCAACCCATGTTTCACCCCACAATTTGCTACAAAGCTCCACATGTCCTTTATCCAAAACCATGGTTTCGATTATGACTCGCCTTCAAAATTTTAAAGTTCTCACACCTTCAATCCCCGCAATGCGACGGGATATTCGATCTCACGATATTGACGGTGCTCCTAAACTAAGGAATCAGATCTAACCTTCTTAAATCAACGACTCTGATTTATTTCATGATTCGGGCTCCAGGAGTTTCAAATCTCAAACCCTTCTTTTCTACGTACGCCAATCTTCCGGAGTGGAAGATCTATTGACACCTGTCTCCTTGAGTGTATGATCAGGATCCCCTCCGCGAGTCTAGCCTTCAGGACTTTCAATTCTCAAACTCTCATTTCTTTCATACATCAATCTTCTGAAGTCAATGATCTGTGGACACTTGTCCTTCTCAATCGATGAATCTGCCTCTACTTCGGGGATTTTACCTCTCAACTAGATCAATGGTCCTGTGTCCCCTTACTCGATCAATGGTTGAGATCTGCTTCGATACTCTGAGCTTTAGCGATTTCAAGTCTCAACCTTCATGCTCTCCCAGAACACTTTTAGCCAGAGTCCACAGATTCCTTCCACGTGTCCTCCTCAAATCAACAATCATAAGTGACTTCGACACTTCGGGACTTTAGGTTGATCATTTCTTCATTCTCCTCTGGAGTGGTCACCTGTTGAATAAGTCATAGGCAGTGGAGACCGCTTACTGTTGATTAACACTTTCACTTAATTTGATCTAACGACTGATGAAGATTTGAGTGATTGAATTCTCAATTGTTTTGGTTTGTCCTATGTATATTTTGATCCTGATCATGTTTTTGTGCTGCGCTTTCCCTCCTGAGCTTTGATCTCTTCATATTGTTTGCTTCTCCTCCCGAGCTTATGATTTTCCTATTTTCCATCGTCGTTGCTATTCTTTCCATCAATGAAAAGCATACGATTCCTATAAAACATGCCAACACCTTACATTTCATTATCTTTACCACTAAACACTACTACATATTGAAAAATTTGCGACGACTACTTGCGACGAAAGTACTCTTTCGTCGCGAAATTCAAGAGAAAAAGTTCAATTATTCAATTTTTTTTTAAATCCACCCCGTATTCGTCGCTATCTCGATGAATGTACTTTTTGTAAATTAATATGGTCAAAGTTCATCGCAAGAGAGACGAATTCCCGTTATAAGTGAACGTTATAAGTGACCATTAAATATGACAAATAAATAGGTAAAAAAAAGAAATATCTCCCATCATATTTTTATTTTAATTTAGAATTTAAAAATATGATTATAAGTTATTGGTTCATAGTTTAATGAGTATCTTAATGTTTTTTTTTTAACAAGAACTGGGAAATATATATTAAAAAGTGTGGATAAATCCACTGTAGTACAAAAAAGGGCCATGAGAGACCTTCGGGAGGTAGAATATTTGAAGCTTGGAAATGCTAAAACAAAATTTGTGATCATAGAGTTTCCACTTTCCCTAGATATATTGCATCTATTGTATTTTGAATAATACAATATATAGAAAACTTCGTTTATATATAACGAAAAAAAAAACATAACATCTAAAATTTACAAAAACTCGGCTACCCGATTCCATTTTGATCTTTGATTGTCCCTGCTACTCCCAAATTGAGTTTGGACAGGGCTCGTTGAGGTCCGAGATTTGGTTGACTATGGCTGAAGTTGCATTCTTGGAGGCTCCATGGGTGCTTGCTGGTGTGGTTGGTTGTTGATGATTTCGTTCCATCTGATCCAATAGACTCTGCATTATCTCCAGACTGCTGCACTTCTCTTTAGTTTGACTCCTCTTAGCATAAATTTCATCTTACAACCTTTCAATAAGATGTCTGTGTTGAGAAAGGGTTTCAAATTCAAAAGTTAGGGCGGAGTTGAGCATTCCCATCTGAAATCACATCCTTTGGCAGCCCACACATTCCGCGTCAGGGTACGACTGAAGAGAACCATCTAGAAAGCCCTTGACACTTTGCAAGTGCATGAACTCTGGTGCACTTTGATTCCTATGGATATTTTCCATTCTTCTAGGGGGGACTTGATGCTACAGATAATTGGGTTTCATGTGAATTGAGAAATTGTTGGGCGGAGCACAATTCAACAAAGGTCGCGGGGCCAAGGTCTGGGCGAAACAATGAGGAGGTGGAGGGCAAGGCGGTGGTTGTGACAAGGAATAACAAGGGGGAGCCTGAAGTCTCTGGGTATAAATTCACTGAGAAACAATCGACATTGGACAAACTATGCAATTCAAAGGGAGTGCAGGGTGAGAATGTGTTACCAAAGACACTAATAAAAATTTCCCCAGCAAGGATGAACATTGACCAAGATTTCCCCATGTGATGATCAATGTCGAATTCATGTCAAGAAAATAAGTCACAAACTCTACCTAGTGCGATGTACTTGAATCCTTCATATCCGCGAGCTTAAGTTTGGGCCTAATGTCATCCTGGCTAATTGTCTGCACGTCTGGGTTGCTGCACTCATGATCCATCTGCATCAGAGCCTTCATCCTTTGATTTCCAATGAGGTCAATTGAATGGATATATTGACCACCCGAAACCATAATGAGGTCGACGCATGAAGTGTTAACCCCGACTGTCCTTGGTTGGTGACTCATCGGCTTTACACTTGCCACTCGTCTGCTCCACTGTTCCCCTCTTGTGTTGGCCACCTGTCTACTCCAACTTTCCCCTCTTTCATTGGAGCTCCAAGTGGATCCTCCTCTAACCTTTGCGCGTTGGCTCCTGGTCATGTGTCACCTTAGACTAGGGAGGCTAAGACATCAACACCCTCCACCCCTAAGGTTCCAGGAGGTCTCCTTATGGTCTTGTTTGCCAATTTGTCCACTAACGTGTTATTTTCCCTCAGACCATGAAATAATTTTGTCTTGAGGGACCTTGAGTCTACACGTATTCGAGAAATAATTCATTTTGGGCTCAAATGTTTTGGCTCAGTTCCTTTGATCATCATCCTTATGATTGTCTTGGAGTCGCCTATAACATTGAGATTGAAAATTTAACAGGTATGTGCTAGCTGGAGTCCTTTGAGTAATGCATAAGCCTATTCTTTATTATTGGTTTCTTTCCCGACATTCTAGTAGTAATTTAATATTCTTTTTCCTTTGGGTTCATAGAGAACCCTCCCACACCTGCCTCCCCTAATGAGATTCTTAATGTTAAGAAATAAGTAATTTATGGTTATGCTTGCTATTGCATTTTTGACATTTAACAATGAATGAAAAATAATCCGAATTTCAATGGGCAATTCAACATGGCACAATGTGCCTATACTATGGATTTTCAACATGGCACAATGTGCCTTTACACGGTACAAACAAGATTTTCAATAGAAAATCCTTCTATGATTTTTTTTTTCAAATTTCATTCTATCCTAAAAGTTATTGGGGAATTGCTTATAAATGTAATTTCTCCTCTATAACGTCCCCCAATTTAACTGAGGAACATTACTACACAAAATACACAAATTTTTTTTTTATGCTAACTGAATTCATGTAGCTTACCAACTACTTAATCATATAGATTTAACCATTATCTAATGCATCTACAACATGTTGAAATAACACATGAATGTAGCTAATCACTCATTACAACAACATATAAATCAGTCTCATACAAAGAGTTTATGCACAACAATAAAAACTGATAATGCAACACAAAAACAAAGTAAAACACTTATAATTTAAAATAGTTGTGCAACTAGCTGCTTCGGACAGATGTTCCACCCAACCATAGACTTGTTGTTCCAAATATCAATAGAAAGTCATCATTGAGTTGGGGATAGAAATCCAAAAAGTAGGGTGGTCTCTCACTATCCACTCATAGCTCAAAAAATTCCATAGCCCACTGGTAGTCTCCTATAGCTATCTTGATTTTCCATCATCTCTCTTCCTCTCGACCTGCCCAACCCAATGAATGTAACCCTTCACTACTTTCATTCCATCATGCATCCCATTAATTTATTAGGGTCTCTCTGGCATAGGTAACTAAGAATCTCACTATTGAGAAACTCAAGGGAGCTCATTGCTAGGAAAACTACCAGGAAAACATCAACAATCACTTGTTATAGTGCAAATCACACATGATTTCACTCTTTAGGCCTGAAAACTTGGCTCTTCAGTCTTCTGCTCCAAACATGCTCCATAATTTTCCCTCCATGGTTGCTTTAGCTCCAATGCTCCTCTTTTTTGTTCTTTGCATGTTGTTCATGCAAAAACACGACTGTCTTCTTGGCCATACAAATTTATTCTCCTTTCGTTTGATTGCTTGAATCACACTCTTCCTCAAATTGATTGTACTCGGTCCCATGCTCCCAATAACTATGGGATGTGACTTCTTTTATCCACCCTCTTACATGAATTCAATGATTGACTTTGGGAACACTCAACAAAAAAATATAAGGTTTACTCAAAACATTAAAATCAGGGAAAAATATTGGGAGTTAAACTCATGAATAAAGCCTCTTTTCTAAACCCCCTCATCTCTTGTGGATTAATCATCTCCCATCTCTATCCATGTCCCCTCGACAACGAGCATCACATTTTATTTATTAAAATTCAGAAATACAATTTGCATATAT
>JZKD02S2017616.1:149226-172131 GCA_000966675.3 Picea glauca | reverse complement strand
TAACTATGGGATGTGACTTCTCATATCCACCCTCTTACATGAATTCAATGATTGACTTTGGGAACACTCAACAAAAAAATATAAGGTTTACTCAAAACATTAAAATCAAGGAAAAATATTGGGTATTAAACTCATGAATAAAGCCTCCTTTCTAAACCCCCTCATCTCTTGTGGATTAATCATCTCCCATCTCTATCCATGTCCCCTCGACAACGAGCATCACATTTTATTTATTAAAATTCAGAAATACAATTTGCATATATATCGCTTGGCCACAACCATACATTATATCTACATTAAGCATTAATTATACTAGGTATTACAACAGGGACGTTACATTCCCCCTACCCTACAATTGTGCACCAATTCTTAGTGCATAGCACTATGTCGATACACATGTACAAATTTACATCTTAAGACTTAGAAAAATAAGAATTCTGCAATTTTAATACTCCAACAATAGATCCAACCATAATCTCTCGTTCCTCTCAACCCTTTGACCCAAGGAATATACCCTGTTCATTGCTCTTAGTCCATCAAGATATACCATTATTTTATCAGGGCTCCAACTTAGTGGCTAGGAATCTTAGATGTGGTTCTAGAACCATGGCTACTCAAAATGGAGTTTTCCATTCATATATTGCTTTTTCTTCAAAATTGACAAAAAAATGTGGGTATTCTCCCTGCATAGTTTTTTCGTGCTCCCATGTTGCGTCTTCAAGATTGTAGTCGGTCCACTGAACTTTTACTATCCCTACGACTATGTTCCTGAGCACTTTGACTTTCTGGTCTAGGATGTGTACTGGTTCCATGTAATGTACTCATCCAACCGCGGTCGGGCTATGACACTTAAACATGCTGCAACACACCCAACCACCTATAGGCAGGGCATGCTGCAATCCCAAGACTCAGTTCTATGATCTTATCTCAAAATCAAAGGAATTTTCAACAATGTTAGAGGCATGAAAATCACATGCATTAAGCAAGATCCATACTACAACATACAAGAGATAAACAACGTGCCATGCACAAAAAATAACCAACAGATAGGGACATTAAAATACATATCTCAGAGATAATTAAATACACAACGAAAATAACATTAGACATAAAACACATAAAGCACTTATCTTTTAAGTAAACATTCATCAATTGGATGTAGACCAAGGACGTTCCTCCCAACCATAGACACTGTTTTTCATTTACTCTCAACATCATGTCACCCCCAAGACATGGCTATGAATCCACAAGGACATATCTTAGGCCAAATCTAAAACACACCGCAAATGGATAACTAGCTCTTAGGTTTCACAACCACACAACAAATCCGGATTTCCAGCTCTCTTTCCCCCTCAGCCTACACAACCCCAAGAAACATACACCCTTCTCTGTCATGCAGTCCCTCAGGTTGTCCCATTTCTCTCCAGGGATCCGGTACTACTGTTTAGGAAATATCCCTACTGGAAAATCCAAGGATTCTCAATGGTGGACAACTCTTATGCAAACTGTCATCAATCTCATAACTAACATGCCTCTCAGCACTCAAGCTATCACAAGCCTTTCAGCACTCACAACAATCCAAAGTACACCATCTCTCTTCTACCTAGTCTGCACAACCCCAAGAGAATGGACCCCCTTCTTTGCCACAGAGTCCCTTAGGCTATCCATCTCCTTCCAAGGCTCCAATGCTTCTGGTTAAGAATCTCCCTGTTGGGACTCTCGAGACTCGCAGTTGTGGATAGTTCTATCTAAACTGCCATCAAGCTCATGCACACATCCATCCATTCTCTTTGGGAATAATTAGTAATTATTACAACCATTCAACAATGGATCTCTTCTTCCTGCCATTCATTTCCATGCTCAAACCAAGGGAACACGAACTAGCAATAGTGAGTGAAGAGGAAAAAAGAACAAGGGAACTAGGGGAAGAACAAACCAGGGAAAGAACACACCAAGAAAATAATGACCCCCAAAATTCACCCAAAGCCACCCTCATGCAACCATTTGTATCCATGCTCAGGCCAAGAGCACACGAATTCAACTCGAGTGAAGGAAGAGGAAAGAAGAAGAAGGACTAGGGAGAAGAAGTGCACCAAAACAACCCCCAAGGTATGTTTATATATTCACAATAACCAAGAACCACATGGCCTTCCCCCAAGAAGCCCATGTAACCACTTTTCTCCATAAAATCAATTATGGGTAAGTAAAATAATAATAAAAAAACTTAACCCCCCAAGCCCCCTCTCTCGTGGAATCATAACCCCCTATCTCTTTTGTCCTTGTCTGTCTTGCAACCAACGGTGTATTTTATTAATGTATATGAAGTATTACATTTCCTAGGCACTCTGGCTCCTTTTCGACTTTACCGGATCACCAACCCATGTCACAATTACATAATACATTATAGTTCATAAGGGTTAAAATTGGGATGTTACATCCCCCTCCCCTTATTTTGGCACTGTCCTCAGTGCACAACACCATTCCAATGTTATTAACATTACAAATCTAGGCTCTTTGGCCTTAATCCACACATGAATTTCAGCCAACTCTTATATACATAGGTACTCTGGCGTAAAATTAAACATGTATACATAGGCATTCTAACCCAAAACATGTATAATGATATTCATAATTTGTATTTCTGTCAACAATTCCAACCAACATGCTCTCCTTCCCTCTCAAACCTACATAACTGAGAGAAATGAAACCCTTTCTCTTCCATGCAATCACTCGGGTTCTTCCACTTCTCTTTAGGGCTCCAGTGCACTCGTCCAGGAAGTTTCAGATTTGTGGCTTCCAGAACTCCATCTGCAATAAGTCCATTGGACTTTCTTCATTCTATGCCCTTGTCATTCGGTTGCTCCATCATCACCTTCTACTTTTCCCTCATAGTATGTTACTTTTCTAGATCCTCAACATTCATAATTTTCCTTCCAGGCCTAGGCTCAAACACCCCCTTCTCTTCTATACAGTCCCTCCGACGATCCATCTTGCCTGACCAAGGATTTCTTGCACAAGAATATTTCTAGGGACACATGGTTCTCATGTCATAACAATAGCCCTTTCCACTCTTTCCAGCTAGCATATCCAACTTCTCATATGTATTATACACATACAGTCATCATGAGATATCATTATAACCCTTTTCAATTATAAATGTCAAATATGTTTTATACAAGAAAACAAAATTTTTCAAGAATGAGCTTTTTGCTCATAATGTTTGACTCTACAACTATAGATATCATTCTTTCTTATGGTCTTACATCCCTGCCATATTCAATACCATTCTACCTGCAATTTCCTCAACTTACATTCAACCAAAACAATTTGTCAGTGATTATTAAATTATAATTCCCAAAATTGTTTTATATAGGAAAAATAAAATTTCTAGACATGAGCTTCTGCTCATAATAATTTGGCTCTTGCAGCAATAGGCATTGGTCTTCTTTATGGGCTTGCAACACTGTCATATCCAAGACCCTTTCTTCCTGCAATTTTAACATTCATCAACCAAAAAAATTGTCAATATCTCACGTACAAGCTATATAGATATTTTCATGGTAACAATTCAAAACAATTTCACAAAGTGATCTTAGAATTGTTTACAACTACAATTCAATCACTTCTATTAATCCAACTATCCATTGGAACAAACTCATCATTACATACACATGTATTATCAACCAATATTTTCTATCTTCTATCTAGAAATATTTTTATTACTCTGCCTTCCCCAACAAAGCTTTTCTGTAATTTATAATTATGTAGCTACTTTAACCTGCAACTTTCTTGTTGTAATATCTAATAGTTCCTGAAGTGTTTTCAACTTCATGAGTTAGCAATACTCACATATTCTCAACTATAATCATTTCTATAATATATACATGGATTCACCCAAATGCATTCAATGAGTCCTGAAATATCACTTGTAACATTTTTAATAGCTCCAAAAACTGATCTTGGAATTGTAACAAACAACAATCCAATCACCTTCAATTAGTACTCATATTAAATCTAATGCATCTATCCATCATTACATATTTTCAAGACCACAGGCTTTTCATAATGCAACAATTAATTACTAAATAAAATAACTATCAATGTGCCAATACCCATGACCACATCTATACAATGCATCCATGCATTGGATACATAATGCCACATGACTATGTCATACATTCCACCATGATGAGTTGGACGGTCTGGCCAATGCCTCAACACATCAACCACACACTTCCTATTGCTTGTTTGACTATTTGGATAGCTTCCTTTTAAACCCAAACACAACACCCATAATATAATTCTTAAGTGATGTTTAGTGTTGGCAAAGAGGTTGTAGTCCAAACATCAGATGTACAGTAGATACCATTGAGCATAACACAATGCTATATCCCTTCAATATCCAACCATATTATGATTTCACACATGACTAGCTCTATGGATATTCATCGTTATAGAAGGAATATGTCTCTTGAATTAACTGGGTTATGATCCCATAATCAATCATAACATAATATGCAACCAACATTTTATCTAAATGCATTCTAGTATCAATAAGATTTACATGCTCTAGGCCTCTGGCCATTACATATCAATTTCAATATTGAAAATTAACTGAGGGAATTCTTACCTTAATCCCCTTCAACATGTATGCATCAACAAAAACTAAATGCATACATGCCTAGTTGTTACCAAACTACTTGTTTCTATCTGACCAACTGATATTTGTAGAAGCTCACAGACTTCCTCCTTCATCATTTTGATCACCATTCCTGGCATCCTCATGGGTCTTCACCTAGATGAAAATCATAAGCAACAAAAATATCCACATATTTAAACCTGCTATATCATTTTTACTGAATAAATAATCCATCATTAGTCATACTCAATCATTATTTCATAATAATGGACTATTCTAAGTTCACAAACATGTTATATGCATATCCAAGCATGTGCAATTACACATCCATATGCACTGGGAATTTACTGTCACATGCACATGCAATTTAACTTCATTGTATACCTCATGTGTTCTAGTGCATTTCTATTTTAATCCACTTATTTATTTTTCTATTTATGTTGTAGTTGGTTGTTCTTGAATTCCTTCAGATCCTTGTTGCTTTGTGTGCTCCCATTCTATTCATCTGCATTGTTGTTCCCTAGTCTGAACACTTTCCAACCAAGTTCCCCTTGGCCATTATGAAATCCAACCAGTGTACTCAAATTGCAACAACTCCCCTTGGGTAGTCATGCCCAACTTTACCTTTATGAGACATTCCAACACCCTGGAATGAAGTAGCTCAAAACATTCCATCATTCTAATACAGTCTACAACCTTCTTGAATCAAATGCTGTTAATCCTAGTTATCCATTAGATTACTTCATTAACATTTCCCTGTGAAACCACACCTTTCACACTTAATACCATTCCTCAATGTAAGTCCATTTCAATTAGTGACCCTTTTCAAGTGAGAGAGCATTCATAATTCTCTACATTGGCATCCTGCTTCCACTGTGAACTCTGATATCAGAAGTGGATTTCTTTCACACTTAAGATTTGCAACTATCTACACATTTCTACCTTCAAAGATATGGAGCCTTACTTTTCCCTTCTATTCCCTTCAATGACATTTTAAACTTGATAGCTTCATATCTTATGCGAGGATTCTTTCTTTTGTAGTACCTGCAATTTATTCGCATTTTGTAGTATCAACATAATAATACTTCTATTATTCTCTTCTCGAGTTCTTTATCCACTTTCCATTTCTTTCTTTGTGGTTCCTTATTACCTCATCCAACTTATGTAATCTTTGTCATGCTTTCTTGAATCTAGCATTTGATCCTAGACTGAAATTGATCTGGTTATACCTCTAATACATATCATACAAGCAATCATCTGGTTAGAATTATACATATCATACAAAATTGTCAATTAAATTTATAGGTAACTTTTCGGTTTAATTCATGAAGAAAATTATATATCAGTCTGCATCATATAACACTTCCATGTTATCCCTTGGCCGATACATAATTCAATTCTGCACATGAACTTTCTTACATATTTAGACACATGTCTGTATAAATTGGAACCCTACAGACTCCTTTTATCCCTTTTTTGTCTTTGAAAACAACAATTCGGGCACTAGCCCCATCTTATTTCGATCAAAGTCTCATATGACCAAGGCTATGACCAAGTGCTTAGCTTATATGCACCTATCCAAATCGTCAGAACTTTGGACTTTGAAGGTTTCACCTTCATCACACTTGATTTTCCCTGAATGTCGAATTGACAAACTTTCGAACAGACCCTTCTTCGGGGCTTCGAGGCTCCAGTGCTTTGGACTTTGAGGGTTCTTACTACATCACACTCCCATATCTCTGAATGTCAAATCTCTGAAATTCCAAAGTCTCATCAACAACTACGCATAAGGGGGGGTGATACACGGTGAAAAAATACGGAGATGACACGTGGTCCATTCTATGGGTGATATGTGTCAAGTTATAATTGGCACAAAAGGTCTATGAAAAGCATGAAACAATATGAAACGTGACATGAGTACAGTGGGTCCACATCACCCCAGGTGACATCAATAGGCCACGTCACTCCGATGCTCCATGGCTTTGAAGGATTCCACATCAGCACATTACAAAACTTCCAAACGTCGAACTATCGATTCTACCGAACCACCGCTCTCCGGAGCTTTACTACTTTGACGCTCCAAAACTTCGAGCTTCAAAGAAATTATCAACATAGAACAACAAATATATTGAATGCCAAACTTACAAACAAGTGTTTCCCTGAGCTTCATAACTTCGGGGCTTCAGAACTTCGGAACTTCGGGCTTCGGAGGATTTCGCTACTGAACACTACCCTACCGTTGAACTTCTGAACACCGAAATTCTGAACACTTTCTAATATTCAGACACGTTTCCTTGAACATGAACGGTCCGTTTTGGTTCGGGACTTCTGGGGACTCTTCCTTCTGCACAACCACAAACAAATTTCCTCGAAGTGTCGAATTTCCGAACCACTCGGGAATCCAATGTTCAAGTACTCCTCCCAGTGATCTACAATGTAGATTCACTCTGGGACTTCGGAGCTTCGAGTATTTTACCTCCTTTTCATCAAATACTTGAAATTTGTTGAAGCAATGGAGTCCGAAGGAATTCGGTGCTTAATGACCTTGCACCTTCCACAGATCCGACAGATGTGAAGGATGTTACTTCTCCTGAATAGATCCAATGGTCCAAAACTAAACTTGTTCCCACGGTGGTGATCGTTCCCAAATTTGAAAGGGATTACCATGATCATTCAATCCCTTACTAAGGATCTCATACGTTCTAGCTTCCGCGTGGACTCTGCAACACCATTTCTCCCGTGCTTCACCACTTCAAAGTCCTAATTCGATCTCAACCACAAGATCTTGTCTAATAGATCTGACCCATTCTGGCCCGATGTTTCAACCTATAGCTTTGATACCAATCTGTAATGTACCCAGTCAACCACGACCGGGCTATGCCACTTAAACAAGTTGCAACACACCCAACCACCGGCAGGCGGGGCACGTTGCAGTCCCAAGACTCAGTTCTCTGATCTTATCTCGAAATTAAAGGACTGTTCAACAATGTTAGAGGCATGAAATTACATGCATTAAGAAAGATCCATGCTACAACATAAAAGAGATAAACAACATGCCATGCACAAAAAATAACCAACATACATGCACATTAAAATACATATCTCATAGATAATTAAATACACAACGGAAATAACATAAGACAGAAAACATTCAACAACTGGATGCAGACCAAGGAAGTTCTTTCCAACCATAGAAATTTCTCTTCATTTACTTTGAACAAAAGGTCACCTCCGAGCCATGGCTATGAATCCACAAGGACGGGTCCTAGGCCAAATCTAAAACACATCGCAGTTGGCTAACTAGCTCTCAGGTTTCCCAACCACACAACAAATTCAAATTTCCAGCTCTCTTTCCCCCTCAACCTGCACAACCCCAAGAAACATACACCCTTCTCTGCCATGCACTTCCTTAGGCTGTCCCATTTCTCTCCAGAACTCCAATGCTACTATTAAGGAAATATCCCTACTGTAAACTCCAAGGATTCTCAGTTGTGGACAACTCTTATTCGAACTGTCATCAATATCATAACTAATAGGCGTCTCAACAAGCTATCATAGGACTTTCAACACTCAAATCAATCCAAATTACACCAACTCTCTTCTACCCAACCTGCACAACCCCAAGAGAATGGACCCCCTTCTCTGCCACGCAGTCCCTCAGGCTATCCATCTCCTTCCAAGGCTCCAGTGCCTCTGGTTAAGAATCTCCCTGCTGACACTCTCAGGATAGTTCTATCCAAATTACCATCAATATCATGCACAAAGGCATCCATTCCCTTACAGAATGATCAATAATTATTACAAACATTCAACAATGGCTCTCCTCTTCCTGCCATTCATTTCCATGCTCAGCCCAAGGGCACACGAACTAGCAATAGTGAGTGAAGAGTAAAGAAGAACAAGGGAACCAGGGAAATAACACACCAGGGAAAGAATGACCCCCAAACTTTACCCAAAGCCACCCTCATGTAACCATTCGTATCCATGCTCAAACCAAGAGCACACGAATTCAACCCAAATGAAGGAAGAGGAAAGAAGAAGAAGGACCAAGGGAAGAAGCGCACCAAAACAACCCCCAAGGGATGTTTATATATTCACAAGAACCAAGAACCACATGGCCTCCCTTAAGAAGCCGATGTAACCACTTTTCTCCATAAAATAAATTATGGGTAGATAAAATAATAATAAAAAGACTCTCCCCCCCAAGCCCCATCTCTCTTGGAATCATAGCCCCCTATCTCATTTGTCCTTGTCCGTATTGCATCCAACGATGTATTTTATTAATTTATATGAAGTATCACATTTCCTAGGCACTCTGGCCCCTTTTCGACTTTACTGACTCACCAACCTAAGTCACAATTACATACTACATTATAGTTCATAAGGGTTAAAATTGGGATGTTACATTTCACCTTGAAATTTCCTTCGTGGATCACAGTACAATCAATTATGTGGTTAGGGTCAAGCACATATTTATTTAATAATGACACATTGAATACATTATGCACTCTCATGGAGGCATTCAATGGTAGCATGAGTGCAATTAGCCCTATTTTCTCTAAGATTTCAAAAGGTCCGCAATATCTTGCTACCAACTTTGGGAAGCTACCCAATCTTAGCCAAATTCCCTTCACTTACACTTTTAAAAATACATGTTCTCCCACTTTGAAATCTCTGAAAACTATGTTCTTGTCTGCATAACTTTTCATCCTGTCTTGGGAAGCTTGTAAATTCTTCTTGATCTTTGTCATCTTCTCTTCCATTTCCTTCAACAAATATGACCCAATGACATCTTTATTTGTTTGTTTATCTGAACTTATTGTTGTATTACACTTCTTGCCATACAATGCTTCAAATGGGCTCATTTGTAATGAGGATTGATACCCATTATTGTAATCAAATTCCACTAAGTGGATATAATCTTCCCAATTTGATGGCTGGTCCATCACATACATTATGAGCATGTATTCAATTATTATGTTGGTCTTTTTTGTTTTCCCATATGCCTTTAGGTGATACATTGTACTGAGATTTAAATTTGTCCCAAAAAATTTAAACAAACCCTTTCAAAAATTGGATGTAAACTTGGGATCCTTGTTTGAAATAATTTCCTTGGGCACCCCATTTAGTCTAACATCTTCCTTCATGTAGATTTTTTCAATATTTGTTTCCTTGTGAGTAGTCTTTACTGGAAAAAAATGTGCAGTCTTCGTCAATTTATCCACCACCACCATGATAGAGTCATGCTGCTTCACTGTTATGGGAAAATTTGTGATAAAATCCACTGTGACTACCTCCCATTTCTAGTTCGGAATATTTAATGGATATAACATCCAAGTTGGATGTCTATACTTGATCTTCACCCTCTGGCACTCTAGACATCTGTGTATAGAATTATCCACTTCTTTCTTCATACTTGGCCAAAAGTATTGGCTCCCTACAACTATAATTGTTTTATGATATCTTGGGTTCCCAACATATGCTACATCAGACATTTCCCTCATCACTATATTTTTCAGCTCACTAAAATTTGGCACATATACCTTGCCTCTGTACATAAGAATTCCATCTTGTTGCAACTCATAATATTTAAATTTCTATTGTAAATTTCCTTGTTGTAATGTTTCTTTTATTTTCAAATAGTGTTGATTTGAATCTGTTGCTGCAATAATTTTATCTTTCAAATCAAATCTATACATGCTAATGGTGAAATATGCATCTCATGGGCTCTTCTATTGAGTGCATCAACCACCTAATTTCCTTTTCCTTTGATTTGTTTAATTTCAAATTCATACACTAAGGAATTCCAACCATTTAGTTTGTTTGAAATTTAATGCAGGTTGTCAAAACAAATGTTTCAAATCATAGTGGTCTATCCTTAGCTCAAATTTCCTCCCCATGAGGTAATGTCTCCACATTTTTAGTGCATGAATAATGATTGCTAATTCTAGATCATGAGTAGCATAATTCCTCTCATGCTATTTTAATTTTTGGGACTCATAGCGATCTGTAATAACAATACTCAAGAAATTAACTAGAACATGGAAACATGAATACTATCACCAAAACTAAGAGAAAAATGACCATCACTTTATTTAGAATAGAAAGCATTCTTACATAGATGCAATTTATTACATGATGGCTTGAATAGGTCAAGCTAAAACTAGTTAGATAGATCTAATCAACTACTTATTTGGGACTTGCACCCAACTATTCTTCTCCTCTAATAGGTTGAGAGAGCACGTCTTCCAAGAATCCAACTAGTTGAGAGAGTGTGCCTTCACTAGGATTCATGTGAATGTATTTTGGGTTGCCCAATTCCTCTCTGTTTAAGCCAGGAAGTGTCCCCACTTCTGTTAGCAAATGAGGAAAATGATTGTGCATGGAAACTTCCAAAAACCATTTAGCCTTAGCAAGAGTTTGGCCTTTGCACCTAACAAGGTATGAAGTATGTTGTTGATGATGGGTGGTGGTATGGCGAGTGTCAAGTAAGGTGTCTTGGAGCAAGGGAGGCTAGAAATCAAGGAGTAACTTGAAAATATGAGAGATGGTGACATTTTCTTCCAACTATGGGGGTTCATAGTGTTTCAGACTAGTCACATTCACCACCGTTACATAATATTTTGTCACAACTGACAATGTTCACTTATCTTCTATCATCCAGAGCATAAAAGTCTCGAAGAACATTTCTTTGGAAGAAGGAAAACATGGAAAAGGGTCATTAAAACCCTATTTTAAGAGAGTGTCACATGTTTCACCATTGAAACATGCAACACCCTTAATTTTCGCATGTTGCACCACTGTAGGGTGTGACAATGTCTCAGTGTGCTCCAATACAGGGTGCGACACTGTCTAAAAGAGGAGAAATAGATGAAATTCATGAAGTTTCTATTAGAGAAACTTCATATATGAGGTGTCCTTTGATCAGTTTGGATCTCACCCGTAATCTTGATTTGGGGAGATCCTAACCTCCTTTTCAATCTATAAAAGGGACCGTCTCTCATAAGGAAAGGCTAATAGTTAATGGAGAATAATGGTTGATAGTATTTTTGCTTCTAGTTTGTGATTAAGATGATTGTTAGCACTCTTTGGCTTTGAGAGATTCAGTCTTAGCTAAAGGAGTCAGTTGATGGTGATGGATTTCATGGATGCATTGTGGGTTTTGGAGCAGTGAACTTGTTGGAAGGAGCTTCACAACATCAAGGCTTTGGTTGTAATCTCTTTTCATTATTGTTAATACAACAATATAGTTTCTTTCCCACAAAGGTTGCTTATGTTTGACTATCTTTGTTGTATTTCTCCTTGATCATTTGCATAGGTTTGATCAAAATATACTACTGTTACTTTCACTCTTGTTGGCTTGTGTCTTCTTATAGGTTATCATTCACAAGTCTCAGGATGGAGCTGGAAACTGCAACTAGCGAGGACAAACATCGATTAAAAGGTGTGAGCTCTTTTTAGCTAGTATTTTTTATTACATAAACTCAGGGAAAGTTATATGTTCTGTCATGTTTTTTCCTAATCTTGGTTTCCAAATCTAGGGAGATCAGTTTGTGTTCACATAGACCGATTTGTTCGATAACATGAATCACATCATGAATGCCTAGTTGGGGTGGAAAGTCAAGGCGATAAGTTGCATTTTTCCCAATCTGATGGAGAATAGTACAAGGGACATAATGAAGAGTCTTCAGTTTGTGATGACATTGGGATTTAAAACATTGGTGTTCCATGTAAAACCAAACTTATCACTAGGATTAAAAACCATAGGGGAACGATGAGCATCATGGCAGGGTTTGTAGCATTGTTTGGATGCCTTTAGCGCTTCAGAAAATTGGGCATGTTTGCATGCTAGAGTCTACAAAGATGAAAGGTCGGATTCTTTTTCTAGCTGTTGGTGTGGAGTGCCAAAAGGCTGCAAGGTGAGAGGCAGTTCATAAGGGGCTAAAGGTTGATATCCAAAGCAGGCCTCAAAAGGAGACATCCCATTAGAAATTTGTACAACACGATTATAACTATGCTGAATGAAATAGAGGGTTGTATCCTATTGTTTGGTTTTGGCAAATTGGATGCGAAGAGCATGGACAAGGATGTAGTTAACTACCTCAGTTTTTCCATCCGTTTAAGGATGGAAGGAAGTAGAATATTTGAGTTGACAACCCAATAATTCTCACAATGTTTTCAAAAATGTGTTGAGAAAGTGAGCATCCCAATCATAGATGATGCTAGTAGGAAGGCCAAAGTGTGTCCAAACATGGTGAAAGAATAAGGAAATGGTTTGGGCAGCAATAGTGGTCTTAGTGCAAGGGATAAAAAGAGCCATCTTAGAGAAATAAAAAACAATAACCCACATAGCATTATATTTGCAAAAGTTCATAGGTAAACCATTAAGGAAATCCATGGAAAAAGAGTCCCAAGGGGGGGTAGGAAAAGGAAGGGGCTGATACAAACCAAATTTACATTTGGAGGGTTTATGTTGACTATATAATGCACAAGAACGAATGAAATGCTCCACTTGATGAGTCATATAAGGCCAAAAGAAATGTTGTTGCAAGTGCTGAATTGTTTTTAGAGACCCAAAATGGACAGAATATGAGGAAGCATGAGCCTCGTTGATCAAAGTAAGATGATATTTAGAAGCTAAGACACATAACTGATTGAGTTTATATAGCCACCCATATCCTATTGTGTAATCCATAAATGGCGTTTGATTGACCTCAATGGGATGTTGCACAACAACCCATATCTCTGCAAAGAAGAGATCAAAAGCATAGAGAGGCTTCCAAGCCTCATAGGTAGCACAAATCACAAATAGGAGTTGAAGTACCAACATAGGGGGGCAGCGTAGGAGATCAAACATCCAATTGGATGTTCCCTTCTTGTATTTAATCACCAAATGAGACTATTGAATGTAAGCAACCCACTTTAAATGACACTGCTTATGTATCTTAGTCTGAGAATTGATGAAAATCAATGGATGATTATATGTGTGGAGGGTTTTTTCTTTCCTTAGGATGTAATGGAACCATTTCTTCAATGCTTGGACCAAACTATATAACTCTTTTTCATAAGTGCTATAATTGTGTTTGGCATCAGATAATGTCTCTGAATAGTATGCAATAGGGTGTCCTCCCTATTTAAGAACCACGTTGATAGCATACTAAGAGGCATCCATATCAATATCAAAGGGAGAGTAAAGATCAAGTAAATGAAGTACATGAAAAGAACAAAGGGAAATTTTGAAAGCTTGAAATTGTTTTTGTGCCAAGGGATACCACACAAACTAATTCTGGTTGGAGAGATGATGAAGAGGACGTGATAACCGAGAGAAGTGAGCAATGAACCGTTGATAAAAATTAATTCCACCCATAAAGCTCTTGAGTTCCATATCTGAGTGAGGCATTGACCAGTGTACAAGAGCTCGGAATTTAGTGGGATCTGGGCTAACACCCTCAACAAAGAAAACAAAACCCAAATACTAAACTGAAGATTTCCCAAAAGAAGATTTATGAAATTTCACCTGCAGTTTGTGAGTGCGCAATAAGTCTAGAACAATGTGCACATGGAGAAAATAATCCTCCTAAGTCTTGCTGAAGAACAAGATGTCATCCAAATAGATCACCACAATTTTTTCCAAGTGTGCTATGAAAATGTCATTAATTAGCCTCATGAAATTGGCATGGGCATTATTAATACTGAATGGCATCACCATCCATTCATAAAGACCAAATTTGGTTTTGAAAGTTTTCTTCCATGTGTCTATTGCATTCATCCAAACTTGATGATACCCTACTATAAGATCCATTTTAGTAAAGAAGAAAACACCCTTCAAATGATCCAGTAAATCAACAATGCATAGTAGAGGGTAATGATTCTTGACCGTAGTATTATTAAGAGCTTGATAGTCCGTGACTAGATGCCATTCCTCAAACTCCTTCTTTCACATTGGGCAAAGTGGCTACATGAATAAGATCAATGGAATGGATGGGGGGTATTCTGGTGGGTGTGACAAAGAAATCTTCAAAGGATGTGAGCAAAGGGACCAGATATGAAGGAAGGGCATGAGATGGGATATCTAGTTTAAGAGGGTGCACTAGACATAGGGTAATGGATTTGTTGAGACTAATTTGAAAAAAAACAGGTTGTCATCAAGCAAGGCAGGGTATTTTAGAGAGGATGAAGTGAGAACATAGGTACATCCATCTTTATGAAGATTATACTAATCATTGCAAGCATGGTATACATCATAACAAAGTTCTTGAGAGGGAATACCCAAAATCACATTTGTGCAATCCAAAAGAGACACATCGCAAAGAAGAATATCACATAAAGGACCAATGGAAAATGTAAGGGCACAACATTGGGTCACCATCACATGGGGACCATCCTTCTTAAACCAACCCAGTTGGTAAGGTGTCAGACAAGGAGTAGTAGGAAGTGCCAACCACTACACCAAATATTGATCAACCAAATTATTTTTGCTACCATTGTCGAGGATGAGCATGACCAAGGATTGCTTGATTTGGAAATTGTGAGTAAATAAAGGCACTAGTGAAGAAGTCTAGGGATCAATGACCATGAGAAGGAGAGAGGGGTCAATTTTGTAGGATTCTCCAAGGTGATCAACTCAAGGGGGGGGGTTTGCTAGAGGAGGACTCATGAGCATCAACAAATAGAGTCGTGGCAAGATTCTGATTATGAAGAACACAACATTCAACTGAGTGAAATTGAGATTTGTTAAAAGAACATAATTTGCTAGGTGTGGGCAATGTAGGAGAGGTAGGAGAAGAAGGATATGATGATGGGTTACCTTGGATAGATTATATTTAAGGCAAGGATCAAGCTTCCATTCCACAACCAAGGCCCAAAGAAAGGAATGATCTAAGTAACATGTTTCAAATAAAAAACCTATTTGTGTAACAATAATAAAAGACCAGAATTAAATTTAACAATGAGTAACTCTTCTGGATCTTGAATATATAGCTAAATTTGGATCTTAGTAAATGCCTCAATGTAGCTTTGAACTGACTAGATCTAGAGTTGGTGGAGCTACAAACAACGAGCTAGGAGAGTCCGACGATACCCCACAGGGTAGAAGCAATTTTGTAGCGCTTGAAAAAAGGCATCCCAAGAACCAATAGGTGGAGGGGTGATTGTAGACTGATCTCCTGAGTCCACCACATGAGAGGAGGTATCTGTTTGGGTGTCCCACCAAGCTTGAGAAACCTCTTCTAATTGAAAATTAAGTATTTGTAGCTTCTTTTCTTTTGTCAATCTTGGACAAGTCTTGAAATAAGTGGATAGATTGTGTACCTAGGAATCAATGACCTCACCATTCATATGCCCTAAAAACATAGGTAGCTAGAAACAAGTAACCAAATACAAAGGTGCTAGGGTTTGCCATTGGAGCCACATGAGTTCATTCAGATCAAGATCAAGGTCTTGAATGGGAGAATATTTCTCAGATGTAGAATCCTTGGGGGATGGGTCTCTACGAGGAGGCATTATCTTCATATAATGAAGAAACTAAAAACTCAGAATGGAGAGTGCATTGAAAACAAAAGAGTGAGGGTGTTAGAGCTCAAGAGGGAGGGAAAACCCTAAAGCACACCATCTGAAGAAAACTGTTAGGGTCCTAACCCGCACATTGGTAGAACAATATATTCGGATGTAATAAAGGTCAATATTAATAAGGCCTTTCAATAAAATAGAATAAGGCAGATGTAAGAAGACCTAATAGAAGCTTCCGCTTCTAGAAGGATCTTCCTCTAAATTCTTCTTTTTAGTATAAATAGGAGTCGAGGGTATGAGAACCCTAGATTGGATATTATTGTAATAGAGCTCTTCTCAACTAGAGGTTTCCCCCTCAAAGAGGCCCGTGAACATTTCTTTCAGATTCAAAGTGCTATTTTTGTTGTTATTCTTATATCATTTCAGTGTTATTGTGGTGAATGTTCTGGTTATATTGCTGTTATTCTGGCATTACTAGAATTTTATTTATGTTCTGCATACATTTTATATCTGGTATATTACAAGTGGTATCATATCACTTTCCTCGACAGAAAGTGTGGGTTAAATTTTTTTCCAGGGTAGAGATGTATTCTGGCGTCTTTAAGCCACATTGATATGTTGTTACACGCATAAACCCGCGGTTGAGGGATTCATACACGCAAGAAATACAAGTGGTACTTAAGCACACATCTGTTGGCCACCCTTGTAACCCCTGTTGGTACCCCTTTGAGTGGTAGCACATCAGACATCACCTATGTACAGATCGACCTAGATTACCTGAAGCCCTCTTTAGATAAACCGATCGGCTGCCTGACTGCTATAGTGTCACCGAGAACAACACTTGAAAAGACACTCTCTAGTACCTGGGTAGTTGGGTAGTACAACTAAGGGTACAGTCTATCCTCCTTAGTTAGTTCCCTGAGATATTGGGTCGAGTACTACTGTTGGACCCCGCACGTATATTAGAGAGTTATATCACAGAGAAAACCCTTGTCTGTAGAACCTTTGAATACGTAACCCTTGGGGACAGAAACATAAACAAATTAAAATAGACAAGATCTATTGCCGCGCAACTCTATTTGGGTTACCAAGTAAATACAAATTTCTTTATGGTTAAGCATTTGGGAATTTCCTCTCTGAAGTATTCTTTAGACCGGAGTATAACTCCGAAAAAAAAAAGTCTGAAATTTTTTTCACCATTATTTGAGACCTATTCCGTTGGATTCATCTCTTCTCCCTTATCACATTCATCCATATCATTTTTCGGCAGAAATTTTTACCTGCCCACCCCTTTTCAGTTTCCCCATCCTCATGACCCATACTCGTAGCCAAGACTTGGAAGCTCGCTTCAACACCTTGCAATCTGGTCTCATTGAGACCCAACAAGAAGTGAAACAACTCAGTGCCAATGTTGCCGCCATCAATACAACCATGCAGTCCTCAATGGGGGAAATCAAACAAGACCTCACCACCCATCTTGAATCAGTCTTTTCAGCTCTCTGCATGAAATTGCATATCCCTACAGATAACCCTTCCTCTTCCTCACCTCCACATACTGAAGGTGACCATTCCTCTCATTCCCATACCTTGCAGAACCATCACTTTCAACGTGACCTACGCCTTCTGTAGGTGGATGTGACCAAATTTGATGGATCATACCCCACTGGTTGGGTAACCCAAATGGAACATTACTTCTATTTATATGACATTACAAATGACTTGGCCAAACTCTGGTATGGTGTTCTCCATCTAGATCAAGAACGTTGGCAATGGTGGCAATGGAGAATTTTTTTTGTCAAGGGTATATTTCTTGGACACACTTTGTGGCAGAGCTTTATGAATGCTTTGACACTAACACCAACCATTTGGGCCATTTAACAAATCTGAAACAATTAGGAACAGTGGAAGACTTTATAGTTTCCTTTGAGCGCCTGGCTTTTAGAATAGAAGGCATGTCTAATGCCTTTTTTCGAGAGTGTTTTATCAACGGCCTCAAGGATGAAATTCGGGCCCATGTCCTCATGTCTCAGCCTAAGAGTTGGGTGGAGGCTACCAAAAGAGCTAAAGAAGCACAATAGGTTGTATCTTCTCAAAACTGCAAACCCTCCTTTATCCTTCGCCCTAAACCAGTAAATCCCACTACTCCCTCTGCTCCACTAAAGATCCAAAAATTGACCAGGGCTGAAATGGATGAATGCCAACTCAAAGGCCTTTGTTATAACTGTGATGACAGATATTTTTTGAGCCACAAGTGTAAAGAACAAAATATTTTTATGGCCATCTCCGAGGAGATTTCAGAAGAAGATGAAGAAACTCCCTCTGTGTCTGAGTCACCTGAATCCACTGACATAACCCCTCCCTTAGACCCTCCCAAAGTAGAACCGGTCATTTCTTTCAATTCTCTCACTGGCTTCTCTGCTCCCCAAACCCTCAAGCTAATCAGTTACATCAAGCATCAGAAGGTCATCATTCTGGTTGATAGTGGCAACACCCATAATTTTACTCATCACTGCACTGCCCAAGAAACTCATTGCTACATCCATGTCGTCAATAATTTCCAAATCATGATTGCCAATGGTGGTTCCATGAAATGTGGAGGGCATTGTGAAAATGTGCGTCTCCAAATTGGTGACCACCACCTGAAATCCCATATGTTTGCTATCGACATGGGAGGTTGTGACATTGTGTTGGGTGCAGACTGGCTAAGGACTTTGGCTCCCATTCTCATGGATTTTAAAGACTTAACCATGCAATTTGACTAAGAGGGCCACCAATATAAGTTCCAAGGCATCACCACCAGTTCACCTGAGATCATTAGTTCCCATCGCATGGAAAAATTGCTAAAAAAGGGTCATTTTGGTGTTATCACCCAACTCCATGCCATACAAGAAACAAAGACACCCTCGGTACCGCAAGACCTCCAAGCCATCCTTTATAAACATCAATTAGTCTTTTCCACTTCCCAAGGCCTCCTTCCTTCCCGTGGTGTTCATGATCATTCCATTCCCCTTGTACTCGGAAGCCTTCCTCCCAATATCCGTCTGTATCGTCACCCCTTTTCCCAAAAAAATGAAATTGAGAAAATGGTCCAGGAAATCCTTAATGCAGGTGTTATCCGCCCTAGCATGAGCCCTTACTCATCTCCTGTGGTCATGGTCCTGAAGAAAGAAGGTTCTTGGTGAATGTGTCTTGACTTCTGTTCCCCCAACAAACTTACCATCAAAGAAAAATTCCCCATTCCCGTCATTGATGACCTCCTGGATGAATTGAGTGGTGCCCAATTCTTCACTAAACTAGATCTTCGTTTGGGCTACCACCAGATACGTATGAAAAAGGTAGACATTTCCAAGACTGCCTTTAGAACTCATGAGGGCCACTATGAGTTTTTGGTCATGCCCTTTGGCTTGTGTAATGCCCCCTCCACCTTCCAAAGCCTCATGAATCATGTCTTTCGTCCTTTTCTCTGCCATTTTGTCTTAGTTTTCTTTGATGATATCCTCATCTATAGAAAAACTTGGACATACCATCTTTCTCATTTGGATCGAGTTCTCCATCTACTCTCTCAGCACCAACTTTTCTTGAAACAATCTAAATGTGCTTTTGGTGCCTCAGAAGTAGAATACTTGGGTCATCTAGTTGGAAAACATGGCGTCAGGGTGGATCCTAAAAAGATTGAAGCTATGCAATACTGGACTCACCCAAACACTCTTAAGAGCTTGCGTGGATTTCTAGGCTTAACAAAATATTATCGCAAGTTTGTTAAGAATTATGGGAAGATTGCAACACCTCTCACTACTCTCCTCAAGAAGAACTCTTTCACTTGGACTCCAGCCGTTGCTCAAGATTTTCAAACCTTGAAGATGGCCATGTGTGTTATCACTAAAATTTCGTCAGCAAATGGTTACAAGAATTCAGCATCGCCAAACAGTTATGAGGTCACCCATGGACCAATATTACCACAAAATCATTTCCAAAGGGTAAAAAACTATGCAACCAATGCTAAAATTAAAGGGCGCTATGACAACACAGGAAGCTATGACAATGCAGAAATCGCGCACATGCTCCCAATGCACGACTGTTGTTGCAAAAAGCTGCGCACCTGAGAAACGACGCATTTATGAGAGGGGTCAGCCTCCCACCCACTTCTGGTTCAGTTTCCAAGTTGATTTGACACTCAAATCTGGACTAGATTCGACTGGGTGGCTGGTCAAAGGCCTAGAAAGGCCCTAATTAGCCTCTTTACACACTACAAGCTAGTTGCACATTACCTCAAAGAAGTGCTATAAAAAGGCCATGGATGCACTTCATTTTTCAAGGAATTTCATAGCAAAGTTATGCTGCCACTATTCTCTTGAAGAATCCTCTATTCTTGCCAAGAGTATACTAGCATCATTGCATTGGGCAATCCATCTCACCTCTTGAGTGGATTTGTTTGGAGTTATTTCACCATTTTTATTTTCAAAGTTGTAAGAAGAGCTTGTTTGTGGGGGTCCAAGAGCCCTCCCTTAGAGGAAGAAGGGACCCATAGTCCTCTTTCTTCTTGGTGTTTTCTTTCACTAATATCAACCTCACCATTGGTGACATGGGTCTTATTGTTTCTTTGGTTCTTATGTCCCTATGCTCATTAGTTTAGTTGTTATTTTATTTCTTAGTTTAATTCTTAGTTGTTCTTTTATATTTCTTTCTCTAACCCTTTTCCTTATAGCTTTCCTGCTTAGCAAACCCAACTAAGCTTGCAAGCACCTCTATTTTTCTCACTAAGGTGACGAAAGAGGTGCAACAAATTGGTGACTCCATTGGGGAAAGGTATCAATTTCCTACCCCATTTGGGTTTTTCTAGCTCTTCTTTTGGTTTATTTAACTTGCAGGTGCATTAACCAGCCCAAGACAACCTGCTAAACATCCAATTTCAAGTTAAATTGGGAGAATTCTATCCGGAATTTTCATTCACGACCGTGTGTCACCTATGCATGAGTTTTTGGGCCCACAGACGCTTATCGTGCGCACATGTGCCTAAGTCACAATTATGTTCTGCGCACTTGCACCCAAGAGTTCAATTCGATCTGCGCACCAGCGCTCTGTGTGCCTCTATCTCCATTGAGACCTGCGCACCTGTGCAAAAATTTCACATTGTAAGGTTTTTTCTAAGTTGGGGAAGGCCCTTAGCCTCCTTGAAAGTGATTTCATGCATGTTTCAAAGCTGCACCACACTTAATTCCCTCTTCATATAAAGGGATTAGTCAAAACACATAGGCACTTAGGGGGTTTAAAATCATTTTTCCTCTTTTTGCTTTCATTTTGCCACATGGATGTCTTACTTTGACTAAAAATATAAGTTGGAAATCATTTGTAAAACACATCTAACTTACATTGGGACTAGAAGTTGGATAACAATCGCTTAGTATGCTCTTCTCTTCCGCCTCCAAGCGACCTTGAGAATCAGAAAAAGATTGTGGGACAATTTCATCTCCCTTAAGAAGACTAAAACCTTTAGGAGAGGAAAACAACCCCCTCAGGGACTCCTCTTAGTTTATTTTTCAAACACATCTTAAGATTGTAATGGGCCCATACATGCCCACATGCTACAAAGATAGGATAGTGTTGAAATTTACTTTCTTAGATCAAATCACTAGGGAAGTTTAAAGGTTTTGTAACGGGCCCACACATGCCCACATGATCACAATCTAGGATAGTTTCAAATCTTTTCTTAGATTAAATCACAATAGGGATTTAAAGGAATAGTAACGGACCCACATGTCCACATGCTAACTTCCTAGGGACTTTTGAATTACGCAAGGTTGTACCAAAGGCATTTAGTTAATTAGGTAATCAACACTTATAAGGACCAAGTGAAGTCCACATGCAACAAGGTGACACCTAATTCATTAAAACATTGGCACACTTTCACTCATTCACACACAAAAGTCACTTATCACTCACATAGTTTTCTTCTCGAAACGTGGCGGTCAAAGTAAGTTTCCTCCAAAGGGATTCTGAAACACCCCACCCTTCTCTTGACAAAACTATCCACTCCCATTTTAATTTCAACGAGGTTGGTTCACACCCTCAATCTCTCAAACAACCACATCTAATTTTTTTTCTAAAAACTCACTTAGTTTTCCTCCACAGGAGGTGCCAAAAGAAATTTTTTAGTCTAGGTAGGATTTCAGAGATAGGCATCCAAATAACTCCCCATTATCTGGTTCTTTCATTATCAAAACAATAGAGGTTGCCAAATAGGGAACTGAAAATCCTCCAAGTCAAGTGTTCCTAACACCATAAGGCAGGGAGATACCCGTGAAGGGTTGAAGGCTGAGGTCTGGTTGTTCTGTGCATCCCCCCTTGAGGCACCCACCTCTTGGACGGGATCCAGCGCTTGACCCATTTCTTAGGTTGAAAATCTAAATGATGCACTTTGACTGAGGTACCTAGTGTTACACATTATTTTCATCATCCCTATGACCGTTAATGATGTAAACCTTTCTGTTGCCTTCAGAGGGGTCAGTGGCCTGAGTTCCTAAAGAGAGAAGGGAGAAGAACATTTCTTGAGAAAAGAAGTTGCATTTTCCCTTATAAAAACCCTGTTAAAAAGGAAGTTCTCAGGTTGCTATATAGGCAAGATGCGAGAATGCCTGATTCTTGCAGGTTGCACCATAGCTAGGGTGCGAGATGTTCGCAGGTTGCTCTATAGGTAGGGTGTGAGAATGCCTACACGTGGGAAAAACAAGCGTTTTCTCGAATCTTCTAGAAGGAGAAAC
>JZKD02S2017616.1:105093-124077 GCA_000966675.3 Picea glauca | reverse complement strand
CCTCGAAGAGGCCCGTGAACATTGCTTTCAGATTCAAAGTGTTATTTTTGTTGTTATTCTTATATCATTTCAGTGTTATTGTGGTGAATGTTCTGGTTATATTGTTGTTATTCTGGCATTACTGGCATTTTATTTCTATTCTGCATACATTTTGTATCTGGTATATTACACAAACCCTAGTGAACTATCCTTTGGATCTATATTTGGATATGTATTAGGAGACAGATCTAGATGGGAAAACCATGGATATGGATCCAACCTTGAAGCACATCGTCTAGAGCCCAAAAGGGAGGGAATGCCAGAAAAACTTAGCCAAACACACACTAAGAATTTATGTTTTAAGAGAGGGGATAACATGTAAAACCCTAGCACACCTTGGCATGAACTAGAGAAGAGGGGGAGAGTGGAGGATCCCTACAACCAAAGAACCAAGTAGTGGATGGTGAGAAGAACCTTAGCGCATTGTGTTGGAAGAGATGGAGGGTGAGATAAGCCCCGAGCACTCTTTTGAAGCTAGAAATAACCACTAAGGACTTGATAGTGGAGGTTTGGAGCAAATCCTAGCACACTGCCTGCTAGATGAAGGGTGGAGCCACCCCTAGCACACCTCTAGATATCAATATTGGGTGAGTGCAAACACTAGCAACCCAAAAACAAATCATTGTCTAAAACTCACTGGAGCAGAAGCATCTCAAATCAATGCTTTGATACCATTTGATCTACAATAGCAATACTCAGGAAATTAAGTAGAACGGGAAAAGATGAATATTATCACAAAAATTGAGAGAAAAATGACTATCACTTTATTTATAATAGGAGGCAATCTTATATAGATGCATGTTATTACATGATGGATTGAATAGGTCAATATACAACTAGTTAGCTAGATTTTATCAACTAATTCCTTGGGACTTGTGCCCAACTTTTCTTCTCCTCCAATAAGCTGAGAGAGTGCGCCTTACAAGAATCCAAATGGTCAAGGGAGTGTGCCTTCCTTGGGATTCACGTGGATGTATGTTGGGTTTCCCACATAGCATACCACATGATCCTTTTGTGTGAGGACTCCACCAAGCCCTTCCTCTCATGCATCTATGCACATAACAATGTCTTCATCTAGATCTGCAATCCTCAATACTGGCGCACTTGTCAAAATGTATTTTCAGGATGGTCTTCAATGGTTGGCATTATATCTCTGGCTTCCTCTTCCACACGGGCTTCAAAAACTTGAAATCCCTTCTTGAATTTGTTTTCAACTGCATAATTGAAATTTCTCTAACAACTACAACTATTGGGATGCCTTGAACCTTGCCTTGTTGTTCTACCTCATCAAGACAAGTGATTGTCTTGTTGTAATAGTCTAAGAAAACATGGTGTTTTTCCAACCAATCCATGTCAATTAGACAATCATATGAACCTAATGGTATGATGTTCACATCTACCTTTGTGTTGATTCCATTCATGTATATTAGGAAATCTTTAACCAACTCACTGATTTTCCTCTTAGCCCTTTATACTAACTGAACTAACCAAGATTTTTTTATGCTTACTCCTTTGTAAGTGAGATATTTCAACAATTTTAGAGTTTTTGTAACTATGGATAAATTTAGAATCAATTAAAATTGTTATGGGTTGGTTATCAATCTTACCTTCCACTTCAATAATGGGGGATTGATATTCTACTTGCTTGTTGTCCAAGGCCACATTAATCCTTGACATGTTTCCTCCCATGTATTCAACTATTTCATCCTCCTGAATGTTGTGGACAGTCCTCATTCTTTCTCCTTTGTGAGTGGAGTCCCTATATAAGTGATTTCCCTCACATCTCCAACATTGTATCGACTGCTGCCTTGGCATTTTCCCAAATGAATACACCATCCCGGGTTCATTCTAGGTTGACTTTCCTTGTTGATTTTCTTGGGAGTTGTTCTTGAAAAAGGGTGGCTTAAAAAATTTCTATGTTTGATCCTTTTTACCCTGCATCTTGTCATTTCAATCTTTTTGGAAGACTGACCTTCCTATGCTATGCTCATAAAGATGATTTTCTCTCCCTATGACATCCTCCAAAGTCCTAGGGTTATCATATTTCATCTTGTCACTGTAGAAGGAGGGTAACCCACTCAAAAATATTTGGATTTTGACCTTCTCATCCTTTATGAAGTCCACATACTTCAACAACTTAAAGAACCCCTTCTCATATTCATCCATTGTCATGCTCCCCAACTTGAGTTCAAATAACTATTTCATATTCCTTTCAAAGTAATGCTTTGAAAAATACTTCTCTTGGAATTATCTTTTGAACTGCCTCCACGAGTGATCTAGGTTGGATCATTATATTGTTTTTCAACTATCTCAATCCTTTCAGAGTTGAAAAAATTGGAGGAATCAGTTTGCAGGTCCATTTTAGTGGGAGGTATGAGTTGAAAATTATTTCCTATGTATAGTTTTTAGCACTATAGTTTCCACATAGGTAATAATTTTCAGCACTATAGGTCCATTGTATGATTGCTTAATAATCGGGTAAATAAATTCCAGAACTATAGTTTTCTCAGAAAAATGATAAAATAACTTGTAACAGTAAAAACAAAGCAATGAATGGAAATTACAACTTGTGAATGTTGTAACTTTTCGCTTAGAATGAGGCATTACTATAGTCGTTGGAGAACTGTTTCAGAGAGGAATGTGTTTAAGGAATCAAATTTTGACTTAGTGCATTGTGTCCTTCATAAATTAAGATGAATAATAACTCATATTCTAATTAATGAAATTCTTTATAGTATGTTTTTTCTAACAATAATTATTAAATACACATTTATTGCAGAATTAGAGGTACAAGAAAATAATTTTTGGTTCTTATATGAGGACTAGAGTTATGGAGGATGCCCACAGATCTTACATCCATGAAGAAGAGGTTAGAGCTCTACATGTCATCATGAGAAATGTTGAGACATAATCTAATGGAATGAGAGACAAGTAGGAGCCTGTAACTATGAGAAGCCTGCAAAGAGAATTGCGGAGCTATAGGGCCGATAATGAAAATATTATGAGGGATCAAGAAGAGATACTTCAGAGTTTGAATATGTTGCAAAAGAAAGGAAATAAATACTATGGCACAAAAAAATCAACTAGTGCTAGACAAGTGACAACATCCATATCCCATAACAAAAGGGATGATCATGGGAATGATAAGAAATCAAGGAGTATGAGCAGGAGCCATCGTTCCCTAGAGCAATCCACTAGGATATCTCATGCAATTTTTGGTCCAGGGAGCATCCCAAGTGTGTATCCTATAAGTACGCAAAGGAGAAGGCCTGAGGTAGACATATTGTAAGGTGAAATTAGGAAAATCAAGCCACCAACTTTTAATGGTGAGCATAGAAAGGGAGAAGAGGTCGAGGCATGGCTATTGGAAATGAAGAAATATTTCAAGCTGCATGACTATCCCTCAAGGGTAGAATCTAGAATTGCAACCTACTACTGATTGAAAGTAGTAGAGCATAAAAGGATTTGTATTTAATTTCTTTATACATTAGAATCAAACAAAGACCATAGATGCATTATTTCTTTCGGGTAGTGAAATTAGCTTGCATTTGAAATAGCGAAATTGTATGGTTATGGCATTTTGGGACATTGTGCATATGGAATGATGAACGTTTTCTCCTTCTCATAATATATCTTTCATCGAAGTGAAATGTTTGCATTCTCATTTCTTTGCATTGTTTAGAGTCAGTCAAAACATCATTTAGTCCACGCCATTTTCCTCTTGAGTAAACAACAACCATAAAATCAACGCTAAAATAAAATTTGTCAGACATTTTTACATTTTCTGGTAGCAAACCTACATTAGTTTAGGATGTAGGGCTTTGGAAAAGGTTGAAAGTATAACTTTCCAAAGTTGTCAAATAAACTTAGCATCTTGCGATAGGGAGAGAAAATCCAATTTTCATATAAGCTTGCTGGGATCCCCCTCTCACACAGGGGTTACACACGAGGTCGCGTTTGGGAGAGTTACGTAGATTATCCCTCTGTGGTTTAACCATTCGTAGTAGTCAAATCATATATTAGGGGTTCGTCTTGAGGCTCAACCATTTTCATTTGGTCTCGGTGCTTCGTGAACTCCAAATCCGTTCAGGGTCCTCTAGAGTTCTACCGGTCCACTTATCCTCAATTCTCTTGAAGAATTTCAGACTTGTTATCCTGCCCATAGGTTCAGACTGGACTGTCGACTATACCCGCCCAAGGGATGACTACGAGTTGGCAACCTTAGTAGCCATAATCTTCAGGGTCTTATACAAGGTAACGGTGAAGGGAAGTCTCACTATACCTGGACCAAACGTTGGTCAAACTCACTCGGGCTCCTTGGAGGGTAAATCTACAATTACTACATGGAAGCTTGCACCAAGGCATAAGTCTATTAAGTAGGTCACCATTGTAACTGTTCCACCCTCTCTATCCTAGCCCCTTCCTATTTTTATCTCGCGACGTTGGATTTCATCGCCAACTAGTGGTTTCATTGTGGGAAGTTTTGTTTGATTGTTTGCTTCCTAGATTTTTAGAGTGTGTTGTTTATTTTCCCTAGAAGACTCTAGGTTGGATCTTTGTTTAATGGTGTCAGTTCTTGAAACCACCAATGGAGCAACCCCTGCTACGAGAGAAACTTTTGTTTTTCCTTCTTACAGAAACTTTGTTCCTCCTTACATCGCTACTTTGAGCCTTCTAGGTCTCACAATTGGGTTACCAGTACGGTTGTTTTCCACACCGGTAATCTCAAATGCAGCAAGTGCTTCAGATGTAAGCACACCACCCACACATCAACCTCATGTCAACCTTTCTTCTTCTTCACCCGTTAAGTCTCCTTCCCTTTCTCCTTCTTCGCCTAACGAAAGATCTAAAGCAAGTAGCCAGGTTGATAAGAAGAAGAAGAAACAGAAAGAGAAGAAGAAGAAGAACCAGAAATGGACCAAGCCTCCACCTACATCAGATGTTGGATCTAAGCAACTAGATATTGTAAATCATAATGGGAGTGTTAGTGAGGTCAATAAGACTACAACGAAGAATCCAAAACCCAAATTCCCTTGTAGTCTTTGTAAGGGTGACCACTTTGTGAGGGATTGCCCCGGTATTCCCAAGGTCTTAGAAATGTGGTCCTCCACATCATCGGCCCCTAATGGACATGTTGGTGACACCCCGAAAACTAGTGACGTTAAGGTTGGTAATAAGAAGACAACTGTCAAATTTCCTTGCATGTTATGCAAAGGTGATCATTACTCTCACCTTTGTCCTCATATGGATGAGGCTTCTTCTCTTTTTGAAAAGCATCAACTTCCAACTAGTTATCGTAAGATTTCCCCCAACCCATCGTTAGTTGATGGAATGGTCAATCTGGTTCCATCCCCGGCCAGTCCAGTTGATCAAGTGGTCAATTTAGTTTCATCCTTGGTTGAACCACTAACCAAAGTAGTTGATCCAGTTCCATCATCGATCAACCCCACTTTTCATCTGAAAAGTGAAAGCCAAGTGACTGATCCAGTCCCGTCATTAGTCAGTCCCACCCTTCATCTAAAGAGTGTCAATACGGTCAATCCCACTCCTCCTCTGACAAGTTCCAAATTGGTTTCTCCAGTCCCTTCCTCAGTCAGTTTGGTTGATCATGTCATGAATCTATTCACGTCAGTTGAACTCGTTGACAAAGTGGTCAATTTGATCCCATCTTCGGTCAACCCCACTCTCCCATTAGAGAGTGAAACCCAAGCGGTTGATCCGTTTCCACCTACCAACCCCATTCTTCCCTTGGAGAATGAAACCCAAGTGGTCAATTTGATGTCGTTATCAATTGATCCTACTCTCCCGCTAGAGAGTAAACCCAATTCTTCCCACATTTTTCTCATTGATACAGAATCTACCATGCCAGGGGGCATTCCTCCTTCTCCTAAGAAAACCTTTCCAAGTAATGAGGCCATCCTTTTCGATTGGGGTGCGCTAAATGGACCTCATCTTCCCTCTCACATTCCTTTCAATATTACAATACAGGTTTGTGGTCGGGATGTTCCTCATGCATTGATAGATGAAGGTTCATCCGTTAGTATTTTTTCCTCTGTTGCTTGGCAAGATTTGGGTTATCCTCAGCTTGTGCTGGTTACCCAGACTCTATTTTCTCTTAATAGAAGAACGAATCACCTTTTAGGGATCCTTCCTTAGTTTCCCGTAACTTTGGGAGCGAAAACTATCTTCATTGATGTTATGGTAGTCCAGGATCCCTTGGATTTCGATTTACTCCTTGGGCAAGATTATGTATATGCCATGCAAGCTATTGTGTCTACTTTTTTTCATCTGATATATTTCCCGCACGATGGAAGAATGATGATTATTGATCAACTTTCATTTGCTGGTCCTGACTTGATTACCAACCCAATGACCTCCCTAAATGGTTCTTATATGCAATCAGTATCACGCCTGCCACAGGTCAATTATGTGGCGTTGTCTCCCATGACTTCAAATTTTGATGAATTCGATCAAGTAGTTGACATGGTGATCTCTTTGGTAGGGATATTGGAGCCTGATCTCCTTACCCCTATCACAGACCTCAACATGTGTTCCTTCTAGAGTGCTTCTCTTCCATCTAGTGAATATCTCTTGGAATCCATGATTGACGTTTGTCCCTTGACATGTATTCCTTCCAAAGAATTATTCTCTTGGAAGCCATTATCAAGAAGAGGTTACGAGCATAGTTTTGTTTCTCTATGGAAAGCTCGTTAAAAAATGAAACATAGGTCCACGACCATATTTTTCCTCTTTATGGAAAGCTCGTTAAAAAATGAAACATAAGCTATGAGAATAGTTTTGCTTCTTTGTGGCAAGCTCGTTAAAAAATGAAACAAAGATCTAGGGATTGAACCTAGATCCCTGAGCATAGTTTTTCCTCTCTGTGGAAATCTCATTAAAAAATGAAACAAAGGTCACAACCATAGTTTTCCTCTCTGTGGAAAGCTCGTTAAAAATGAAACAAAAGCTACGAGCATAGTTTTTCTTCACTGTGGCAAGCTCATTAAAAATGAAACAGAGATCTGGTGATTGAACCCAGAGCCCTGGGCATATTTTTTCCTTTCTTTGGCAAGCTCGTTAAAAAATGAAATAGAGGTCACGAGCATAGTTTTCCTCTCTGTAGCAAGCTCATTAAAAAATGAAACAAAATCTATGAGCATAGTTTTTCTTATCTGTAACAAGCTCGTTAAAAAATAAAACAGTCACCTCTCCTATCGAGTCGATTCTTTTGTTAGGTCTCGTATTTGAACCTTCCTTTCATCCACCTATATCCTTTTTCTCCATCTAGTACAGAAATTGGTGACAACCTCAAAGTTGGTGAATGAATTGAATCTTGGGGGGGCATGTCTCAAGCCTTTGATTATCATTCTGGGGTTAAGCCGCTAGCTTTTCAAGCTGGGGGTAGAGTACCAACCATCCATGGGTATCCCTACCATTGGAAATTACATTGGGAAGTTACAAGCATACATTTAATTTTGTTTCAAGATTGTGTAAAAATGAAACCAATACCGAGATTAGTCTTTGTTCTTTCTCGTGCTCGAAAAAACATGAGAATGTAACCGAGTATACTTTTATCACTTTTTCAGACTCGTTAAGGTTATACGAATAAGGAACCCCCTAGATTCTCCTTTAATCTCTTTTCAGACTCTCTAAACATGAAAAGATTGTCAAATGATTTATCTTCCTTTCACACTCGTTAAAAGGTTTGAAAGGGTGTCTCCCGAGTAGCAGTTTATCTCTTTTTCGGACTTTGAAGAATAATTTTACGAAAAAGGACAACCCTAGAGTCACCTTTAAGTTCTTTTCAGACTCTGTAAACATGAAAACCCACCGATGTTACATTCTCTAGACTCGTTAAAAAAATCATACATTGAAGGGCCCATATGGGACCGAACCCTTACTTCTTCCAGTTCGTTAAACAAAGGAAGAGGGACTTACCAAAGGTGAGTTATATCGAGCATGTGTTACCCTACTCAAGCTCGTTAAATCAAAAAGAGGTACTCATCTATCTGGATGGGGGGAAAATTTGAAGGAATCAAGCCAAGCAGTTTTTTAGAACATTACTAGTAACTCTTACAATCGCCCTTAAACAGGACACTTTGTCTTTGCATGCATTTTAATCCACTGAACCTTTGCACTTAACCAATCCTCTAAGTTTCTTTACTCCTTTGGGTCACCCGACGAATGTCACAGTATCCACTGCATCATCAAGTTTTGGTCCATATCATGTTTATGCTATTGTGCCTCAGTGTTCAAGGGAGGTACTTGCCTCGAGAGTCAACCATCACAAATTTCCTGTTTCAATACCCGTGTTAGTCCATGTTCATTTGATCCACCAAATTACATCTCCGTGTCTTTTTCATGTCGTTGATGAGGGATGCATCAAGGCCCTCCTGCAACAAGTCTATTCATGTCGACTTCAACACATTATCCAAGAACTAGACCTAGAAACCAATTAGTACCTTGGGACCTTCATGCCTCAGTGACAGGCCTCCTCACTTCCGATAGTGGGTTTACATCACTGACCTCTAATCAGATGATTCTAAAAAAATTGGAATTCATCTCATTTATTCACATTCACTGGAATGTACTAGGGTACCTTGGGAATCATTGACATCAATGGTGATTCCCCTCGTACTTGTTAACAACTTACCTCATTGACCGGTAATCAAGTGGTTTATGCCATGTTCGACATAAGAACACCTATTCACATGATTAGATTCATACTACATCGGGATCGGTAAGAATAATCTGGGTTGATTGATCACTATAATATGTACTTTGTCTAGGTTGCGACAAAGTTTCTCTTGAACATTGACACATATACTGCCACATAGATCCACTTTGTATTGGTCTGTGGCTATGTCTTGTCGTATCGCAGATCCACTATGTATTTTTCATGGCTATGATCACTTCATGTCATGGAAGTATAGATCCAGATTGTATCTTTGGTGGCTATACGCTTTGTTAATATAATTATGGATCCACAGTGTATTTTATGGAGGCCATACCTTGAAAGTATTTATCACTCAATCATAGGTATGCCTACCTTGGGTTTGAAACATGTCATAATATTTGTTTTATGGTTGTGTGTAACTTCTACCAGGTTCTTCGTGTTTATAGCCCTTGCTCAAAAAAGTATACAAAGTACTCCAGTCATCAATTTCTGTCTTCTAAATTCTCATTTTGGGGGGAAATCTGTTACACATCAAAATTATTCATTTCAGTGATGACCTATTGTCGTCATTATAAGTGTCACAAGTGTCTCATTTTGGTTGCAAGTCTCACAAACATCATACTGTCATCTTGCCTATTTCATGTCTCTAACGACATCATAAGGACACTTAAGACACCTTCAAAGACTGGTTTAAGAAGGAGAAATCATCTTATGAAGAGTACAAATCTTTTTCCATGGAAAAAACCACTTAAAAATCAATTTTAAAGGGAAACACTCCTCTATCCACTAGTAGGGAGTGCTAGTGCTCCCTAACCCTTTTTGGGGAGCGTTGTAGCACTCTGTGAACCATTCTGGGGGAGCGCTAGGTTTTTTTGAGGAAATCTTGGGCAACACTACCCTACTCACTGTCAGGGAGCACTAATGCTCCTTGACCTTCTTTGGGGGAGCGTTGTATCACTCTGTGCACCATTCTAGGGGAGTGTTATGCTATTGAGAAAATCAGGGGAAGATCCCCCTTATCTCTGAAATCAGTTGGATTCGAATTGGAGGTCAAGGCTGGATCTTAGGGAGGATCCACAACTGATGGAGAAAGATCCTCAACCTATCCCAAGAATATCTAAGGTGGTAGGGCCTCTCCAAGATTATATAAGGAGGCCTTCTCATGGTGAAAGGGACATGGAGAAATAGAGAGATACCAAACTTATGATCTCATAAGGAAGGTATCAGTGAAGCATAGGCATTATGTTGGTGGATTGTTTGAGCAAAGGGTTTGGACAAAGAGAGCTTGGTGAAGTTGTTGCATATACATCTATGGTTGTAAGTACTTTGCTTTGTTTTCAATAATATATATGTGCTTGGCATGTTTTCTTCAAGATTATGTTTATCTACATGAACTTGTTCTTTTTGATAGATCTATTTTGAAGCTAATCATGGTAGGAATAGGAAGTATGTTTTGTTGTTGTTGTTCATTCGATTGTAGGACCTTCTGAAGAACTTGGAGATCAAGATCAACCTGGATCGAGCAAGGACAAACGTTATTGAAGGTATTTATATTCCTTTCTTCTTATTCCTTGACTAGTTTATCTTCATTAGAAGGAATGCCAGTGTTCAACATTTTCACCTTTTTATCTTGGCTATAGGGGTCTAGTATCCAAGAGGGGATTCGCCAATTTATGTTATAGGAGAATCCCTCTGCAGACAAGTGGATTTCCTCTTGGATACTAGACCCCTATAGCCAAGACAGAAAGGTGCAAATGTTGAACACTAACATTCCTTCTGATGAAGCTAAAATAGTCAAGGAATAAGAAGAAAGGAATATAAATACCTTCAATAACATTTGTCCTTGCTCGATCCAGGCTGATCTTGATATCCAAGTTCTTCAGAAGGTCTTACAATCGAATGAAAAACAATGACAAAACATACTTCTTATTCTTGATGATGCAGTGGATACAACAGAAACATAATATGGACCAAAACTTGGTGATGTAGTGGATACTATGAATTTTTTCGGGTGACCCAAAGGAGTAAAGAAACTCAGAGGATTAGTTCAGTGCAGAGGTTCAATGGATTAAAATTCATTAAAAAACAAAGTGTCGTGTTCAAGGGCGACTATAAAATTTACTGGTAATGTTCTCAAAAATTGCTTGGCTTGCTTCCTTCAATTCCCCCCCCCATCCAGATAGATGAGTACCCCTTTTTTATTTAACGAGCTCGAGGAGGGTAACACATGCTCAATATAAATCACCTTCAGTAAGTCCCTCTTACTTTTTTTAACCAACTGGAAGAAGTAAGGGTTTGGTCCCATATGGGCCCTTCAATATATGATTTTTTAAACGAGTCTACAAAAGGTAAACTCAGTGGTTTTTCATGTTTAGAGAGTTTGAAAAGAACTTAAAGGTGACTCCAGGGTTGGCCTTTTTCATAAAATTAGTCTTCAAAGTTTGAAAAATAGATAAACTGCTACTCGGGAGACGCCCTTTCAAACCTTTTAACGAGTGTGAAAAGAAGCAAGATCACTCGACAATATTTTCATGTTTAGAGAGTCTGAAAAGAGCTTAAAGGAGACTCTAGGGGGTTCCTTTTTTGTATAACCTTTACGAGTCTAAAAAAGTGATAAAAGTATACTTGGTTACATTCTCATGTTTTTTCGATCACGAGAAAGAATAAAGACTAAGCTCGGTATTGATTTCATTTTTACACAAGCTTGAAACAAAATTAAACATATGCTTGTAACTTCCCAACAAAATTTCTGTTACAGGAGAATCCCCCTGTGGACAAGCGGATTTCCTCTTGGATACTAGACCCCTATAGCCAAGACAGAAAGGTGCAAATGTTGAACACTGACATTTCTTTTAATGAAGCTAAACTAGTCAAGGAATAAGAAGAAAGGAATATAAATACCTTCAATAACATTTGTCCTTGCTCGATCGAAGCTGATATTGATCTCCAAGTTCTTCAGAAGGTCCTGCAATTGAATGAACAACAACGAAAAAACATACTTCATATTCCTACCATGATTAGCTTCAAAATAGATCTATCAAAAAGAACAAGTTCATGTAGATAAACATAATCTTGAAGGAAACAGGCCAAGCACATATATATTAATGAAAACAAAGCAAAGTACTTACAACCATAGATGTAGATGCAACAGCTTCACCAAGCTCTCTTTGTCCAAACCCTTTTCTCAAATGATCCACCAACAAAATGCCTATGCTTCACAGATACCTTCCTTATGAGATCATAAGTTTGGTATCTCTCTATTTCTCCATGTCCCTTTCACCATGAGAAGGCCTCCTTATATAATCTTGGAGAGTCCCAACCACCTTATATATTCTTGGGATAGGTTGAGGATCTTTCTCCACCAGTTGTGGATCCTCCCTAAGATCCAGCCTTGAACTCAGATTCGAATCCAACTGATTTCAGAGATAAGGGGGATCTTCTCCTGATTTTATCAACAGCATAACGCTCCCCCAGAATGGTGCACAGAGCGCTACAACGCTCCCCCAAGGAAGGTCAAGGAGTGCTAGTGCTCCCTGACAGTGATTAGGGGAGCGTTGCCCAAGGTTTCCTCAAAAAACCCTAGCTCTCCCCCAGAATGGTTCACAGAGTGCTACAACGCTCCCCCAAAGAGGGTTAGGGGGCGCTGCCCTTTAAAATTGTTTGTTAAGTGGTTTTTTCCATGGTAAAATATTTGTACTCTTCATCAGATGATTTCTCCTTCCTAAACTAGTCTTTGAAGGTGTCTTAAGTGTCCTTATGATGTTTTTAGAGAGATGACATAGGCAATATGACAATATGATGTTTGCGACACTTGCGACCAAAATGCGACACTTATAATGACGACAATAGGTCATCACTCAAATGAGTAATTTTTATGTGTAAAAACCACTTGAAAGGAAATGAAACTATGTGGTGGGATCAACTGTAGCATCCCCAGTCACCTGTTGGGATATGCCACTCAAAAATTAGAATTACGATACTAATTTAAATCATAAAAATACTCAGCAAATACACAGTTTCATACAAAATAATAACAGAAATACACATGCAACATACACGGGGAAAAACCATGAAAAAAATGCATAAATATTAACACAACATATGAATTAACACTTGATTGATGCTTATGTTTGATTTAAAAGAACACCAATTGTGTGCAGACCTTCCACATTCCTCCCAGCCTTAGACCACACTACTCATAACTCTCATCAGTGGGTCACCCCCGAGCTGGGACTAAACTCAACCTGGGTAAAGGATTCCTAAACTGACTAAGGTATCTCAGACCACAGAAAAACTCAGTCACAGGTGCCAAATCAAAATAACATCATACAATCCCTCATTTCCCACATGTTTGTCCCACCCTAGGAAGTGTTCCCTTTCTCTGCTCAAGAGTCCCTCGACTGCCCCACTTCCTTTCCGGGGATTCAACAATAGGTTGGACATGAAGTCTCAGAACCCTGTAGCTGTAGTTTGGCACCTTCAGGAATCAATTCCCAACAATTATCTCACGTGGAGAGAATGCTCACAGGCATAACAACACTCATCTTCAATATCCTACAGGCCTAACAACCCACTTCTTCAGTCCAGCTCCCAGCGAACCAAGGTGCATGTACAAGTATAGTAACAACATGGTATGGGTGACAACTTAGTGAGTGAAGGAATGGTCATGATATAATGAATAGAAATGAATTATGTCTAACTATATGTATGCATGTTCCCAACTTGAAACTTGTCATGTTGGGAACTACCTTGGGCCTAGTTGACCCTCACTTGTCTCCCCTCCTTAGAATTTAGGATAAAATAAATATTCATGCATTGTAATTTAAGGAATATTAAAGGAATATTAATATAGTATTCCTTTGGGGATTAAGCCCCCTTTTCCTAAACCATTATGCCCCTTTTCCTACCTAGTGGAGTTTAGTCCCCCATACTCTTTTACATGGTTGGTCTACAACAATGATGTGTTTTCATTAATATTTGCATGGGATTACATATTACAATGATGGCTCACTGGCCATTTAGCATTTGGCTCTCCAACCTAATAACCACATAGGCACTCTAGCCCAAAATATCTTGGCTCACCATCCTATATGTTCATTTACATTTATATGTATAGTTGGGGTTCGACCTAGGGGTATTACATCAGCTTAATAAAGACAAAAACCTTGATGAGAAGAATGTCTCATTGATATGCAAACTACCATGGATATTCAACTAGAACATTTTGTCGCAACAAATATAATGAAATACTAAAATCTTTACTATTATGGTTATTTTTTCCTTTAGATCTCCAGAATATTTAGTTATTGATTTTCTGCTTATGCATGAAATAGATCAAATGTGAAAAATATAAAACAATAAAATACAATCATACCATCCATAACTAAACACAATATATGACTTAGGAAACCCAATATGGGAGAAAATCCAAATAAAAGGTGAGGTTGTTCTACTCTCTTTTCTTTGGTATATAAATGATGCAAGTACAAAGAAAGAGACACACTCTCTGGAGTTTCCTTTGACCTATGGCTTGTATGGCTACTACATAATCTTTCCTCCTCTTTCATGCTCACATAATACCGCTCTCAGATGTTTTTCTCATCTATGGAACAAGATACAATTCAAAAGAATGGAACCCCTTCTCCTCCTAGTGGCCTGGTATTTAGCATAGCTTGATAGCCATGTAGGGGTAGGTTTTTGAATTCCTCAAACCTCAATTGTGGTATTGTTTTGGACCTTCTAGAATCTTCTTGAAATTTCTCATGGGTATAGTCCCATATGCATGAGTAATGGGGATGATGTGTCATCCTCTCGTACAATGGTGGTCAACCTGATAGGTCAAATTGCAGAAGACATAACTTTTGCATACAAACTTTTATTGATGGGATGTTTGCACCATTGGAAAGTTCTTGATGTGTAGAATAACATCATGGGGTCCAAATATGTTGGGAAAGTTTTAAGCACAAAAAATGTCATCTAATATCTCAAAATGGGCCCGAAAGGTTTCAGATCCCAATTTTCCAAACTGGGACCTCCCACTACAATGGACCTGCAAATTGATTCCTCCAATTTTTTTCACTCTGAAAGGATCAAGATATCTGAAAAACAATATAATGATCCAACCTAAATAACTCATGGAGGCAGTTCAAAGGATATTTCCAATAGAAGTATTTGTTAGAGAATTAATTTGAAAGGAAGATGAAAGAGTTATTCAAACTCAATTTGGGAAGCATGACAATGGATGAATATGAGAAGAAATTATTTAAGTTGTTGAAATATGTGGGCTTTATAAAGGATGAGAAGGTTAAAATCCAAATATTTTTGATTGGGTTACCCTCATTCTACAGTGACAAGATACAATATGATAACCTTAGGACTTTGGAGGATGCCATAAGGAGAGAAAAGCATCTTTAGGAGGAGAGAAAAGGAAGGCCAGTCTTCCAAAAGTATTGGAATGACAAGATGAAGGTTAAAAGGGATCAAAGGTAGAAAGGTTTTAAGCCACCCCTTTTCAAGAACAACTCCCATGAAAATCTAACATCCAATCTTAAAGGATTGTGAAGATGTTTTTGGGGGGCATCTACCTTTGTGTTGAGTCCAATAATGTATATTGGGAAGTATTTAACCAACTCGCTGATTTTCCCAACACAAAGGTAGATGCTCAATATAGTGGGAGGTATGAACTATTACCTATGTGCCTATACTATGGATTTACCCAACTATTAACCCATCATACAACTAGAATTTTACACAATACAAACAAGATTTTCACTAGAAAACCCTTCTATGAAAAAAATTCCAAATTTCATTCTAACCTATACGCCATTGGGGAATTGCTTATAAATGTAATTTCTCCTCTATAACATCCCCCAACTTAACTAAGGAACATTACTACACCGAATACACATAAAAAAATAAATTCTACTAACTGAATTCATGTAGCTTACCAACTACTTAATCATATACTAGGTTTAACCATTATCTAATGCATCTACAACATGCTAAAATAATACATGAATGCAACTAATAACTCATTACAACAACATATACATGAATGAAACTAATAACTCAATCTCATACATAGATTTCATGAACACAAAAACAAGGTAAAACACTTATATTTTAAAATAGTTGTGCGACCAGCTGCTTGGGACATACGTTCCACCCAACCATAAAATTATTGTTCCAAATATCAAAAAAAAGTCACCCCCGAGTTGGGGCTAACAATCCACAAAATATGGTGGCCTCTCACTATCCACTCACAACTCAAAAAATCCCATAACCCACTAATATTCTCCTACAACTATTCCAATTTTCCATCATCTCTCTTTCTCTCGACCTGCCCAACCCAAGGAATGTACTCATTCATTGTTCTTAGTCCACTAGACATTCCATTTATTTATCAAGGTCTCTCTGTAACAAGTAACCAAGAAACTCACTACTGGGAACTCAAGGGAGCTCACTGATAGAAAAACTACCAGAAAAACAACAACAATCACTTGTTGTTATAGTGAAACTCACAGAGAAGTTCACTCTTCAGGTTTGACAACCTGGCTCTTCAGTCTTCTGCTCCAAATATGCTCTAGAATTCTCCCTCCATGGTTTCTTCAACTCCAATTCTCATCTTTTCTATTATTTTCCTGTTGTTCATGCAAAAACATGATTGTCCAAAAATTGCCCTCTTGGCCATACACATTTTCTCTCCTTCGGCTTGCTTGCTTGATTTACACTCTTCCCCAAACTAACTGTACTCAGTCCCATGCTCCCAATGAATATGGGATGCGACTTCTCACACCCACGCTCTTACATGAATTCAATGATTGGCTTTGTGAACACTCAACAACAAAATATAAGGTTTACTCAAAACATTAAAATCAAGGAAAAGGATTGAGAATTAAACTCATAAATAAAAGCCCCTTTCTGGACCCCCCTCCCCTCATGTGGATTAATCAACCCCCATATCTATCCATGTCCCCTTATAATTTGACAACACATTTTATTTATTAAAATTCAGAAATGCAATTCACATATACATTGCTTGGTGACAACCATACATTACATCTACATGAAGCATTAATTAAACTAGGGATTATAGTGGGGGGATTACATGATTTGGATTCATAGGGACATTAGTACAATGGTTTTTACTCTTAAATGATAAATTTAGAATATTTCTTTGTTACAATCTCTCTTCTCGCTCTGATTTGCAAAATATTTGTTGATCTCGATAAAATGACTCATTTGTCTCTGCTATTGTTCCACCTTGAGTAGTATTCTCTCCAAGAATAAATTATAATTGCTTAATAATTAATTTGATTCATCTTCCCAATGATTGGGTTGCTCAATTATTATTGGATATAATGCTCAAACTATTCACATACTCTCGTTGTTCAAGTTTATGTCACATCAACATGCATCAACATGCCACACTGTAGGTTTGCCTTTCGATTTTCCTAGTTGTATTTTCTAGGCCATTCCCCAACGGTGAAAAATATCAGCTGCATTTTATAGGTGCAATATTACTTTGTCTATTCCCTGTGTTTTAGTTACTGATTTTCTTAAGTCCTATTTTGAGTGGAAAAAACCCGATCTAGAAAACCCAATCACTTATTGCCTCCTTTAAATCTTTTCCCCTAACTTCCTCAGTTCCTTATTCCTTGGATGATGAAATCATTAGCTAGATTTATTTCCTAGACATTATGTGTTCTTCCTTGGGTTAGGAAAACATAGTTTCAATTTCTCAGTATTTACTTAATACCCATTGAACATCAACTTGCACAAAGAGTCATCATTTGGTTGGTGAATGCCTCATCTCTTGATCATATTTTGGAATATTTTTTTCTTGGAAATTTTGTCCCCGCTTTTCTTATTTGCTTCCCCTTGATTTGTTTTCTTTCTTGTTGAGAAAAGGGTTATTCTTTTATTGAGAAAGGGCCTCATATCTCTTTTGTTCAATAACCAAGCAATTAATAAATTCTCAATGTGTTGGTCCCTTCTTCTCACCCACCCTTTATTCTCTGACCATGAGTCATTTTACTTTATGCTTGACACAAAATTTTTACTTGACACTTGAGGGATTGGTTGTTTTTCCTCTCGATCAATCATGTGAGCTCCTTTAACCCTGATCACATCCTACCAGACATTTTGGGCAACCTTCTCTTGCTTAGTAGACTACCACTTTTCTCAATGACTTGAGACTTGGCCGATTTTCCAACTTTCCATTATCTTTGAATTCAATACACATCAGACTTAACCAATTTAAGGGTTGGATTTTAAATCAGAGCTTCTCCTTTTGGGAGGTTTTTGTTCCCACACAAATTAATATTTTTAGAGAAGGTGAGGAAATATATCTTCTATCTATTCCTATCTATAACTTTTTTTATTTCAATGGAACTTCACCTTTCAAGCCAACATGAAACATTTTGTGCTTACATCCATAGGCCTCACATGTTTTTGTCTAAAGAGTGACATATTTCCTCATCCTTTGTCTATACCTTAAGCTTCATATCTTCAACCAATGGTAACAGAACAAACTCTTCTTACTTGTCATTGAGAAGTAAAATTTTGAACAATTTGAGATTCTCTGCATTGACGATAGAGTAAATCCCCATATACAAAGGAAAATGCAATCGGAAAAAATTCTTTCCCATCTAATTTATGGTCTTGAATGAACCATATAAAATGGGTTTAATATTCTTCTTTGGCCCTTGCATTTACATTGTTTTGAAATGTAGCCACACCAAGTCCTCCACTGTGAAATCATTGTCAACTTTGTGCTTATCAAGTCACTCCATATGCCTTTGTTGTGCCCATCATAACTACTCTTTTCCTACCTATGGATATTATTTGACATTCTTTGCAAAACATTTCTAAATTTCATTTGTTAAAAACCTTGAATGGTGGAAACATATCCAACAAAATTATAGAGTCTCAGGTCAAAAGGCATGTGAGATAAATTTAATCCAAAATGTATCTTGAGGAGATATTTGTTGTTAGAATTGTGGAAAACTTAGTTGTAGCAGTGCTAAATATACATAAGGATTTCATTCAAGGTATTAGGATGATTCTAATTGTAATCCTTAATAAATAGAACAAGGGTCTAATTCATCACTCATATATTCACATCAATTTGTGGGTGAAATGTCATAATCCTCAATTTTGTGTCCATAATTCCTTCTAAATGTTTCTTAGGAACATGTTTTAATTGTTCTTAATGATGGACTTAAACAATCCAAAGTGTACCTAGATGCGCTAAAAGATGAGCTTGG
>JZKD02S2017616.1:81019-92393 GCA_000966675.3 Picea glauca | reverse complement strand
TCTTCTATAGTGAGTTGTCCCAGTTTGAGTTCATAAAACTCTTTAGTCTTTTCGTCGAAATATTTTTTCGACAGATACTTCTTTCAGAAGTATTTCTCAAACCATTCCCAAGACATGTCCTCTTCGCAAACCCCTTTCATATTCTTAAGGTCTTCCCACCATATGGAAGCCTTTCCGTTCAAGTTGAAGGTGGCCACTCGGGCCTTCATATTTTCTAAAAATTCATGGACTCTGAAATACTTCTTTAGTTCAAGCAACCAGGCCTCTGCTTTCTCTCCCTTCTTTATTTCACCGTCGAAGGAGGGTGGTTTAGCCTTTCTAAATTCTTTGAATTTTTGACCTTTGGAAAACTTTTGCTTCTTCTATTTTCTTCAGGGATAGGAACTGGTTCTACTGCTAGAAGAGACCTCGGAATCGCCAACTTCCTTCTCAGAGGAATCACTCGGCACTGGTCCTTTACCTCTGGGGTGGACCTTTTTTGAGGTGCTCCTCTCAGTGTGACCATTGATATGACCATGTTTCTGAGTTTCAAGTTCATGCTACATTTGTCTTTGTAGATCGGATAAACTCTGCAGTAAAACTGCGTTAATTTTTGTTTGCTTTTCTTGTTCTTTCATCATCCTTTCATTGTCAGCCTTACAACTTTGTAATTCGACCATGAGCCTCCTCATAGTCTCAGCTAGATCTGGAGGGGTCCCTGCTGCCCTCCTTTCGGCAGACTCTTCGTCTCTATTGTGGGAGCCTTCTCCCACTTCATGGTGAGTCACCATACTATGCGTTGATAATTTCCCGCGGTTGATCTTCCGCTTGTGTGAAAAAAGGAAAAATGTTGGTTGTTAGTCAATATTTATATTTATTTATAACTAGTACATAATTCATATCTTCACATGTACACACACACAATAGGGGTTTTTCATTCTTAACTTCATCTTTTGATTAGGAAGGTTAAGACAGGGGGTTACTCTTTTTAAGAGTGTTCTGAACGGAGCTTCTGTGCAACTCGTTCATGAGCCCATGCAGGTCGAGTGTTGTAACCATGCTCTGATACCAATTTGTAACATACCCACTATGGCATAATAAAAACTTTTCTTTTCCTCAAGGGACAGAATCCCTGAAGTCCTACGGGGGCCTAGCGCAGGCTAGTTCTTCCCTGTTCACCTCCCTATGATCGTGGGTTAGGACCATAGGCCAAAAAAACTAGGTTTCTTTTCATGTTTCACGACTCAACAATACAAGTGAGTCCAATCTTAAAGGTAGGATGGAGAGGGGCTCCGGAATGAAACCCTGGCCATAGATCTGGGCGCACAGATTCTGGTCGTCCAGATCTACCCGCCGCTTAATGACAAGGCACTAGCTCCCTTTCTTTAGTCCCTATCTCAATAGGACCACCTACGCGCCTAAATGCAAGTGACTTTCACAACTCATGACCTCGCGAGGCGTGATTCGAAGACCCTCGAATTTTCTTCAACAATCACCGATACCCGAGATTCCTATATGGTATGGCCCCTCCTTATTAGCGCTCTCCATGTGTGACCACCGGCTAGGGCTAACTACTAGCCTTGCTCGCAACTCACAAGTTCACGAGTTGAAAGGTTGAACCTCTGGGCCCTTCTTTTACAAAACCCCGAGACGTGAAAATCAGAGAAGGTTTGGCTCCTTCTGAGCTTCTCGAAACTCGCAACTTTGCGACTTGATTTGTTGGGCCTTTGTGCTCCTTTCTTACGAGAACCCGAAGTATGAGACGTCAACAGGATGTTGACTCCCATTTCAAATGACATGTGTCCACCACCTGCCACCACTTCTCCCTCTCTCTAGGCATCTTATCGTCACACCACCTGTCAACCACGTGGGTCCCACCAAGAGGACATGCCACGTGTTGCACAAGCTCTCGCAACTCGCAAACTCGTTACTTCTACAGTCAAAATTGATTCCCCTCAACCTCTGAGACCCTGATATGTGATATGGCGAGGAGGTCCTGACTCAATGGTTGCTCCTACTTCTCGCTATTCGGGACTTCGCGACTCCAAGGGTTCGGTATTCCACCTCCAAACTCATGAACCCCCGATACATGATGTATCGAGACGTCAGATCCCATGTCTATCCTTCCTCTTTGATCAACGACCCGAATCACATCGCTATCTCGCAACTCGGGACTTCGTGACTCCAAGATCCCGGTCTTCCACCTCCAAACTCATGAATCCCCGATACGCGATGTATCGATACGTCAGATCCCACAGCTGTCCTTCCTCTTTGATCAATGGCCTAGATCACATCGTGATCTCGTGACTCAAGACTTCATGACTCCAAGTGTCCGGTATTCCACCTCCAAACTCACGAATCCCCGATACGTGAAATGGTCATACCTCTGCCACCTGTCCTCCAACATGGATGGTCCTATTCCTCTCACGACTTCGCCACTCGCGAGGTCTAGCCACTCACCCCGGTGAGTCCCGATGCCCGAGTCTCCAAAGCGGATGATCCCGCAGACGGACGGCTCCGATCCTTTTGCAAATTTGGAACTTCTGATGTTGAGTGTCCATACCTTCGTCCTCCGGACTCCCGAACTTCTGAATCGTCGATATCCCGATATAACCCCTTCAGGACTTTCGGGACGTAGTTGATTTCACTCTTTCGCCTAAGTAAAGGTTAATATTGACGACTTATAGAGCTCCAATGGGTCCTTGGGATCTACGGTCCAGGATCCCATCACTATTTGCGAAGGTTGAAAGGGTGAGGTGTTAATGCCTACACCCCTTCTCTAGATCTGTCAGTGTTGACAGGCTTGGGGTATTCCCGAAAGGATTCCGACCATTCATTTAGCAATCGATAGGGTATTTTCTTTCTATATTTGAACTCGCTATCCCTTCTAAGCTTGAATCACGAAGTTCAAACTCTCGAAGCTTCAGGCTCCCATGACCCCGAGACCTTAGAAAGCTACGTTTTCTTGCATAAGGGTTCCAGACCCGGACTGCATGAACCCTCAGATGGTTCTCAGGCAATTATCCCTGATCTTAATCGAGTCTCTGGTAAGGTTCAGTACGGTTACAAGGTTTATGGGGTAATTCTCGGAAAAGAGTACTCTCAAGGGGCCTTCCCAGAATATTATGAGAAACTAAGAAAATAAGACGATTCTCGATGGAGCGAACTCATGTCCCAAACTTAATCATTTGTGTAGAAAACAACTATGGCATGTAAGCATACACAAGCATCCATTCTATCAAATCAAACGTTAGGTAAACACTTCTATTCAGAACTATTTACAAGCACATAAAAGTGAACATGTGATTATGGCATTAATTTCAAATAACACTTATCAGAAATAACACCAAAGGTGATGCAAATGTTGAGAGGGGTGCTCGTTTCCACCCAACCGTAGGCTCAGCGACTCCCAATGGATTTACCACTAGCCACCCCCGAGCTGAGACCACGATGCTGTGAGACTGCGTCTCGGTTTGCCAGTGACCAAGAATGAGGGTTACTCTCCCCCTTCTCTGCTATTACTCACTCTGCATATCTCCAGAGTTCTTCCTCCTTCCCTCACGTCTGCCCCCTCTGCACTTCTTCCTCACGCATTTTTCTCTTGAGAGGTTGCATGGGGCGCGATTTCCCTCGCAGTGGTCAAGGCTGAGGCTCCTACGGATGGGCAGTTGACTTCCCCCATCCCTCATTAATTCATGAGGAGCCATCTACCTACCAACCTGTGAGTAATTTATTTTGGGCCAGCGAGCCGCTCTTGGTTCTCTGGGCCAGTGAAGTCCAAATACGGTATTGGTTTCGGTGGAAGTTAATGCCACCTTTCCAGGTGCCTTCTACCACCTTTCTTTAGCCATCGTGGTCTCTTTTTTAGCATATCCCCTCTCAACAGTCCTGCAATATATATTCATAATATTATTCACATTCATCGACCTTTTTCACAAGGTCCATTTACATCACACATTCACATTTTTGAGTTTGCCACAATTCTTGGCCAGTATAGTTATTTTTACAAATTGGGGGGAAACAGGGTGTTACATTTATGGACTTCCTACAAAGAGATTTTAGTTGAGGGAAAGTCTCCCTGAATTTTGCATGTAGATGTTGTATACTAATAAATTCAAATGTAAAGGAAGTCTGAAACGTATAAAAGGACAAAATGGGTAGGATGAAACATTGTAAATATAACATTAGCAGTTATAGAAGTTGAAAGGTCTTTCTTATTCTATAAAAGAAATATCATTATAAAGTAATGGGAATTTTTCCCGATATTCCATTATAATACTCCTATTGCATTAAGAAAGGACAAAAGGATTGTTTGGAGCCATGAATAGTGTTAAACTGTGTTATACAATTCTTATTCATTTCTAGTTAATGCTTGTTGGTTACATGACGATAATGCATATAAAGTGTTTATGTGTTTGTTATTCATTTAAACTAATTTGTTCATGGTTACTATGAGATACATTGGTGATGTATTGGGATTAGTACATAACTCTTTATATAATGTATTTGTTTCATTATTGTTTCAACATATTGACAACCATGAAAATTCTTTCTAAAGTTTAACAATATAATTTAATGTTGTATCTAACTCTTTAGATAAGCTCCTAATCAAAATAGGTTAGACTTAGAGATAGATTAGATAACATAGGTTTTATTTTCAACAATTAGATTTAGAAATAGAATAATTATCAGAGAATATTTCATTTCCTTATTTGTTATTAAAATTCTTAGTGGAAATCGGGCCCACATATCGATCAAAGTTTTCTATCCCAAATGAGAGTGAGTCTAATTGGGACTCACCATATAGAATTATCCCTTATTTATTGACACATGCCATTTCGACCCATTAACAGAATTGGCTCTAGAAGGAGGGATATAAAAATGAATGACTAATAAAGAAAATTTGTATAATCCTAACCCTAGCTATTCTACTCTACAAATTGATCCTACTCAGTACAAAGAATATTGTACTCTTCACCTTGAATAGACCCTAGACCCATAGCTGACTATTGTTCTTACTCCTACTCAACTCTTCAGTCATCCGAGTGTGTCCCAAATCAATCTTGAACCATCAAGTTCTCCTAGAATAGACTCTATTGAAATTTATTGACTGGTCCAATGCTCCTGTGTCTTGACCCGAGGGTTGAGTAAACAAACTAGACAAGAACCTATTGAGTATCCTCTACTTGGAAGGCATCGAAAACCTAAGCTCGAAAGGCCAAACGACCCTATTTTTCTAACCGACATTAGTAGTCCAACCATCACTATAATTTTTAAACCTATGAAGTAAAACAAAGCATGTAGATTCTTAAGAAAAACATAAATTAATCAATGGCTCATACACATTGTACACAAAGATTTACATTGGAAACCCTTAACCAAGAGAAAACCAACCTTCCTTGGTGTCACACTTCTCAACTTTTCATTGTATTAATTTCACCATTCACAATACAATATACAAAATATTTTAGGTATTCCGCAGCTACCAAAACCTTAATCCATTAATCCAAGATTAATTTAGAAAACTACTAAAAATAGCGAAAACTGCCAAAATAGAAAAAAACCGCCCCCCCCCCCAAAAAAAAATTTTTTGGGGCGCTACATCGAACCCCGTTCATCTAAGAAGGGGGATCCAATCCTGCCACCCCCTGCAAACCCCCCACAAAAAATCATCCGATGCACACGTACACAACAAGCATCAGATGGTGGGATCCTCAGACCCTATCGTCAAATCCGACGAACCCCCAACACACATGCAAATAATATAACACATACTCAACATTCTCCCACTTGTTGCTTTCTGAAGTCACAAGAGTTCATAGTCAACAATCCAGGGCAACACTGCTCATTGTTTCTCGACACCAAGAGAACTTCTCGGTGCTTACAAACTTTGTCAATGAATCTACAACATTCTTCAAAGTGTCAACCTTCTCCAACAATACATTTTCTTCAACCATGTCTTTCACAAAGTGATACTAAGCATCAATATGATTTGTCTTTGAATGATAAGTTGGGTTCTTTGCTAGGAATATTGCACTATCACTGTCACAATCTAATATTACTACTTGTTGTACTAAGCCAATACCATGCAATAATCTCTATAACCACACTGCTTCCTTACTTGCATGAGTGGATGCCATGTATTCAACTTTTGTAGTTGAGAGTTTCACTACAATTTGTCTTTTTCTCATCCAATTGAGTGCCCCTCCAAATAGGTTAAGCACATACCCACTTCCATATATTTTGCGATCCATATCTCCATCCCAGTCTGCATCAACAAACCCATGTATCTCCAAAACTTTTTCAGATCTTGGTCTTCCTTGGTATCATAATCCATAACTAGTAGTGCCACACAAATACCTGAAAACCCTCTTTATTGTTGTCCAATGATCCTTTCTTGATTTTGACATATACATGCTCAAAACTCCCACTGCATGTGCAATGTATGGTCTAGTACAAACCATTGGATACATCAAAATTCCAACCACACTAGCATATGGAACATGGGACATGTCCTCTTCCTCTTCCTATGTCTTGGGACACTGATATGCAGATAAATATACACCTACAAGAATAGGAACCTTGACCAGTTTACTTTCCTGCATATTAAATCTATGAAATATCATCTCAACATATTTTCTATGATTCAAACAAAGTTTCTTATTTTCTTGATCTCTTTTAATCTCCATTCCCAGAATGAATTTAGCAGCCCCAAGATCCTTCATGTCAAACTTGGAGGATAATTGTGATTTCACCTCCTTGATAACATTCATGTTGTTTCCTACCAACAAGATGTCATTGACATACAACACTACATAAATGAAGTGATTACCAACCTTCTTGGAATATACACAGTGATCATCCCCACTACTCACAAATCCCAATCCAAGGATGTATGTTTCAGACTTTTGGTACCACATTTTAGGTGATTGTTTCAAACCATATAGTGATTTTTTTAGCTTAGAGACAACTCTTTCTTTCCATTCACTACAAATCCTTCTGGATGCTTCATGTAGATTTCTTCTTCCAGATCCCCATGTAGGAATGTCATCTTCACATCCATCTGTTCTACTTCAAAATCAAAAGAAATAACAAAAGATAAAATAAATCTAATAGAGGTTAATTATCTTGGTGGAGGAGACAATGGCATGCAGAGATGGTTAGGGTTTGGATCAAGGACAGAAGCAAACAACAACGTGGAGACCACAGGTGCAAATCTAGTAAGGGATCCGGGGAGGACTGGAACTAGTGCAACAATGGAGGGAAACAAAAAGGAGGCGACAAAACCTCAAGACATGGACATAGTAACCCAGGATGCAAAAGAAGGGAACAATAAGAATTCATTTAAGGAAGCAGTGTCAAGGGGACCCATCCTGACTTCCAAATACAAAGAAAAGGACAAGGTACAATCAGCTCAGAAAATGGGCCAAAACCAAGAATAGGACAAAAAGTTGCAAAACAGATGTCTACCGAAAACGACGAAGAACCCGAGGTACGAGGCTACATATTTGCTCATCAAAGAGTACATCCAGCATATGAAGGACCATGCACTTATCAAAAAGTTCATGGGACTCTGTCCATCAGATAAAGTGCTCATGTTATGGGTTCAAACCCGATGAAAATTCAAAGGCAACATGCATGCCAAATTGGGATCAAAAGGATTCTTTACGGTAATTTTCTCTTGCTCAACTAATAGAAGTAGAATATTTAATGAAGGGCCCTATTTCTGTAATTCAGTCAGTTTACATCTGAGATACTAGACTGAGAGGTTCAACCCTGAGAAGGAGGAATTCACATTGGCCCTGGTCTGGATCATACTATATTCTTTGCCACATGAATTTTGGCACCAAGAAACTCTGGAAAGAATAGGGGATACTTTGGTCTAGTATTTTAAAACATTGGAGATAACAAGGATAGGAAAATACACCTCATACACACAAATCTGCGTGTACATGAATGTAGCTAGGGCCCTGCTGGAATCCATAGTGATATCATTTCAAGACTAGGACTGGATCCAACCTATAGACTACGAGAACATCCCATTTTGGTGCAGAAAATTCCATGAACATGTGCATTTATACAGGGAATGTCCCCAAAACTCAATCCCATAACATAACAAGAGGAGAGAGGAAAAATATGGGGAGGGATTTACAAAGATACCCAATAAGAGGAAGGCAGTGAAAAAGGACCTCAGAACACATGAGAGACATCTAATAAAATCTTAAATATCTTTCAGGCGCTAGCAGTCGAAGAAAAACCATATACAAAGGGGGAGAGACTAGAATAGAGCCCAACTATCCCGTTGGTGAATCCGACCCCAGAAGATAAGAAAACGAAGGAGATTCATAAACGCCGCAAAGTGGAACCTCCAAGCCCCACAAATCCTGAGAAGGAGGAGGAAAATATAATGAAGGAAACCTCAGACATAGAGGGATCTCAGGAAGAAATAAAGGAGGAGGAGGAACCACAGAACATGGAGTTGGACGAATCATAGGTAGATCTCAAAGCCCTCATCCAAGCCCATGGGGAGAAGGAGATAAATAAGATCCAGGAGATAAAAATTAGATAACTATACCAAGAAATAAAGAAAAGAGAGGGTAATAAGGGGGGCCAATAGATTCCCATAACCTTGGCAAGCGGCTTGGGAATTAAGTGCAACACCCTCAAGAACCTGAAAAAACCACCAAGGGAGGAAAATAAGAGAGACTGAAAACCCCACAAGCAAGTCCTGGAGGAAACATGAGCTCTATTGATAGCTTCAGGGAAAGTAGCAGGGATTCGAGAGAAGTACTTCCATTCCCAACCAAAATGTTAAGAATTAAAGTAATATCATGGAATATAAGGGGACTAAAGGCACCATCAAAGAACAAAACGCTGAAAAGGAATCTAACACAATAAAAAATGGATTTTATGCTATTACAAGAGACTAAGTGTGATGGAGAAACAATGGGTAAGATATCCCCCAAAATATGGAAGAACAATGAAATGATTTGTATAGAAGCAGAACGAGTGGCAGGGGGATTAACAACCCTATGGAACCCAGAGACCTTCAAAGTGAAAGGGGTTCATCAATGTCCAAGAATCCTGACCATCCATTATAAGAACCTCAGAAAAAGAGAACATGGATTCATATCCAATGCATATGGACCCCCAACCCAGGATTCAAAAAGAGGATTTCTAGGAACCCTCATACAATTAGAGAAACTACTGCAAGGCCAACATTGGATAATTGGGGGAGACTTTAACCTGATAAAAACCCTTGAGGAAAAGAAAGGAGGGGTCAGAAAATTAGACCTGGAAAATAAAAAACTCAAGGAAGCCCTGGAGGAATTAAATTTAGTGGATCTCCTGACTCAAGGGGGCATGTTCACCTAGAATAATTGGAGAGGGGGGACAAAGCATGTGGAAGAGAGGCTAGATCAGTTCCTGGTTTTTGAGAAGTTCTTCCATCATTCTCAAGGACTGGGAACAAATATCTTACCTTTCCCAGACTTGAACCACTGACCGATCCTAATTAGTTGGGAGACGCAAACCCCCCAACGTCCAAAACCTTTTTGATTTGAGAAATTCTGGACAAGAAGCCTAGAATTTCTCCCTATGATTTCAACATGGTGGAATAGTCAACCCAAACTCTATGGGACCAAAATGTACCATTTTCAATAGAGGCTAAAATACACAAAATCCTGCATTAAAAAATGGAACAAGGAGGTTTTAAAAAATATCCAGGAGGAAAGGAGAAAATTAGAAGGGAGAATGGAGGAGCTGAAACAACAAATCATCCTTTAGGGGCTATCCCCACTTCTGTGACTAGAGGAATCCCAACTTCAGCAGGAAATATTAGAGAGAGACACCCAAGAAGAGATCCTTATTCGATAGAAATCGAGGGTCCAATGGCTTCAGGAAGGAGACAAAAACACCAAATTCTTCCACAACTCTCGTCTATGGCCTAGAACCCAAAACATGATATCCATCCTCCAGAAAATCAATGGCGCAGTGGAAGAGTCTCATGACGAGATTGAATTAGAGCTCATGAACTACTATAGGACCCTCCTGACCAAGCCAAAAGTGAACATGAAGGTAGAAATCCACCAGATAATAGAGGAAATTCTGACTTTGATATCGACAGATCAAAACAAGAGTCTCACTTGCCATATATCTATGGAAGAGGTGTATTTTTTTAAAACCTGTTGGAGCATAATAGGTAGAGATGTTTGGGAGGTGGTAGAGGAATCAAGGAAAGGATAGTTAGTGCTTCAAGTGTTCAATGCCACATTCTCGAACCTCATCCCAAAATAAATTGTAGCTCAAACAAGAGACAATTTCCTCCCGATCTTCGTATGCAATGTAATCTACAAGATCATCACGAATGTCATTTCTAATAGGATGAAACCCATATTGCAAAAAATTATCTCCTTGGAGTAGGGAGGGCTTGTGTAAGGCAGACAAATATTAGATGGTATAATAGTGGCCCATGAAACTATTCACTCCTTGAAAACGAAGGGGAAGTCGGGTATGCTGATAAAGCTAGTCCTCTCAAAATCTTATGAGAGGATAAATTAGGACTTCCTACGCAAAATTATAGAAGCTTTCGGGTTCAATAAGGAGTGTATTTCTTGGATCATGGATATGATCTCTTCTTACTTATTTGCAATTCTGATCAATGGCTCCCCCTTGTAAACTTTAAGGCTTCAAGGGGAATCAGACAGGGGGATCCCCTGTCCCCCTTCCTGTTCATAATCATGGACGAGGGCTTGGGGAGATACATGAAGAGATCCATAACAATATAGGAACCACGAGGTATGAAAATAACCTCAAACTCAGATGCTCTCACCCATATCCAATTCGTGGATGACACTCTACTATTAGGAAAGCCCACAGTCAAGGAAGCCTGACTAATTAGAAATAACCTAAATCTCTTCATGGCAGTGTTGGTGTTGAGTCTCAAAATTGTCGCATTTTCATCCTCTTTTCCTTTTTCCATTCCTCACATTCTATCACTTCATTTAACAATTCATTATACTCTTTTCATGAATACATTTGGGTTTCACCTTATCATTTTCCACTTTATTCATTTTAGTATTAAAAGAGAATTTATGATTAAATATTAGAAAACTGACATATTTTCATTTATATCTCAAAGTTAGATGAGTTTTGTAATGTGTAGGAATATTTTAAGACTCTAACAAAAGTATTATTCAAGCTTCTCAAATCTTTTCTCCAACCTTTGAAGATTTGAGGATAATTATTCAAAGGAGAAAGATCATGGAGATATGGATAGATTTTCTTATCAAATATATTAAGGATTTGTGAGAGGATTTGTAGAGATAAGTATTATGTAATTATTAGCAAATTGGTTGTACCTACTTGAGAGGAAAGTGGATCTACATTTATTAGT
>JZKD02S2017616.1:44239-72631 GCA_000966675.3 Picea glauca | reverse complement strand
GGAGAAATTGCATATCTGACTGTTGAAGTAGGGATTATTACCTTTTATCCACAAGTGCCGAGAAAATATGGCCAAGATTTCTCATCAGAGTGGGAGTATTTTTTTTATTGAATGTTCCACATGCTGGAAAATAAGCCACAACTCTCAAGGAGTTTAGTCTATGTATAGGTATTGCATGAAACCATGACTCTAGGGGTGTGGTAGGAGAACATATCAAAATTTTGGGAATGATACCCCCTTTCAACATGATTTGAATACCTTGGATATCAGTTTCCAGGAAGCTATGTCATTTGACAAGGTATTGGCTAATATTCAAAACATTCAAGAACAAGAAAGATTGCAAGTTGAACAAGAAAATAAAAGAGAAATGGTCAATGAACAAAGGGGACATTTGTTGGCTAGTGAACATGAACAAGATGAATCCAAAAAAAAGGCCAAATCCCTAGAGGAAGAAAAAATGGTAAAGAAAGATCTGGAGGAAGAAAATATGGAAAGAATACAAAAGTGACAAGATGAGGAAATAACTATAAAGATAGAGGAAGATACAAGGAATAAGGCTAAAGAAGAAAATACATGAGTTGAAGACAAACATAAAGAAGAGGAAGCAACCCGAAAGGATGCAAAGCAAGAAAGGAAGAGGAAAGAAGAAGAAATGGAAAATAAGAGGAAAGATGAGGTGGAAGCTAAGGTAGAAAAACTCAGGCAAAATAAATTAGAGGAGGAAAAAGACAAAATAAATCTGAAATCAATCCTTCACCAAGGCTGGAAGGAAGTAGTATGGGCACAACATAGGGCCTCACCCTGCTCAATTCCCCCTTTAACTCAATTACTCCAATTAACAAAATAAATATGGGTTTTTCTTACTCTTCCTCATAGATGATGGATATCGATGATGTAGTAGTGTCCCCTTGAGACTACTTCTTTAGAAAATCTTGCAAGGGTATTTCCAAAAGGGCTTCAAAGAGGTAGAAAATAGAAGAAACCCCCAAAAAGAGCAGTAGATCAAGTGATAGAGTGGAATATAGGAAACACATATCCATAGAGTAATGCAATAGACACAACATATTCCTTGAATGCCTTTGCAAGTGCAAATTCCTTCACTGTCACTAAGTTCAATGATACCATGGATGTCTACAAAGCAAGGGTATCAGACTTAGAATAACAACTGAGACAACAAATAATTCAAATTGAAGATGTGTTCAATAAGGAAACCAATGATAAAGAACATCAACATAGATTTGAGTTTGATTCCTTAAAGAAACAACATATACAGGAGGTTGAGAACCTAAGAATAAAACACCAGAAAAAGATCACTCTCTTTGGACAATAGAAATTTAAAATTATAGATTATGAAGAGAAAGTGCAAGATATGGAGGCCAAATTGAAAGAGAACAACAAAACCTCCATTGCTCTTGAAACTCTGAAAGAGGAAGCACTAACATTCAATGAAATTCTAAGGGAAGCTCAGAAACAATTTTTCACTAAGATGAATCAAGTACAACAATGCCATGGCAATTTAAGAAGGATGTCAGATCAGTTGGAGGAACAACTGGAGAAAAATAAAGATTCCCAAGATGCCTTCAATAAGATTGTAGATTGGCAGAGCATGTATACATAGGCCCCTTCAAACATCCCAATATTTAATTGCAGAGAAAAGGGGAAAACACAAGTACTACTGGATACCTAGAAGGATGTTGGTGAAGATATTCATGAGGAGACTATTAAGACAACCACCGAAGCTTGCTTCAAGTTGTGGAATTCAACATATGACATCTTAGAATAGTTTGGAATTCCATTTATGGATGAATTGAATCAAGCAGTTCCAAGTAAGCTAAGAATTATAGAAGTCGAGTTGATCCAAGATGACAACAAACAAGAAATTTCCCATCTCAGCGAGGTCAATAAAGATGTTTTGAATAGCTACTTGGTAAAACCAGTAAAGATGGACACTATGATTGATGCCTACCTTAAAAGAATGGACAAATATTTGGAACGTGAGATTTCCAAAGAATTTATGATGGAGAGTTAAAAGTTGAAAGAATGAAATTAGACAAGGTTGAAGAACTCTCCAAAATTTATAATTTATGGACTTCCTACAAAGAGAGTTTAGTTGAGGGAAAGTCTCCCCGAATTTTGCATGTAGATGTTGTATACTAATAAATTCAAATGTAACGGAAGTCTGAAATGTATAAAAGGATAAAATGGGTAGGATGAAACATTGTAAATATATCATTAGTAGTTACATACATTGAAAGGTTTTTCTTATTCTATAAAATAAATATCATTGTAAAGTAATGGCTTTTTTTCCCGATATTCCATTATAATACTCCTATTGCATTAAGAAAGGACAAAAGGATTGTTTGGAGCCATGAGTGGTATTTAATTGTGTTATAAGATTCTTCTTCATTTCTAGTTAATGCTTCTTGGTTACATGATGATAATGCGTATGAATTATTTGTGTTTGTTATTCATTTAAACTAATTTGTTCATGGTTTCTACAAGATACATTGGTGATGTATTGGGATTAGTACATAACTCTTTATATAGTGTCTTTGTTTCATTGTTGTTTCAACATATTTCCAACCATGAAAATTCTTTCTAATGTTTAGCAATATAATTTAATGGTGTATCTAACTCTTTAGATAAGCTCCTAATAAGAATAGGTTAGACTTAGAGATAGATTAGATAACATAGGTTTTATTTTCAAAAATTATATTTAGAAATAGAATAATTATCAGAGAATGTTTCATTTCCTTCTTTGTTATTAAAATTATTAGTGGAAATCAAGCCCACATATTAATTGAAGTTTCCTATCCCAAATGAGAGTGAGTCTAATTGGGATTCACCATAGAGCATTATCCCTTATTGATTGACACATGCCATTTCGACCCATTAATATAATTGGCTCTAGAAGGAGGGCCATAAAAATGAATGACTAATAAAGAAAATTTGTATAATCCTAACCCTAGATATTATACTCTACAAATTGATCCTACTCAATACAACGAATATCATACTCTTCAACTTTATCAGAACCTAGAACCGTAGCCGACTATTGTTCTTACACCTACTCAACTCTTCAGTCATCAGAGTGTGTCCCAACTCAATACCGAACCATCAAGTTCTCCTAGAATAGGCGTTATTGAAATTTATTGACCGGTCCAATGCTCTCGTGTCTTGACCCGAGGATTGAGCAAACAAACTGGACAAGAACCTGTTGAGTATCCTCTACTTGGAAGGCATCGAAAACCTAATCCCGGAAGACCAAATGACCCTAGTTTTCTAACCGACACTAGTAGTCCAACCATCGCTATAATTTTTAAACCTGTGAAGTAAAGCAATTCATATAGATTCTTAATAAAAGCATAAATTAATCAATGGCTCATACACATAGTACACAAATATTTACATTGGAAACCTTTAACCAAGAGAAAACCAACCTTCCTTGGTGTCACACCTCTCAACTCTTCATTGTATTAATTTCACCATTCACAATACAATATATAAAATATTTTAGGTATTCCGCAACTACCAAAACCCTAATCCATTAATCTAGGATTAATTTAGAAAACTGCTAAAAATAGTAAAAACTGCTAAAATAGAAAAAAAAATTCCCCCCAGAAAAAGGTTTTTTGGGGCGCTACCTTGAACCCCGCTCGTCTAAGTAGGGGGAGTCAATCCTTCCACCCCCTGCAAACCCCCCACAAAAAATCATCCGATGCTCATGTACACAACAAGAATCAGGTGGTGGGATCCTCAGACCCTATCGTCAATTCCGACATACCCAACATTCTCCCACTTGTTGTTTTCTAAGGTCACAAGATTTCATAGTCAATAATCCCAGGGAAACAATGCCCATTTTTTCTCTACACCAGGAGAAATTCTCGATGCTTACAGACTTTGTTAATGAATCTACAACATTCTTCAAAGTATCAACCTTCTCCAACAATACATTTTCTTCAACCATGTCTCTCACAAAGTGATACTAAACATCAATATGATTTGTATTTGAATGATAAGCCGAGTTCTTTGCTAGAAATATTTCACTATGACTGTCGCAATATAATATTACTACTTGTTGTACCAACCCAATATCTAAACACAATATTTGTAACCATATTGCTTCCTTGCTTGCATGAGTGGCTACCATGTATTCAACTTTTGTAGTTGAGAGTTTCACTATAGCTTGTCTTTTTCTCATCCAGATGATTGCCCCTCCAAATAGGTTAATCACATACCCACTTGTAGATATTTTGTGATCTAGATATCCATCCCAGTCTACATCAACAAACCCATGTATCTCCAAAACTTTGTCAGATCTTGGTCTTCCTTGGTATCATAATCCATAACTAGTAGTGCCACACAAATACCTGAAAACCCTCTTTACTATTTTACAATGATCCTTCCTTGATTTTGACATATAACTACTCAAAAATCCCACTGCATGTGTAATGTCTGGTCTAGTACAAACCATTGGATACATCAAAATTCCAACCGCACTAGTGTATGGAACATGGCACATGCCCGCTTCCTCTTCCTATGTCTTGGGACACTGATCTGTAGATAAATATACACCTACAAGAATAATAACCTTGACCATTTTACTTTCCTTCATATTAAACCTCTGCAATATCGTCTCAACATATTTTCTCTGATCTCTTTTAGTCTCCATTCCCAGAATGAATTTAGCAGCCCCGAGATCCTTCATGTCAAATTTAGAGGATAATTGTGATTTCACCTCCTTGATAACATCCATGTTGTTTCCTACCAACAACATGTCATCGACATACAACACTACATAAATGAAGTGATTACCAACCTTCTTGGAATATACACAGTGATCAACCCTGCTTCTCACAAATCCCAATCCAAGGATGTATGTGTCAAACTTTTGGTACCACATCCTAGGTGATTGTTTAAAACCATATAGTGATTTTTTTAGCTTAGAGATCAACTCTTTCTTTCCCTTCACTGCAAATCCTTCTGGATACTTCATGCATATTTCTTCTTCCAAATACCCAAGTAGGAATGTCATCTTCACACCCATTTCTTCTACTTCAAAATCAAAAGCAACAACAACAAATAAAATAAATCTAATATAATTTAATCATCTTGGCAGAGGAGACAATGGCATGTGGATTTGGTTAGGTTTTGGATCAAGGATAGAAGCAGAAAACAACACAGATACCACGGGTGAAAATATAGGAAGGGATCCGGGGAGGAGTGGAACTAGTGCAACAATGGAGGGAAACAAAAATGAAGCGACAGAACCTCAAGACATGGACACAGTAACCCAAGCGGAAAAATAAGGGAAAAATAAGAATTCATTTAAGGAAGCAGTGTCAGGGGGACCCATCCTGACTTCCAAAGACAAAGGAAAGGACAAGGTGCAACTAGCTCAGAAAGCGGGCCAAACCCAAGAATACAACAAAAAGTTGCAAAACGGATGTCTGTTGAAAACGACGGAGAACCCAAGGTACAAGGCTACAACTCCACTAATCAGAGAGTACATCCAAAATATGAAGGACCATGCACTTATCAAAAATTTCATGGGACTCTATCCATTGGAGAAAGTGCTCATGCTCTGGGTTCAAACCTGATGGAAATTCAAACACAACATGGACGTCAAATTGGGATCAAAAGGATTCTTTATAGTAATTTTCTCTTTCTCAGCTGATAGAAGTAGAATATTTGATGAAGGGCCCTATTTATTTAATTCAATGAGTTTACATATGAGATATTGGAATGAGAGGTCCGACCCTCAGAAGGAGGACTTCACATTGTCCGTGGTCTGGATTAGACTATATTCTTTGCCACAAGAATTTTGGCACCATGAAACTCTGGCAAGAATAGGGGATTCTTTGGGCTCATATGTTAAAACATCGTAGATAAAAAGGATAATAAAATACACCTCATATGCACCAATCTGTGTGTACATGAATGTAGCTAGAGCCCTTCCAGAATCCATAGTGATATCAATTCAAGACTAGGACTGGGTCCAACCTATAGACTACAAGCACATCCCATTTTGGTGCAGAAAATGCCATGAACACGTGCATTTATATAGGGAATGTCCCCAAAAATCAATCCCTGAACATAACAAGGGGAGAGAGGAAAAATATGGGGAGGGATTTACAAAGATCCCCAATAAGAGGAAGGTAGCAAAAAAGGGAGCTGATAACACAGAAGAGACATCTAAGAAAATCTCGAATAACTTTCAGGCACTAGTAGCCAAAGAACAACCATATACAAAAGGGTAGAGACAAGAACAAAGCCCGACCATCCCGCTGGCGAATCCAGCCCTAGAAGATAGGAAAACGAAGGAGATTCAGAAACACTGCAGAGTGGAACCTCCAAGCCCCACAAATCCTGAGAAGGATGAGGAAACTATAATGAAGGAAACCTCAGACATAGAGGGATCTCTGAAAGAAATGGGGGAGGAGGAGGAACCACAAAACATGGAGTTGGAGGAATCAAAAGTATATCTCAAAGCCCTCATCCAAGCCCATGGAGAGAAGAAGATAAATACGATGTAGGGGAGACAAATTAGACAACTATACTGAGAAATAAAGAAAAGAGAGGGTAAGAATGGGGGCCAAGAGATACCCATAACCTCAATAAGTAGCTTGGGAATTAAGAGAAACACCCTCAAGAACCTGAAAAAACCACCAAGGGCGGAAAATAAGAGAGGCTGAAAACCCCACAAGCAAGTCCTGGAGGAAACATGAGATCTATTGATAGATCCATGGCAAGTAGTGGGGCTTCGAGAGAAGTACTTCCATTCCCAACCAAAATTCTAAGAATCAAAGTAATATCATGGAATATAAGGGGACAAAAGGCACCATCAAATCAAAGAACATTGAAAAGGAAGCTAACACAAGAAAAAACATATTTTATGCTATTACAAGAGATTAAGTGATGGAGAAACAATGGGTAAGATAGACCCCAAAATATGGAAGAACAGTGAAATGATTTGTATAGAAGAAGAACGAGTAGAGGGGGGATTAACAACCCTTTGGAACTATTATAACCCTAAATTGCACCTTACATGCATACCTGGCATCAAGCCATCTTACTTGCCATTTTTGCCAAGCTATCACTGAAAGCTCTTCTTAAAAACCACTTTTTTTGAAGATGTAAGCGCCATACACCATTACTGCCCACGTATGTATGCTTGTTGCACTACTAAAAATTGCATGCGTATGCTAGCTGCATCATTACAGGCTGCGTATACCCACAAAAGTTGCAAAAAATAAAAAGTTTCAAGGGGATATGGGCTTTTGGGTAGTTTCCTAACCAATTGACCGCCCATAGCCCGTCACCCAACCGAATAACTATATTTTTGGCATATAAAAGAAAGTGTTGGGGTCCCATTCCTAAGAGAAGCATGAAAGCAGTGAAACTCTGCCCATTTTATAATCCCCCCTTGCCCCAAGAATTTGCAACCACAATGTGAGTTTTGAGCCAGAATTCCCTATTCTAGCCTTTTTCCTCCATTACTAGCCAAATCCATTTCCTAGAGAGAGCTGAAGAGGAGAAAGATACGTGGAAGCAGTTGGAGCTTGGTGAAGAGGAGCCCAGGACCGGGTTCGAGGAGCATTAGCGGATCTCATTTTGTAAGTGACTTTGTGATATTAATATAAAGAAGTACTTTTTCTGTCCCACCATATATGTGTTCAATCTTTATGTTTGATTTACATTTTGTTATGACATCTAACCCACTAATTCATATATAGAATGCATGTTCGTAGTTTCTTGTTTGTCTTTTGGTGAATTCAGGTTAGCCTTGGGAGGATATTTGTAGTCGAGGAACGACCAGACACAAAGTGATTGACATTGGACGCGGAGTTTAAGGTATGACTACCGGATCCCTATACTTTGTACTTTATGCATGAATGTGGGGTATTGTCGGGATAGTTGTTAAAAGGAGGAGACCTTAGACGGTTATCTCTGCCTGCACTTTAGAACCCTACTGTATTCCATAGGGGGGTTTTCCCACTATAGCAGAATTGGCGACCATACTGGGGAGCCTCTAGGGTTCTTTAGTGGATTTTTGTTTATGGGTCTTTAATTGGTTTATTTACTGTTTCTGTGAGTTTCTGTGTCTTTATGGGATTCTGGTCTTCCATACCAGTACTCTCTGCCTGGTTTTCTTGACTGTTAGTTTTCATTTTTTGGGAAGTTACAGAGGTGTACACGGTCTGCAGTGGGACTGCACGCGTACATACGTGCCCTATCTTTGGATAGTGCACGTACATATGCAAGCTGCTGAAGTATCAGTTGTGTGCCTGTATCGGGAAAATATTTTTTAAAGAAGAGGCAGTCATCCTCTTCCCTAAATGAAGCCATATTTTTCAGGGGTTTTCTTGATCTATCCCTGGTCTATGTTTTACAGTCTTTTGGCCTATGTTTGACAACAGTTACCTTTTCTTTATCAACATTTCTTGTGTTTTCCTGGTTAGGGTTTGGGACGAGTTCACGCGTCTTTTCTGATTATCTTGTTTAGTATTATTAGTTACTCTCTATGAGCCACAGAATACCATAAGTCATTTTTGGTCTTGTCTTGTCTTCATTTTATCCTTTTTTACTTGCTTTGGAAGAAAAGAAAAAGAATTCATTTTCAAGTTTCTTATTTTGAATCATTCAAAAAAAACGATTTCATCTTTGTTTGGTTAAGTAGTTAGGTTAGTTGATTTACTTGTCAGGAAAAAGAAATGATTTCTTAAGTTTAGTATTTGAATACTTAGAACACTAAGTAGCTCGTAGTCGAGCGAAATCGTGTTTTGGGTGTTTCTTTTAAAAAGATCTTAGAAATAAATAGTTTGAAAAGTTTGGTTAAAGAGTTTAAATTTGCAAATATTTATTTGTCAAAAGAAGTAGTTTTTCTTTCAATTTTATTTGATGCTCTTCTCTTTCGTCTCTTAAAACAAACCATTAGTTTTTTTTTTGTTCCCTTGAATTAAAACAACCACTTAAAATTAACATTTAATTAAAATTTATTAGACTTTTTGTTTGTTAGGGTCCACAAACTAGTCTAGGCTAGAGCCTTGATTTAGTTTGGAGAGGAAACTCTTCAAGGCTATAAAACAAACATAGGAGTCTGTGATAGGGAGTGTCAAAAATTCCAGTAACGTGGAAGTTATCTAGGACCCCCCTCTAACACAGGGGCTAAACATGAGGTCGCGTGTGGAAAGGTAGCGGAGATAACCCTCCAAATCCGGACCAAGCGTAGTGGAGAACGCATATAGAGGGCTTATCTTTGGATTATGTTGATCGCATTTTTCACGGAGCTTCGTGGGTCTCGAATCCGTTCAAGGTCCTCATTCGTCTTCCAGAAAACTTTCTTTTGATACCCTTGATAGGTTTTAATATTGATACCCTGCTCATTGCGGTCTACCCGACTGTCAATTGTACCTGCTCGGTGATTGTTCACGCATTGGCAACCTAGTTGTCATTATTTTAGTGACTTACACAGGTGACTGCGAGAGTATACCACGATTCCTAGGGTAGACATCGGGCCATGCTTTGCAGAGCATACCCGGAGGGTGCTTCCATGTTCGAGTTGCACTTGCATCGGTAAGTTTCTCTAGTGTTGGCTGGTGTAACTGTTCTTCCAACTAGTTAGTGATTTCATTGTTTTATCTCATAGGAACTTTTCTATAGTGTGTTTGTTTTCGAACGTTAGTAAAATCCCTAGTGTGTCATTGATTTTCTCACACAGTGGAATATCAAGAGCTCCATCGGTCGTGAAGGATTTTGGGCCTGCCACCGGTTGAAGTGGAGCCACCACCACCACCACAAAGGCGAATACTTGACAAGCAAGGGTCATTTTGGGTGATCGGGCAATAGGAAACTGTACCCGAGCCATCCCTGAGAGGAGAACTTTTGAATACTGAGGAACCAACCATTTTTGACCTTGAAGTGCAAGCTCTTGGTCCGTATAACCCTTTGATCACTAATCTATCGACGTCTATCATTGTCCAGGTTGTCCCTCCGCGGATAACACTTCATGAGCATCAGGTAGAGTTACAAGCAACGATGGAATCTATTGTTGCTACTTCGTCTGGGAGTCCTCATACTCCCTCAACGACTACCACTACAGGAGGCATTCTGCCTCCTAACTCACCTTCACAAGTCCATACCACTATGGTCTTGACCGTCTCTACCTCAGGGAGTGGTATGATTCCATCTATGGTGACGATCACCTCTCCTTTCACCCAGAGTGCGACGGGCCCTTCATTTTCATATGGGATTCCCGAATTTCACACGAACTTGGTCCTATCGTACTCCACCCTACAGACCATGGTTCTGGGGGTAGGGATCTCAAACGCTTCTCTGCAAGGGTCCATGGGGGGCACCTCAACCCCTTATAATGCTTTCCCTTACGATGAGGGTCATATACCTCTGTCTTCTCCCTCACTCGGCGGTGCTTCTCAGCAACTCATCTGGCCAACCATGAACTACAACTTGTTCGAAGCAGGTAGTCAAGGACCTTCTTCCAACACCATGCAGGTGGGTTCTTTGTTGTTCTATTTGTTTGGTGCGTTTGGTAACAACACATTCTTGTTAGTTGTTGCCTTAGCCGGGGTAACCCTGGTTTTGGACAACAAAATCCGGTGCAGGGTACTATTCCTACACAGGGGGAAAACACTTCTCAAGGACCCTGGAATCCATGGTAGGGATCAGTCCCCTCATCAGGGATGTTGACTGGGGGCAACACCTTCCATGGCCAATGGAACCCCGGGCAAGACTCTGTACCTATGCCCGTCAGATCAGTAGGAGGCAACCCGTTCCAACATCTTTGGAACACCACATCAGGAGCAATCCCTTCCCAGCCCTCAATGTCCTACAAAAGAAGTCAGCCGATTATGTCTTAACAAGTGCAGTATCTGTACGTTGGCCACTGCCATGGTTTTTACCAGAACCCTGGTTAGCAGCCTAACTTTTAGCAGCCTAACTTTTCCTGGCAACCTGGTGCCAGCCAAACTCTAGGATCCTTTCCTCCTGTACATACTCAACAACCCAAGCTACCTTTTTTGGAAACTTTGCATTTGCCAGACTTGTCAATATTATTAAACGACCCAATCATTCATGATCTGCGTTGGCCAGCCATGCCAACAAAGTTTCCCTCGGACATTCATAAATTCAAAGGAAATCCCAATAAAGATCTAGGTGATCATGTGACTACCTTTCAATGATGGTGCTCATCCAACTCGTTGAGAGATAACTCTGTCCAGTTGTGGCTGTTTCAACGCACTCTTATCGAGAGTGTCGTGAAATGGTACATCGAGCTCGACCACTCAAGATACTCTACCTTTGGCGAATTGGCAATGGTATTTTTAAACCATTATCAATTACCTGTGAGATACGATGCTGACATTGAATTGTTGGCCAACTTCGAGTAAACAAAGGTTGACCATATCTCAGATCACATCCGAGAATGGCGACATAGGAAGAGTTTGATAAAAGTATCAGTCCTAATAGATTTCTTGCTGGAGTGGTTCATTAAGTCTTTGGTACCTTAGTTATCCAAGGACGTCGCAATGTCAGGAGTGTTTTATGAGGAAAAGGCAATATTGAGAGCTCAACAGCTTGAGCTAATATACTCTCAGTTTGGTTTACTTTATAAAGTTTTTCCATATGCACCGTGGTCTATTATTGACAGGACAAGACACAAGTCTAGACCACATGGCGATGGTATTGTTGGTTCAGCACAAACCAAGCCCACTAATACATTGTCAAATCAATTGCAACAATTGTTGATACAATAGACAATGGCTAGCCAGACCCCCGGTTTAGCTGCTACCCCTACTCAAACATCGGATGTACACAATGTGAAATCGACAAACCTGAAGGCCACCCAACAGCCTAACATAAAGAAGAAACAATGAAAGAAGTGTAAGGGGGATAAAAAAACCCACCAACAATGCTAGTGGGGTCAACCAAACGAAGAATAATTTGAAGTATCTATGTAACCTTTGCACGGAAGACCACCCGACTCACATGTGCCCTCAGCTCGGGGAGGCCCAAAATTGTTTGGCGCAACAATAGCCTACTGTGTTAATGAACCCATTTCCACATGGGAAAAATTTAACTCAAGCCTCTTCAAATGCGGATGGGGGAAGTCAGGGACCCCCTTCGTCGTCTAGTAATCCCTCGACCTCAAATGTTTATATGCTGAAAGGTGATGCTCATATAGCAACTAGGGCACACAATTACAAAATGCCAAGCACTTATGAGAAAGGTAAAGAAGTTGAAAACCCATATGTTCCTCTCCAGATCGAGAATACGTTGGGTGAAACAATGACATGCATCCCGAAAGGTGTGTTCAAGAAAGCTTCCCACAATCCAAACGCGAGGGCCACCGAGAATTACTCTGTGGTGGAGGATTTGTCACAAACCCCTTGCGCAGTGTCCACTTTGGAGGTCCTCCCGAGCTGCCCTTCTTATAGAAAGGCTCCATTAGCTACCTTAGGATCTGCTAAGACCTATAATCCGAGAATGATTACGCTTGATACAACAAACTTAAAACCTCATCTCCCCTACCATGTGGTATTTCAGATAGTAGTGGCTTACACCAAAACAAATTTTACCCAGAACATTTTCTGCACAGTGGTTGATGAGGGCGCCTCGACATGCATGATGTCATTGGCATGTTGGAAGGCCATTGGCCAACCCGTTTTGTCTCCATCACCTACTCTTCTTACCACTTTCGATGGTCATTCGTTCCGACCACACGAAATCATCCCTTCTTTCCCCGTGCAGTTAGGGGGGAAGACTGTGTGCGTTGAGGTTGAAGTGGTCGATGTGCCTCTCGCCTACAATATCTTGTTAGGAAGGAGTTGGACCTATACTATGCATGCAGTGGTCACGACAGTTTTCTAGGTCTTGTTGTTTCCACATGAGGGTCAGATCGTGTCCATTGATCAGTTGTCTTTCTCCCGTCATGACCCTTCATCGAAGGCGTTCGCGGTCTCGATGATTGATAATCCAAATCCCAATATTGTTAATGTGGGGGTTGGTTTGTGCCCACCTTTTATGGGTACTTTAGATTACCCACCTCCAACCGACGATGTCAAGTATATATCGGCTGTCCTCGACTAGCCTAAGGTTGAGATATTTTAAGTGTCGTCGTTCTGCATGACTTACTTTGATGATTCATGGAAGCTTCCGTCGACCCCGATTTGACTCTCGCACAAGAGTTAGATCCAGTTCTCAAGCCTATTTGGTCTCAAGGTTCCCTTGCCGATACTGATTCTTTAGACTTAGTATTGCCCTCAGTTGAGGTCATTATTGAGGCAATGACTGGTCCGGACAGACCCTAGGACGATCTCCATCACAGATCTTATTTTCTCCCGGAGTTAAGAAGAATTGAGGCAGGTGAATTCACATTGATTATGATTGGAGATAGGTCTTGTCCTATCAATCCTTTGGCTATGCATGCAGTTTATGCCGAGGGTAATATGGCAACACTCGCTAAAATGATACCTATTGGCATCTCTAGAACCCTTGGCATCATGGAGAATGTCTTCGTCAAAGAAGATTGCTCCCCCGAGAAGATTTGAATCTACACGGGTTTATTTAAAGAATTTCGCGATATTTTTGCCTAGTCTGATGAGGAAATTACAGGAATTGATCCAAGAATCATCGAACACGAAATCATGACATATCCTGACGCTAAGCCAGTACTGCAAAAGCTTCGTCCGATTAATCCTCGGAAAGAAGCAATTATTAAGGCTGAAGTAGAGAAACTACTCAAAGTTGGTTTCATCTACCCCGTCCAATTGATCAATGGGTGTCAAATCCCATTTTGGTCAATAAAAAGTATGGTATGATTCGCGTATGTATGAACTTCCGTGATTTGAAAAAGGATTGTCCAAAGGATAATTTCCCCACCCCATTTATTGACCATATCGTCAATGAATGTGTAGGCTGTGAGGTCTTTTCTTTCATGGATGGTTTCTCGAGATACAATCAAATATAGATCAAGCCCGAGGACCAGCATAAAACAACTTTTATCTGTCCATGAGGTACATTTTCTTATCGGAAGATGCCTTTTGGTCTGAAGAATGTTGGAGCCACTTTTCAGTGGGCCATGTATTTTGCTTTCCACAATCTCAAACACATAGTCAAGGCTTATCTCGATGATTTAGCATCACGATCTCGTAAGAAAGATGATCATCCCACACACCTCCGACTTATATTTGAGTGATGTAGCTACTATCAGATTCACTTGAATCCAAACAAATGCAGTTTCTGTGTGACGTCAGGTCGTCTGCTAGGTTTCATATTTTCGACAACAGAGATCATGGTCGATCCTCTAAAGGTTGAGGCAATAGTTCAGTTGCCTCCCCTATGCACAATCCCCCATCTTCAGAGTTTACAAGGAAAAGAGAAATTTTTACGATGTTTCATCGCAAACTGTGTCGAGATCACAAAAGGGTTTATGCGTTTACTAAAGAAGGGCGTTCCTTTCCATTGGGATGAAGCCGCTCAACACTCTTTCGAAGCATTGAAACGCTCCCTCATGTCTTCCCCTCTGCTTCGACCACCTAATTATAATAAATATTTCTTATTGTACTTGGTCACGACAGAGTCAACTATCCGTATGGTCTTGGTTCAAGAAGACGATTTTCTTGAAGAGCATGTGATTCACTACTTGAGCCGAGGCCTGGTTGGACCAGAACTCAACTAGTCCCATGTTGAGAAACTTGCGTTGGAAGTAGTTCATGTTGTCCAACGTTTCCGTCACTATATCCTTTTTCGCAAGACCATCACCATTGTTTTTGTGAATCCATTCCAATACGTGTTGACATGACGTGTAATCGGTGAAAAGATCAGTAGATGGATAGTTATCCTCTAGGAATTTGACTTGGATTTTGTTTTGGAAAAATCCAAAAAGTCGTTGGTCTTTGCGGAACTCATCTCGGAACTTCCGGTCGTGTCAGGTGATGTTATACCCAAAGAGTTTCCTATTGAAGGAGATATGTTTTTGATCACATCTTTGGACCCATGGTATGGAGATATACTAGTCTATCTCCAGACTTTGAAGTACCCCGCCTCTGCTTCTCATGATGAGCATCGACATATACTCCATCAGGCAAAAAACTATCTTATTCTTGAAGACACTTTGTATCGTCAAGGTATAGATTGCATCATTCGTCGGTGTATCACTCATGAAGAAGTTGAACTCGTGCTTAACGATTACCACACTGGAGCATGTGGTGGTCATTTTTCTGGCTTGGAAACAACCCAAAATATTCTACGAGCCGGTTACTTTTGGCCGAAGTTAATCAAATATTGAGTTAAATCGATCAAGAAGTGCCACCCGTGTCAAATCTTCTCTCAAAAGATGAGGACACACCCCGCTCCTATGTTTCTCATCATTACAATTGGCCCCTTCACCAATTGGGGGATTGATAACCCCCCTTTAGCCAGGGGACACTTCTATATCATCGTAGTAGTATACTACTTCACAAAGTGGGTCAAGGCTATGCCAACGTTCAAAGATGATGGTGAGACAACAACCCTCTTTTTGTTTAACCAGATAATAGCAAGGTTTGGCATCCCGAAGGATATTGTCACTAACCATGGCAGTCACTTTCAGAATAAAATGATGTTTGAGTTAACGTCAAAGCTTGGGTTGAGGCAAGAGAATTCATCACCTCATTACCCACAAGTGAATGGTCAGGTGGAAGCTGTGAATAAATCTCTCAAGACTATTCTGCAGCGAATGATCAATTCTACCAAATCAAATAGGCATTTGATGTTGTACTCGGCATTGTGGGCCTACCTGTTGGGTATGTGTTATATTATTTTCACAAGTAGTAGTGTCTGAGTGTATGCGCTAGGCGCACAGGGTGATTTGAGGGGGGTGCAGGGGCGCGAACACCCCCGAATGTGGGTTCGGGGGCAAAGGCCCCAAGAAAAAAAAAAATTTGCATCAAGACCACATTTTTTCTACCTTGGGACCACATTATATTTAGGTGGTTTGTCGACATATGGTTTCTTTGCTGATGTTTTTCTATTTCTGGTTAAGGAGTTAGGGTTTTGGACTAATCTAGGTCATTGGGTTAGGGTTTTGGATGTCGTTGGATCCTATATGTATTTTGTATTGTAAACATTGTAACACAGTGAATGAATATAGAATATGTTGGTTTTCCCGGTTTGGGTTTCCAAGGGAAAAATCTCTGTGTAATGTTTGTATTTATCGTTGTATATTTTCTATTCTTTTTCTGAATATCTGTTTGCAGTAGATATTGTACAAGGTTAGAATTTACAATACCGAATGTTTGTTAAGACTGCAACCAATTTCTCACCTTTTCAACTCATTTACAGGCTAGAAGCAGTCTTGCCTATAGAGTGCCAGATCCCGTCTCTAAAGTTGGAAGTACAGTTATTGCCAGATACTTCACCGCTTGAAGAGTGTATTTTATATCTCTAGCAGCTCGATGAGTAGCATAGACATGCAGTCTTGGCCAATGAGGCTCACAAACAAAGAGTCAAGTGTCAGTATGATCAGTCTGTTTGTCCTTGGATTTTTCTGAAGGCAACCTTGTCCTGGTCTATGACAAAGATAAGGATCCCCTAGGGGCAGGAAAGTTCAAACCCATGTAGTTTGGACCTTTCATCGTGAAGGAGGTACTAAAGAAGGGAGATTATTGTCTGGTATACTTTGAGGGAAATGCTTTGGCAGAGTCTAGAAATGGGCTCTACCTCAAGAAGTATTACTCGTGGGTGGGTCACCTTGGGTGACTTCTTGTACATATGTATAGTTATTATACAATTTATTTTTTGTCTTTTAGTTTTATGGATGTGTAGTTTTTGATGTCATCTTTTTCATTGTGGTAGATGTCAAGTGAATCAGAGGTGTTCGTTGTGTTTACGGATGGTGCTAGTTGACACACTCGGAGGCTTTCTTCCGCAGCTTGGGTGATCTTCACACCTCAAGGCCAGTTGCTATCATCTAGAGGTATATGTTTATGTGATGCCACAAACAATGTTGTCGAATATAGCGCAGTAATAGAGTTTCTTCACGATGCTTTGTCGCACGATATCTCTTGCCTCCGAGTCTAACTAGATGCACAGCTGGTTGTGTCCTAGTTAAATGGGGTTTACCACGTTTACGATCCTACTCTACACCGATGGTTTCTTAGGGTACGTCTCTTAGAAAAAATATTTGATGACATTACATATATCCATGTTCCTAGGAGATTGAATAAAATCACAGATACTCTAGCTAATCATGTATTAGATTGGCCTATGCACACACATACACATGTAAATACATTTGTAAATAAATGTAACCCATAAGACATAAAAATATGTAAATACACACACACACACACACACACACACACACACATATATATCAAAACTTTCAGAGTACATAGGTGGGTGCAAGCACCTCAAAAATATGTCCAGTATACGTCACAGGGCTTATGCCCTCAAAAATATACAAAAAGTGCCCTTGGCACGTAAGTGGTCCATCCTAAGCTAAGGGTGGGGTCTATTGGCCCTGCCATAGTGAACCACGAAGTTTTCGAAATGTCGAAAGAGTTGGACCCAGGTCCATGGCACCCCAGATACGTGAGGTTGCATCGCTTGTGGCAGATCCTCGATCTCTACCATGGGGACTACGCGAGTGAGCGGGGTGAGGTTTCGCTCCCCTAATCTCCATTCTCTCTCAGCCTCTCTGACTGGAGGTCCCCTGCCTGTTGTTGTTGTTGTTGGTCTGACGACTGCGGTTGGTCCTGCCTTTGGTCGAGGATGCCTCCTAGTCCTCGTGAAGTCTGTTGGACGCACTGGTCCCACATCTATACATAAAACAGATACATAGTTGTCAAATAATTTGTTTCCCATAAAAATTATATATATATAAGAAATAACAATTAAAAACAAACATACCTATCTCTCCTCCTTCTGCTCCAGGAGGAACGTGCATGTCAAGATCCCTAGAGAAGTTGATCTCGACATAGGGGTAGTCCTCTATAGTCAGAATATGTCAAGACCACCAGTCGAAAAAAGCATAGTTGAAGGCCTCAACGATCCTCCCTCCCCCCTGTCACAACAATAACACCGCCCATCTGCACACTGTTGGGAGAGAGGCCACGTGCCCCCGTATTGTCTCTTGTAGACTAAGACTGGGTACACTCTCGAAGAAAAAGGAACATAGAATGGTCCCAAACCTAATGTTTTTGTTATTCCGTACACGACACTATGTCAGTTTTCTCTTCATGCATTCTATCATGGTTGTGCTCCAGTCAAACACTTGTGCATTCAAGCACTATACCTCACAATGCATGTGCACTCGGGAATCCTTATGTAAGGCTGTGGATCTAGTGATCCGCCCAATAAGTAAAAATATCACTTGCAGTAATAGGTTAGAAATTTTGTGGATCGACACCTGAGAACACACTTTATCTATGCCAACCTCGTAGTGTATCCCGATCAATTCGACTATGTTGTGAGGCCCAGGAGGAAAAGCACGAAGTTTGACTAATTCCCCTCTCCTTGAGTGTCCAGTCAGAAAATAAATATCCTCAGTCGTTGGATTCAACGATTGTCCCTCGAGCATAAATTCCTCAGCGTCTGGGTGCTAGTAATCTACCAAGGCGTTCAACAGCCTGGGTTGTTCCCTCATGAGTGGACATTGGAAGAATTTCAAGAACATGCATTGTGCTAATATGGCAAGAGCAACATGCTCTTCTGAGACCAAAGAATTAATGTCTTCATGCTCCCTTTCTCTCCAATGAACATACATCCTGTAAAACGACAAGTTCAAAAGAGAGTTAAAATCTTATTTTTCAATTTTTTCCATGTGTTTGAGGGTGTACACGAGTTGTATTGAGCATGGTCATGTATGCACACGGGAAGGTTTTTTTTTTCCCGCGATCATACATGTGTTGTCCTTGGACAGGCCACGTACACGCAGGGCCTCACCTTTTTAAGAATCCGTGCCCCCCCAAAAAACTAAAATAAATAGAAAGGAAAGTATTGAATTGCAAGAGGGGTTGATTTATACTTACTTGGTCCAAGTGGAAGTTTGTTTCGTCCACTGAAGCTCCCGGAATTAACTCTTTTAGCAAAGGGGTGTTTTTGGCTTTTTGGTCAATTCTCAATTCGCAATCGTGATAATGACCTGCCAAGCTTCTATTTATAGACCTTTTTGGCCCTTTTTGGCATTATTTTGAACCCTTTTGTCATTTTTTCTGGCTTGAAAATCGTTTAGCAAGGTTCTTGAGTTTCTCATTGGATGTTACAATACACTTCGCTTTTGGTTTGGAAAACTTTTTGGGAGATGGGTCACTTTTAAGGTCCTTTGGTAAAAAGTTGTTTTTCCAACTGTTTGCATTTAAGTTAGGATTCCACCTCCACTTTTTGCATCTTGTTGTCTTTTCCGCTTTGTCATAGGATCAATCCCATCAAATTGTGACACATAACTGCCATTTCTGCTAAAGAAGTGTCGTAATTTGGTGGTAGAGCCTACCCCTTCATGGATGCCCTAGGTAGATCCTGGTTGAATTTTGGTATCCATGCCACTTTTAATGACTTTAGGCTCGGGAGTCCTTCTTAGTATTGTCCTAATTACACGTTTGAGCCTCATTTGCATGATTCATCATCACTCTTGACCTCATCCTTGGGACTCCCAAAACAAAAAATGAGTCTTCTTTAAGCCCTTTTCAGACTCTATAAACATGAAAATATTATCGAGCGATATTGTTTCCCTTCACACTCACCAAATTAAAATATGAAGGCACGTCTGTCCGGTGGTAGTTTACCCCTTTTTTTGTCCAGATAGTCAACTATATGAACAAAGGTATACTCTAGGAACTTTGGTTCGCTAGAAGAGTATTCTTAGGTATAAGTTTAACGCTTTTTCAGGCCCGAGGGACTAAATTTACGAAAAAGGAACCCCCACGGAGTCCATAGTTAAGCTCTTTTCAGACTCCCTAAAAGTGAAAAGATTGTCGAGTGACCTTGTTTCTTCACACTCGTCAAATTGGTCTAGAAGAACATTCCCTACGGAGTCCATAGTTAAGATTTTTTCAGACTCCTTAAAAATGAAAAAATCGCCGAGTGACCTTGTTCTTTCACACTCGTTAATTGGTTCAGAAAAACATCTACTAGCATGAGTTTACCCCTTTTTCTGGCCTGTATATTAAGGCAGAAAAAGGTACACCTCATGAGATTCATCTCGCTGGGAGAGTTCTCCTAAGTAAATTTCACTTTCTCAGGCTAAGGAAAAAGGCAGCGAGTCTATAGTTAATCTCTTTTCAGACTCCTTAAAATTGAAAAGATTGTCGAGTGATCTTATCTTTCTCACACTCGTTAAAATGGTTTTGAATATACGCATTTTCGGTGCTAGTTTACCCCTTTTTTGAACCAACTAGACTACCTTTGAAAAAGGTACCCCAGTGGAGTCTTCTTTTATGCTTTTTCAGACTCTCTAAAAATGAAAAACTATCGATCTTACCTTATCTAGGCTTGTTAAAATTACATCGAAGGATGTTATCATTGTGTCCTGTTAATCGCATTTTCATTCCTCCGTTTTGGCCTAATTTCGGCTCCATGTTTCTCTCAACTAAACCTTTAAAGCATGCCTTATAAGCAAGCCTTGTAGCACTTTGCCTCTGCGTCTTGACACCTTGACCCATGGAGGAATTTTCCTAACTGTCCTTTTCCTGCACATGTCTCCTATCTCTGAGCATTAGTGTGTTCCTTGCACTTGGAACTAGTATGTTTGCAACACTCGTTCCTCCTTTGTAACGTAGCATTCTTTTATTCTTTTTCAAGATTTCTAAAATTATTGAAAAAGACAAAAAAATCAAATATACCCCAAAAAGAGGATGGGAAAAGTATTTTATTTTTATGGCAGCACAATGAGTCTCCCTTGGACAAAGCACATCCTTCTGTTTTTTCATCAAGATATGGGATTTAATATGACCTTAGGAATTTGTTCTCGTTACATAGAGCTGTGTCCTCCTCCGTTTGGTTATTCTTCCAAACACATGGAGAGTTTGTGTTTCCTTCTACATTGTGAACTTATGTCAATGTCATGCTTCCAGAGTCACTACCAGAGTCTGATCATCTGTCGTGCTATTGTCCAAGGAAAGTTTTAGTAATCCTGAGTCAAACCTTATGCATTTTGTCTCTTGCCCTCATTCCCAGCCATCTCAAAAGTCCAATCAAGTCTTTGTTCAAAATCACTGAAGTTCTCTACCTGATCACCGAGATCCTCTTGTTTGTTCCCCGACAAGCCATCGAAGACCTCTGGGTAGTCAAGTTGTACACTCACATTACACTCCTACCCAAGTTTTGAATATCTTGAAGTTGTTGCTCGATCTCTAAAGGCCTCATCTCCAACCATCAGGCATCAATAGCTTCTTGAAGATGGATACTATATATGTATATCTTTCGATTTTGAGATGTAGATCCATTGTGTATTGCTCGCGGCTACACTTTATATAGTTATATGACATGGATCTACAGTATATTTGATTGGTAGCCATAATTTATTTCATCCCGAGCATGGGTATGCCCGCCTCGGTGAGACAATTGTTATTTTGCAGATGGCACCTCCCGAACTCTAGTCCTGGGCTCACTCGTTTCGTACATTGGTAAAGATTTGTAATGTATTTCGGCCATCAAATTCTCTTCTGAACTCACACATTAGGGGGCATCTGTTATAACCCTAAATTTCACCTTACATGCATACCTGGCATCAATCCATCTTACTTGCCATTTTTTCAAGCTATCACTGAAAGCTCTTCTTAAAAAACACTTTTTTTTTGAAGATGTACGCGCCCTGCACCATTACTGCCCGCGTATGTATGCTTGCTTCACTACTACAGCTCACGTACGTACACTAGTTGCATCATTACAGCCTACATGCATACACTAGCTGCATCATTACAGCCCACGTATACCCACAAAAGTTGCAAAAAAAAAAAAGTTACAAGGGGATACGGGCTTTTGGGTAGTTTCCTAACCAATTGACCGCCCATAGCCCGTCACCCAACTGAATAAATATATTTTTAGCATATAAAAGAAAGTTTTGGGGTCCCATTCCTAAGAGAAGCATGAAATCAATGAAACTCTGCCCATTTCATAATCCCCCCTTGCCCCAAGAATTTGCAACCACACTATGAGTTTTGAGCCAGAATTCCCTATTCTATCCTTTTTCCTCCATTACTAGCCAAATCCATTTCCTAGAGAAAGTTGAAGAGGAGAAAGATACGTGGAAGCAGTTGGAGTTTGGTGAAGAGGAGGCCAAGACCAGGTTCGATGAGCAGTAGTCGATCTCATTTTGTAAGTGACTTTGTGAGATTAATATAAAGAAGTATTTTTTTCATCCTGCCATATGATGTGTTCAATGTTTATGTTTGATTTACATTTTGTTCTGACATCAACCCACTTATTCATATATAGAATGCATGTTCATAGTTTCTTGTTTGTCTTTTGGTGAATGCAAGTCAACCTTGGGAGGAGATTTAGTGTCGAGGAATGACCGGACACAAAGGGATCGACACCAGATGCAGAATTTAAGGTATGACTACCAGATCCCTATACTTTGTACTTTATGCATGAATGTGGGGTATTGTCGGGATAGTTGTTAAAAGTAAGAAACTTTAGACGGTTAGCTTTGTCTGCACTTTAGAACCCTAGTGTAGTCTGTAGGGGGGTTTTCCCACTATAGCAGGAACCCAGAGACCTTCAAAGTGGAGGGGGTTCATCAATGTCCAAGAATCATGACCATCCATTATAAGGACCTCAGAACGAGAGAACAAATCTTCATATCCAATGCGTATGGACCCCCAAAACAGTATGCAAAAAGAGGATTTCTAGGAACCCTCATACAATTAGGGAAACCACTGTAATACCAACATTGGATAATTGGGGGAGAATTTAACCTGATAAAAACCCTTGAGGAAAAGAAAGGAGGGGTCAGAAAATTAGACCTGGAAAATAAACGATTCAAGGAATCCCTGGAGGAATTAAACTTGGTGGATCTCCTGACTTAGGGGGTCATGTTCACCTGGAATAATTGGAGAGGGGGGGAAAAGAAGGTGGAAGAGAGGCTAGATCTGTTCCTAGTTTCTGAGAAGTTCTTCCAACATTCTCAAGGATTGGGAACAAATATATTACCTTTCCAAGGCTCGGACCACTGGACGATCCTAATTAGTTGGGAGATGCAAACCACCAAGCTCCCAAAACCTTTTAGATTTGAGAAATTATGGACAAGAAGCCCAAAATTTCTCCCTATGATGTCAACATGGTGGAACAATCAACCCAAACTCTATGGGACCAAAATGTACCAATTCCATTAGAGGCTAAAATACACAAAATCCTACATTAAAAAATGGAACAAGGAGATATTTGGAAATATCCAGGAGGAAAGGAGAAAATTAGAAGGGAGAATGGAGGAGCTTCAACAAAAAATCATCCTTTAGGGGCTATCCCCACTTCTGCGACTGGAGGAATCCCAGCTTCAGCAGGAAATCTCAGAGAGAGACACCTAAGAGGAGATCCTTATCTGACAAAAATCGAGGGTCCAATGGCTTCAAGAAGGAGATAGAAACACCAAATTCTTCCACAACTCTCGTTTATGGCGTAGAAGCCAAAACATGATAGTCACCCTCAATAAAACCAATGTCTTAGTGCTCATGGTGAGATTGAATCAAAGCTCGTGAACTAGTATAGGACCCTCTTGATCGAGCCAGAAGTGGACAGGAAGGTAGAAATCCACCAGATAATAGAGGAAATTCTAACTTTGATATCGACAGATCAAAACAATAGTCTCACTCGCCATATATCTATGGAAGAGGTGTATTTTTTAAAACCTGTTGGAGTGTAATAGGTAGAGATGTTTGGGATGTGGTAGAGGAATCATGGAAATCAAAGTCAGTGCTTTAGGCGTTCAACGCCACATTCCTGACCCTCATCCCAAAAGAAATTGGAGCTCGAACGATAGACAAGTTCCAACCAATCTCCTTATGCAATTTAATCTACAAGATCATCATGAAGGTCATTGCTAACATAATGAAACCCAACTTGCAAACAATTATCTCCCGGGAACAGGGAGGGCTCGTGGAAGGCAGACAAATACTAGAAGGTATAATAGCGGCCCATGAAACTATTCACCCTTGGAAACAAAGGGGAAGACAGGTATGCTGATAAAGCTAGACCTCTCAAAATCTTATGATGGGATAAATTGGGACTTCCTACGAGAAATTCTAGAAGCATTTGGGTTCGATAAGGAGTGGATTTCTTGGATCATGGCTCTAATATCTTCTTCCTTCTTTGCGATTCTGATCAATGGATCCCCCTCGTCAACCTTTAAGGCTTCAAGGGGAGTCAGATAGGGGGACCCCCTGCCCCCCTTCATGTTCATAATCCTAGCCAAGGGATTGGGGAGATACCTTAAGATATCCATAACAGTAGAGGAACTATAAGGTTTGAAAATAACCTCAAACTTAGATGCTCTCACCCATCTCCAATTCGTGGATGACACTCTACTATTAGGGAAGCCCAAAGTCAAGGAAGCCCAACTGATTAGAAAGAACCTAAATCTCTTCATGGAAGTGTTGGGAACGAAAATCAATTATGAAAAATCCAAAGTCTACTTCTTGAACACCCTGATCTCTATCCAAAGGAATATTGCTTGCTTGCTTGGTTTTCAATGAGCGATCCTTCCCTCCTCCTATCTGGGATTACCCCTCGTAGAAAAATCTCCCAAAGTCTCGGCCTAGAAGGAACTCTTGTAAAAAATTGGCAATCGTTTAAACAAATGGTCCCACCACTTCCTTACCTTCCCTGCTAGGATTCTTTTGATAAAGTCAGTCATGTCGGCCATGCCCCTCTATCTCTTTTTAGTCCTGGCAGTGCCCACAACCATACTTCAACAATTAAGAGCCATCCAATGGAAATTCCTCTGGGAGGGAGAAAAGGGAGAGAACATGGGACTTGGTAGTCTGGGAAACCATTTCTTTTCCCCAGTCATAAGGGGGGTTAAGTATCAGAGATCCCCACAGGACAAGCCAGGCTATATCAGCCAAGTTATTCTAGACATGGAACAAAAATACAAAGGACCTGTGGGCCCAGATATGGACTCAGAAATATGCCTAGAATGCTTGGGACAATGATAAGATCTGGCTGGATGGGATGCGACTAGGCTAGTTCATTTGGAACTATGCCTGGAAGAACAGGGGCACAGTGAAAAACCAAATATTTTTGGAAATCCATGAAGGAAAATCGACTTTGTTCTGGGATGACGCCTGGGAACAATTACCAGCCCTAAAGGACAAGGATATCATTCTCGAGCTCCAAAGAGAGATTAAAGTAGTGGTTTGGACCCTAGTCCATCACTACTGGGAGGAATCCTATCCAGAGGTAACATAGGTCAGATAGTGGAAAACCCTAGACATTTGGTCGGTAACCTGGTGAGAGCGAGGCAGAAGGGAAATGGAGCAGATACTAACCCAAAGGATAATACCTTGGAAACCAACCCCAGACATCCTAAGGTGGGGGAATAAAGGAAATGGGAACTTCACGATCAAGGAAGCATATCAGTAGCTCCAAGAAACCCCAACTATCAATCCAAAGGTAGTCCGGAGAAAAATTTGGAACACTCACCAATGGAAAAAAATTACTTCCTTTATGGTTAGTGGCTCACATGAAAGCACTAATGTGGGACAAAATCCAAATAAGGGGATTTGAAGGTCCTTCCATGTGCATGATGTGGATGCAAGAAGATGGAACAACATACTGCATGTTCAATGAATGCAAGGAAGTGTCAGAACTATGGGACATGGGGGCAACAATATTCAAAACGTCAGACAAAATTTGACATTACATCATCCAGACTATAGAAGAATGGAGAGAATAACCATTTAGAAACAAAATTTTAAATAATCTATGGACAATCTTGCTTGGGTTCATCTTATGACATACCTGGAAATAGAGAAACCAGAGGATCTTTAGGAATGAACCCAACTCCCACAGCCAGACCTGGAAAGGTCTCCTGGGGAACCTCCAGGAATCAATCACTTCCTCATCTTGGAAAGAAGAAGACTGGAATCCCTCCAGAATAGATATAGAGATCCTGAAAAAATGGCAGATTCCATGGACTAAAGTCAGCCAGTTAAAAATCAGAGAGTTGGGGAGAACGGCAAGAGGAAAAAAGAAATGGGAAGCCCCTGCCAAGTTTCATAAAATTGAACTATGATGGCGCACCAAAAGGGAACTTGGGCCAAGTAGGAGCAGGAGGCATATTCAGAAATTCAACATGGAATATCATGTATGGATATTCCATTCAACCGGGGTTCAATTCCAACAATGGAGCAGAACAAAGTGGAATAATCGTGGGATTGAGGTTGGAAAAGGCACTATAGTACAAAGCTCTGATCGTGGAAGGTGACTCTAGGATTATCACAGAGGGATTAAGGAAAATCATAAATGGCACCGACCCAAAAAGGGTTTCAAAGGACTGGTGATTGTATTTTGGCTACTCGGAGATATCCAGGGCCATTATAGGAAACTCCATAATCATCTTGAGTCATGTAAAGTGCAAGGGGAATGCGGTGGCAGATCATTTAGAAAATGTGGTGGTACACCTAACCCCACATATGGATAAGTGGAGCTTGAGTAATGTGGGCCAAGGCCCATTAAGAAACAAAATTTCGAGGCTAGTGGAGTTCGATTCCCAAGGTATCAACAAGGAGACAACTGGAGAAGTGGAAATATCTGGAGGGAATCCTGTCCTTCCCTCGTGTTAAATGACAATTGATAAAAGGAAGGTACATGGGAATCGAGCGATGAAACCCATCCCATCAGAAGCAAAAGTAATATCTTTTCTTAGTCCATTTGTGGCAAAGAATACTTTTAGAGGGAGGAAGATCCAGGATGATACGAGAAAGCTAGATTCAATACAACATGCTACCGGTATGATGCCAATGGTGTCTGGATCTAGTACCTGGGGCATCATCATGAGGAGAGTAGAAGACATAATGTATGAGATAATGAAAACCCATTCTAATTCAGATAGGAAAAAATGACTCCTCAACCAATTGGGAAAACCTATTGATATGAAGTGTTCTGGCAGACCACAGGCATATAAAAAGGGTGAGTTAGGGAAGCTTTGGAGAGTCGAAACAATAATTAAGAGAGGATTAGTAAGGAAAATGGGGAAATTAAGAGGAAATAGTGGGGAAGGGATCCTTGGAAAACTCCCCTCCAAGCAGAGACCTAAGGGGGGGTCCTCACTTTCTTTCGCAACTTCTAGTGTAGGCCAACCTGTCAGAGTAATCCCAAAGTCGAGTTAGCAGAGGAAGCGAGCGGGAAGGAAGATGGACATAAGAGACTTGAGAAACACAAGGAGGATGCCAAGCAAGCCCTAGTTAGCTTGAGAAAAAGCGTCAGGTTCAGGAAGTAGGGGCTAGAAAACCTAGAGAGCCGAGCACCATCCCTCCCAGAGGAGGACCCGCTCGACAGCTAGAACGAAATAGACCATGTTAAAGGCTGAGGAAAATTTGCAGTCCAGACTCTTGGACAAGGAGAAGCAACACATGGCGGGGTTACATAGGGATGTCGACATGAAGAGACAAAAAAATTCAGAGGAAGAAATACTAGCTGAGGCCTAATATTGGGTCCCATACCCTGGTCATACAAGGAAGAGGGAGACATAGTACTTAAGGTTGGTCGAGGTGTACTGGCGTACCAAAGCCATGATCACCCAAGCCATGGTTCAACAATAGAATTAAGTCCTCCAAGCACTGGCTCAATAACGATAGGATAATGAACAACTCAGACAATCGGTAAGACTCTTGGAATCCAAATTTGAACTTTTTTGTAAGAATAAGTTTGGTGTTTCCTTCATTGAGAAAGACCATCAGGAGATGTTGGAAAAGACAATGACCCAGTAGAAAAATTCTATCCTCCTGGGGTCCTAGGAGAGCCCCATTGTTATTCAGGACGAGGACCAAGCCCATCAGCCTGTCACAGGCCTGACGGGTCCCTCTAAGCCTCGAGGGCGGCTGAGCGCCATCCCTTGGTGAAGTCTCTCCCCTAAATAGTAATCAAACCAATAGTTAGTGATCTATTTTGTCTTTCCTGGAGTCTATGTCTTTTGTTATGTATAAGTTCATTCAGATGGTGTACTCTCTTGGAACTATTTTGTATGGGTAGTTTACTCTTATGTTCTGTTATGATTAATTTGGTATGGGTGGCTTACCCTCTCGGGACTAAGCACCATAATACAAGGAAAGATGAACCCAGGTTTTTGGGGGACACTTGGGATGTAAGGTTTTTTGGGGGGAATTTGAGACTCCTATAGGCACCACATGGCAAGACCTTCACTATGTAATATTATGTACCAAAATTAATAGAATTATG